>JAKCPB010000675.1:0-119533 GCA_021442155.1 Cymbidium sinense | reverse complement strand
CAAGATTGACTTACCCTTTCATTCTAATATCTCCTCACTGAAGAGGAAAGCTATGACAGTACCATAAACTTCAGTTGTTACAATATCGACAGTACCAGCTTTGATTGCAGTTTGCCCCAATGTTGCTCATGTGGCCCCAGTGCGGGCTAGTACCCTACCATCTCTACCCTTTAATGGCAAGGCTCCCCTAGTCTTAGGGCTTTCTCCCCTACATTTGAGTATGGGTCTATCTTGCACTCCTCCCATCCTACCCATACACAGTGTAGGAATAAGAACTGCATGATCAAGCAGTACCACGCCTGGATAGCCAGGGAGCTAGAGGTAGTAGCTCGATCAACCGTGGTTGAGTTTCCTGTTATCACTTCACCACTAGTTATAGAAAACCAGTTCCACCCTCTCTCTGGATCAGATAGAGAGGATGCCAGGAGTGTCCATTCATCACCTCCTCCAGTGATGTAGTTTCACCCATAGTTTAGCGGAGGTGTATGCAGCCTCAATCTGTACTCGGTAGGAAAGCAGCATCGATGCTCGGATCAACACTTAGTTTGATCTTCGATCTGTTATCCTCTGTAGCATGGGGAAGCAAATTTTCTAGGAGAGGGCTTGTGAGGCCCATACAACACATGTTACTAGTAGGAGCAACAGCGGAGGTTCAAATTAGTCTGGCTTACACTTTAATTGATTTTCCATTTCGATGCTACTGCACCATCGATAGTATTCTTCTTTGTGGGACTAGCCACCACAATAGGGAAGTTTTTGAGCACAGAGATTCGGTGGTGTCTCCACCCCACCGCTCTACCCCTCGTCTGCCATCGCCAGTGTAGGTTATAACATCTCCCATTCCATCTAAGGACATGAAGGCACATCTAGGGAAAATTGCACCCCATTGATGATCCAGTTATAGCCAAGGGATCCTACCCCTTCTACACCACCCACTGTGGTAAGGCCGAGCTCTCCTACTCGACCTTCTGCCCCAGTGGTGGTGCAGAAGGAGTGGTGACCTTGAAGCATTGTTGTTGTCCCTTCACCAACTCTGCCCATACAGTTGGATGTGGAGATGGAGATAGTTATTACAGATATTCCAAATGATAGTTCAATTACACCAGTGGTATAGGAACATCCTAAGAGTGTTAGCCCTCTTATAGCCAATAGCAGTTAGGAGTGTCATTCATCCAGTGAGTAAGTCGACATAGGATTGACTCTCTAGTGATAGGCAAGATTCAGTGCCTCTTAGTGCATGATAGTGATCACACTGGTCAGCCTAAACTATTTGTACCTGTTGAGATGGATCATTCCTTAGATGAGATAGTTGCATATTATTTCATGGAGAAGAAGGAGATCTTTGGGTATGCTTGCTCTGATGAAGAGATAGTCAGCTTCAATCCCAATGAAGATGACTTGATAGGGTTTAGGGTTTAGTCTATAGTGAGAGGCCAAACAATTACCTTTTCAAGATCAGTTGCCTAAGAAGAAGCCATAGATGGTCTATGAGAAGAAACCAGGAGCAGTAGTAATTATTGATAAGAGAAAGCAGCCAGCTAGAGATCCGTCCAAGAGACCACGACCTCAGCAACCTCCACCTCCTTTGCCACCACCGAGACAGCCCTACTGGCCTTCACCATAGCCTCTAAGGCCAGCACAGCCACCACCTCAGCCATACCACCAGTAGCAGCGGAATGTATACCTGCTGCCAGGTAGCTATGCTCCACCTACTCTTTTAGACAAGTTAAACTAACCTTATTCTTTTAAGAGAAGATAATCAGAAAGATCTTTAAGAATCTCTTAAAGAAACTTGATTTTTAGCTACTTAAGCCTAGGAGATCGGAGGAAGTAGGCAAAACTCATGATCCAAACTTTTTCCCTTACCACTATATGTTAGGCCACATTTTGGAGGATTGCTTCACATTCAAGGACTAGCTTCAACATAGTTTTAAGACCCGTGTTGTAGTTATCCCAAAGGAATACCTTGTGGAACAACCTTCCAATTCCATTAGGGTAATCCTTAGGGACACATGTGATCCTACCAAAACTAAAGAAGGTTGGACATTTCTTTGTCTAAGACTTCTAAGAAAATAATTCAGAAGATCAAGAAGCTTTCCCTGTAGGTGCCTGAGTTAGCTCAAACCTCCAACACCAAAGAAGGTTTGCAAGTTGTCAGTGCCAACTCTAAAGTGGGAGCTCAACACATAGCGGACATGTGTCAGTCCAGGATAGCCCTTTAGCACAACCATCATGTGTTGCCTCCTCCAGTTAGTTTCCACCGTGACTTCTTCTATTTTAGCTAGCTCTTCTATTTCTTCTACTAGTAGAACTCTTATATCAGCAGATAAGGGCATCAAATCCCTTACTCCACTCACTTTACTTGACTTCTACTTTATACCCCCAAATAAATCAAACAAATTGAAGAATAAAGCTAGTTTGAATTACATCTGTGTCACTTCTGATGGGTTATCTTCTTATATTCCTAACGATAACTTTTCAAGTCTAAATAACTATAAAAACTCTGATCTTACTCTTTTTGATCCTGAGCTAGACTTTCCATCTCTGAATACTATGGGTTCACCTTTGAGAAAAATTTGGAATCATTTGATTCTGAGAGTCCCATAGGAGAAGCTATAGGTAAGCCTAATGTGCAGGTAAAACCTTCCACCAGCTTGCCTCAAGAGATTATCAAAGTCAACCTTCATAGTGGCAAGGTTCTACCTCCTAGGGCAGCATCTCAAGATAGAGGAAAATATGTCATTGTACTGAAGATTGAGAATCCCTTCCATAGGATGATCCACCCTTAGATATGCTTGTGGAAGACCAACCGAAGGTGGACTACAATGACCTTTCTCATCTAAGGAAGTTGTCATCTAAGCTAAGCATATACGATGCCCTTGTCTTACTTAAAGAGATGAGAGAATCACTAATCAAGGCCCTCCTTGATCTTGAGATATGCTTAGCTCAAGCTATAGGTGAGGAAGCACATTATGCAAAAGAAGCCCAAGGGATCACCACAGATGAAGACCTTCTTAGGGACTTGGAGCACGTCCCTCTACATCATTGACATGGATAGGTTCACTAGGGTTCTCATGGATTGGTGCATCGGTGAACATTATGAGTCTAAAGACCCTTGCTATTTGAAGATCGACATCTACACTCAGGAGATAAGATGATGTTGAGAGGATTCAATGATCAAGGTGAGCGGGCTTTAGGTTCTATAGTGTTACCTTTGGAGATAGGTGATTGGAAGACTGAAGCCAAGTTCTACATCATTGATTCGAATACTTCATTCACTCCTTTTCTTGGTAGGCCCTGATACATCAAAGCAAGATCGTTCCATCCTCCCTTCATCAGTGCATCAAGTTCAACAAAGATGGAATTGAGTACGGTGTCAACGGGGATGAAAAGCCATTTTTAGTTAGAGAGGTTGAGATTTATGAGGATGTGACCTATTATCTTCCTCAAAACACCCTTTCTTGTGAACATAGACAAAATTCAAATGCAATTACAAAAGCAAAAGAAAACATAAAAGAAAATGAAAAGAAAAATAAAAGTCTAAGTGAACAAGAAGGGGAATTGAAGAAGAAATAGATCAGCATATCACATTCCACTCACAGTTCATTCCATCATATGGACATGTGGGTAGAATGGTTCAACCTCCACTAGGCAAAGGCAGAGGTAGAAATAGAGGCAGTCCAGAGGTGGGAGACCCGCTAGTTGGCCTTCAACCACTAGAGGTTGTATTCCAATTCATAGGAGTACCCCTACTATTCATATAGACTTGGAATCTATCTCGGAGGATGAGTCAAATGTGATTAGTATACCTAACCCTCTCGGGATCCATTGGAGGTGACTTTTGATCAGGCAGATGAAGATAGCCTCAAACAAAACAAAGTATTCAAATTTCATTTATGTGAAACTATTAGCAGAGGAACCTTAGCTCACTTACATCTCAGAAATTTGAAAGTTTAGTAGTTAAGGAAATCCCTAAGTTTTCTAGTGACATGAAGCAGAAGAAGTTCTTTATGGGATCATCCTCCTCAAGCCCTGAAGTTGATGTAGAGCTTGAGGAAGATACATTTAAATAATTAATGGAATTACCTTTTGTGTTTAAAATCTTATACATAAAGGTTTAGTTTATCACACATGGTCCAAATCGAGTACTTGAAGCTATGGAACAATACAGGCGGGGAAGCAATCAAGGATTAAGAGAGTGGGTCTAGCCGATGATGATGATTATTGCTTAGTTGTTATAAACCATTTGGAATCTGATAGTTTCTTCTCACACATCCCCAACTCTTATAAGAATGTGTGTTTAGAAACTTCAGATGATCTCTATGTCAAAGAGGAACTGCCAAAATTTGAAGAGGAGATTCATTCAATAATCCACAAGCTTAAAGAAATCAACTCAAAATAGAAGAAAATCCATGCCTGACATACATCAGTTCATTGATGAATGATGAAGAAACCAATGACTTAGTTAGGCTATTAACTGAGTTTAAAGACTGCTTCACATAGAGTTATGAAGAAATGTCAAGATTATCTCCTAACGTAGCAGTCCATAAGCTAACAATAGACCCAACGTTACCCCAATAAAGCAAGCTCCTAGACACATGCGATTAGAAATTGAATAATAAGTCATTTCTAAAGTCAAAAGATCGATGCTGGTTTCATTATGGAAGAAAAATATCCTACCTAGTTAGCTAGTGTCATCCCAGTTAAGAAGAAGAATGGCCAAATTCACATTTGCATCGATTTTAGGGACTTAAATAAGGGATGTCCTAAGGATGAGTTTCCTCTTCCTATACTAGAGTTAATGGTGGACATCGCCTCATCTGATGCAGTCTTCTCTTTCATGGTTGGATCATCTAGCTATAACCAAATCAAGATGTCTCCTAAAGATGAAAGAAACACTACTTTTTGAACCCATATTAGAATCTTTGTTATAGGGTCATGCCTTTCGGCCTTAAAAATGTTGGTGCTACATACCAACGGGCCATGACTCAGATCTTCAATGAACTTATCCATCATCAAGTTGAGTGCTACGTTGATGATCTAGTAGTCAAGAGTAGTGAAAATGAAGACCACCTCTTTGACTTGAGAGTAGTTTTAGAATAGTTAAGATAATAGAATCTCAAAATGAATCCCCTGAAGTGTGCATTCGAAGTAGCTCCAAGGAAATTCCTTGGGTTTATTGTTCGACACTAGGGAATAGAAATAGATCCTGAAAAGATTAAAACTATCTTAGAAATTCCACCTCCTAAGAGTTTAACTCAACTCAGATCCTTTCAAGGATGGTTGGTGTATCTAGGATGCTTTATCTCAAACCTATTAGGGAGATGCAAGCAATTCTCAGCACTTATCAAAAAGGACTCCAAGTTTAAGTGGGATGACAAGTGTCAGCATGCCTTTGAAGATATCAAAGAGTACTTGGTGAAGCCACCAGTTCTAGCAGGCCCTATCCTAGGCAGGCCACTCATTCTTTACACTATTGCATTGGGCATCTCTCTTAATTCAAGCGATGAAAGAAAGGAGAGCACACTATACTACTTCAACCGTCATCTGATTCCTGCTAAAGTTAACTATCCACCTATTGAGAAACATTGCCAAGCTTTGATCTTTGCTTCTCAGAAGCTACAACACTATATGCTTTCTCATAAGATGAACTTGATCTCTAGAACCAATCCATTGTAGTACCTCTTGACACGGCCAATGCTTTCTGGATGTTTAGCTCATTGGTCCATGATTCTCTCAGTTTGATATCACATTTGTACCCCTCCATGTGGTAAAAGGACAGGCACTAGCGGATTTCTTAGTAGCACACCCACTTCCTACTGATTCCGCTTAGTGATGATCTCCCTGATGAATAAATCATGAACTTAGGGAGGCCAACCCGATGGGAGATGTATTTTGATGGTGCTACTTCTTTTCTTAAAGGTGAAGCACCATGATCTATTCTCCGAAGAGGGGTAATAGTTCTTCTAACTCCAAAATGTAATGTGATGAGATTCTCATACTATCTTTCCACCAACGAAGCTGAGTATGAGGCTTTGATTGTTGGCCTAGAGTTAGCCATCACCATTAATGTCAAGAGCATCAACATCTTTGGAGATTCTCAGTTGGTCATCAACTAGATTGCACGGTCTACCGTTCTCAAACTCAACCCAAGCATCTTTATACCATGAAGCTATTGGCCTAGATTCTCAAAGTCACTATCTACAAGGTTCCCCGAGCAGAGAATGCAGTAGTAGATGCCTTGGCCAAACTTACCAAAGAGTTGGCATGTTCGAAAGATGAGTCCATGTTAATAAGGGTCCAAAATAAAGTCATATCCTTATTGATGTTGAACTCATTGAGACTTTCTCTTGAAAGGGAGGTTGTCTGTTGCCAAAATGGAGAAGGAGTGGATTGGAGGTAACTATTCATAGATTACTTGAACTCTACCTCAAGAAAAGTCACAAGCCCATTAGATAAAATAGAGAGCTCTTTCGTACACTCTTGTTCATGGCACCCTGTACCGCCAGTCCTTTGACCAAATGTGGTTACATTGTTTAGACAAACATGAAGCCCTTGGCATTGTAACTGAGGTACAATCAGGTCTATGCAGAGCACATCAATTTGGTCTGAAGATGAAGAAGAAGATCAAGCGACTTGGATACTACTGGCCTTCTATGATCATAGATTATATGGACGTAGCTAAGAGATGCCATCAATGTCAGGTATATGGTGTGGTCCTCCACCAACCACCCAACATTCTACACCCTACTTTGGCTTCATGGCCATTTGAGTGTTGGGATACCAACATTGTAGGTCCAATCGATCATCCTTCTGTTAAGGGTCATCAGTTCATCTTAGCTGCCACATACTACTTTTCCAAGTGGGTAGAAGCCATCCCACTCAGAGAGGTCACAGCTCACCATGTGCTTCAATTTTTCAAGAACCATATCATATATAGGTTGGTGCCTCGATGAATTATATCCGATAATGGCATTCAAAAAAGCAAGATCTTGCCAGAAGATAGTATAGATTGGAGATACTCCACCATATTGAGCAAATAGCTTAGTAGAAGCATTCAAAAAAACTCTCATCTAGATATTTAAGAAGACTCTTGATGGCAACAAATGATAATGGAATGAGCAGTTGGTTGAAGCCTTGTGGGTCTACTGCACCACATACCAAACTCCAACTTAGTCTACTCCATTTTTCTTAGTGCATAGGTCTAAAGTTGTTCTTCCTTTACAAGTTCAACTCCCGTCACTAAGGATAGCATTGGGTAGCAAGATCACTAAAGAGTGGAATGCAAAATTGTGGTTAGAAGAGCTTGAAGGTTTGGAGGAGAGTCTCGTATGAGCGTGCTAGAACCTCGAGTTGTGCAAGGCCAAAATAATTCAAGCTCATAACAAGCTGGTCCGCCCTAGGTCTTTCCGAGTAGAACTTGTCTTAGTCCAAGGAGACCAATTATCTCCCTTCGAAAGATGGGAGGTAAGTTTGAACCCACTTAGGAAGGCCCTTATGTCATAGAGAAGGCTTACCAAAGAGGATCTTATCAGCTTATTGATTGTAAAGGGGAATACCTGATGCTTCTAATTAATGAGCTCTATCTAAAGTAATATTACCCATGAAACAAATCATGTTCAAAAAAAAATTTTAATAAAAAGAACAAAAATTTGATTTCATTCATCAAATCTTCTCTTCTTTCGAAGTGTTGATTGCTTATCTTGTGAATCTTCCATGATGTGTCTAGGGTAGGTGCAAGAGTCCCCCAGTGGCATCATATCCTTCTTTCATAATAAAAACACAATCTCCCGATGCTATTAGAATAGGTGTAAGAGAACCTGAGAGGCATCCTATTTTGATTAGCATAACTAAGATAGGTATGAGAGAACCCAAGTGGCATCCTTTCTTAGTGGGAATCCTTTTGGCCATCCATGGCACCATTTCATCAAACCCTTAGTGTGTTTAAGGTAGGTGTAAGAATCCTCTAGGGGCATCCTGTTTCTTTTAACACATGCACACAACAAACACAAATCTTTTATCTCAAGCTATTTTGATGTGGGAGCAAGCCCCTGTGGCACTCACTCATTAGCTTCTCTAGGTCGGGTCTACATGCTATCTCGCTAGTATGTCACCCCAATGGTCACTTGTTTGGAGTATGTGAGTCCCCATGCTTTCTTCCTGACTTGACCATTGCAAACCAATGAGTGCCTTGTTAGTATGGTAGTCTTCAATGCCTAGCCAATAAGCTACCTCATGTTGACTTTACTTAATAATATATGGGTCCCCATGCTTTCTTCTTGAACTAGCCAACATGTTCTAACTAGTTTGAGTATATTTAAGGTTTAGGATAAGTCCTTTAGAGTCTCCTTTCCTCTTGACTACTTTTGAGTCAATATAAGTCCCCCAGTGGCATTCACTAGTCAGTGGGATAGTACTTATCGAAGATAGACTATCCAGTAGTCTGTATAGAAGGATGTGAGTCCCCAAGCTTTCTTCCTAGGCGATTATTGCGCACCTTAGGATGGTTGATATTCACTATCTTGACTCACCGGTGGATACACCACTCTTAGGGAGTCCGCTTTCTCTTTGAGTTGGCCATCAAATACCTATTGGATATATGACTAGCCATGTCATCTCCTCCAGGGTTTTGGATTAAGCCCTTAGCGGCCCCATTCCCAATTGGCATTCTATTTGGATCACATCCTATGCGACCCCATTTAGACACTACTTGGGTTACTTTTGGATTGGACAGTTCCCTTTTGTAGTACCCATGGTTGGAGAAATTGTTGAGATGCATTCTCCCTTGGTTGATAAACTGAGATAGGTCTAGGGATATAAGCTCCTTCTTAGTTTGATCCCTCAAAAAACCAATAGGGTCCATGATAAAACTAAAATAAACATTAATTCCCTTGTGGATTAGGAATTCAAGTCCCCAAAAGGCCCTTTTTCCTAAGCATCCTATCTTTCGGGTAGTGTTAGCAGAACTCCCTATAGGAATTGCCTGACTACCTGAGTTGAGATAAATCCTCAGGTTGATACTCACTCCGTAGTCGCCCTTAAGTCGAGTTCAATCTATTTTTTCACAAGCATGTTACCTCAACAATCATTCTACTTTGAAAGATGTAAGACTATGATACATTCTTTCTAGCATGATTGTCACAAACCAACGGGCAACCCTAGGTTGAATTTGATTTGTTGCCCAAAGCAATCGATCACCCTAGTGATCTATTATAGTGGAAGGTGTGAGTCCCCAAGCTTTCTTCCCTTCAATTGATCATTACAAACTGAAAGGCACTTCTTTGGTTGGATATTTCTTCCATCGGCTGAGAAGCTACTCCTTTTGTTTCAGTAAATCTGAGATAGACTAGGGTTCTATAAGCTCCTTCTCTATTTGATCCATCACAAACTAACTGAATCCATCAAAATAAATCTAAAAATGAAAATTAACCTTGACTATATTTGAGTTGATCTGATTCCCTCAATCATATTCACTCAGTAGTCAGCCCTAGATTGGGTTCAATTTGTTCCTTTCCAATAGATTATCCAACAACTTATCTACTTTGAGGATGTAAGTCTACTGCTTTTCATAGTACGGCTTTTACCGAAGGCATCCCTTTGTTTGGCTAGTCCTACTGTGTTAGTAGATCCTTTGGATTAAATGAGTTAGGTCTTAGCCTCGATGGCTCCTACTTACTGCAGTCCATTGCAAACCAATAGGGTTCATCTAAAATTCAAACCTAACAAAAATTTGAAACAAATTCAACCCTCTTCCCTAGTGGAACTTAAATCAAATCTTTTTCTCCTTTGTGAGACTCCAATCAAATCAAACCTCTCATCCCCTTGTGGATGACTTTAACCTGCTTCCCTAATGGAAGGTTCACACTCTATCACCTAGTGGATTTCTTCCTTCTCTCTTATGTCTTGGACATAAGTAAAGCCACATAGCACTAAGCTCTGAATTCTTTCTTTTCCTTTTAGGATAGATTTTTCTATTAGCTTGTGATCTCTCGGTGTTGATCATTTGAATCACACATGTATCGATGTTCCTTGTTGTCACCACACATTGCCCTTTGTTTACCTCATTTTAGAATGAGCTCTCAACCCCTCCATATTAGGCATAGGACTCCTCTTAGACTTTAAGAGTTCCTTAGTCTTAAGACACATCTAGATTAGGTGGACACTAGCCCTGAGACTTAGGAGAGTTAGCCATAGGAATAGGTCATGCCTTAGGGGTGTTAGGGAAAACATCCTACACTTAGCTTAAACCATTCTTCACTTTCCTTCTTTCAAGTAAAACTCCAAATCAATTCTCATTTGATTTTCTCAAAACTCAAATCAACTCCATATGATTGAAACCCATGATCAAAATCCATCAAAATTCCTAAGTTCAAATTTCCTAAGTCCTTAATCCTTTCATAAGGACTTAACCAAAATTATGATCTAAACCAAATAAAATATTTGAGATTTTATCATAATTCATTTATATTCTCATTTATATTCACATATATAATTGAAATATAAATTCAAATTAATCAAATAATTCAAATTTCCAAATCAATTTTTGAAATATTCCTAAGTCCCTTAATTTTCCATTAATGGACTTAGCCTAAACCTTGGTTAAATCAATTCAAACTCATGAGATTTTCTCAAAACTCATTTATATTTTCATTTATACTCACATATATAAATGAAATATAAATAAATAATCAATGAATCAAATCCTCAAATTTAATTTCATTTTAAAATTTCCTAAGTCCCTTAATTTTCCATTAAAGGATTTCCAAAACCTTAATCAAATTAACTCAAACTCATGAATTTTCTCAAAACTCATTTATATTCTCATTTATATTCACATATATAACTGAAATATAAATATAAATCAATCAAATCAAACCATCAAATTAAATTGTCAATTTAAAAATCTTTCATAAGTCATTAATTCTCCATTAATGGACTTAGCCTAAAACTTGATCAACCAAATCAAAGTCATGGATTTTCTCATAATTATTTTATATTCTCATTATATTCACATATATAAATGAAATATAAATATAAATTAATCAAACCAAATTCAAAAGTTCAAATCCCTACTCTAAATTTTCCTAGGTCCATTAAATCCTTCTTAATAGACTTAGCCCAAATCATGATTAAACCACTTCAACTCCTTGAAATTTTCTCTCATGATCATTTATATTCTCATTTATATTCACATATATAAATGAAATATAAATTCAAACAATCAAAACCAATTCCAAAAATCAAACTCAAATCAACTCAAAATCCAATCAAAGCCTTTCAAGTCAAAATTTTGAACTTAGCCAAATCAACTTCAAATGAAGCCAAACTCTTGATTTTCTCTCATGATTCAATCAACCCTACAAAAATGAGTCCATATATAAATCCAAACTTCAATCACTCAATCAAAACCAAAGCCAAAAACCAAAGCCAAAATCATTTCATATTCTTCCTTTGAATATGAAATTGTCAAGTGGATCAAAACCCATTTGACTTAAACCCATATAAATGGATTTATATTTCAATTATAAGTCCATATACAAGATCAATTAAGTTCAAATCAAGCTTTGACCAAGCCATTTGACCCACTTAGACTCACTTGACCCAAAGTGACCTAAAGTACCCTATGAGCCAAATTCTAATCCTAACCAAATTGGATTGAACTAAACTCATCTATGCCTCTCATCATGATCAACAATCATCATGGGATGATCAATCAATCAAATTGGGTCAAACCAAGTCAAACCTAAGGGTTGACCAAGTCAACACTAACCCAAAATGAAACCTAACATAGCCAAATTCCACCATAGGTCAAATTGATTGAAACCATTGACCTAAGTTCACTCATGACTTATGTTTGAATTTGACCAAGTCAACATTGTAACTTTGGCTAATTGGCCACTTGACAAGTTGACCCATTTTGACCTAAAGGGTCAAAATGTGTCAAACGATCTAAGCCAAATTGATTGAAACCAATAGGTCAAGTCCATTCTAAATCACTTATGGAACTTGACCAAGCCTCAATTGACCAACTAGACCTAACCTAGCCCAATTGACCTTAGACACAACTTGACCTAAATGGTCATGTTGAGCCAAATTTGAACTTAACAAAAATTGATTGGAAACAAAGATACCAATCCACTGCATATGACTAGCCTAACCTAAACCTACGACCTACCCCAAATAGGTCAAATGGGTCAAATAGGTCAACTTGACCCATTTGACCTAAATGAAGTCATATGAGCCAAATTCAAAACTATTCCAAATTGAATCAAACCAAAGCACCATAATATTTCAAATGGTCATTTGAACTTCACCCAACCCTTGGTTTGACCCAATTTGACCAATTGGTCAACTTGACCCAAGTTGACCCATTTTAACCTAAATGGGTCAACATGAGCCAAACACTATCAAGTGAATTTCAAATCTCATGAAACTTGGCCAAACCTAGGTTCTCCACATACCCAATAATCCAGATAAAAAAATTAGCAAAATTTCCATTCTACCCCTAGTACATAGAACAAAGTTTGGCCTAATCCATGGGTAATTTGGTCATACCCTCTTCACATTCACTTGAGGCTTTCTAAAAGCTCAAGGGACCTAGTGAAGAGTGGTGCACAACCCAATGGGTTTGGGTAATTGGTTAGACCAAACCACCCCAGGTCAAAATGCTAAATTCAAACTCCCTCTCCCACTCAAATTGAAGCACATGAAGGTTGGAAATCCACTCCTTGGCTCCACCATGTGCACACTCAAAAGCCAAATAAACTCCCCATTATGATCAACTCGATCAAAATGGCACAATGGCTTACATCGTTCGATCCTTCAAGGGGCAGTTATACTCCCCCTAAACAAACTCAAATCCATCAGTCCTCAATTCAATTGAACCTAGGGAAGCCATAGAAGCCATTGCTCAGCCTCCTCAAGCTTCCTAGTGAAATCAAATCTCATATTCTCATTTGCATAGTGTGAAAATAGGGAGCTCAATCCATTCATGAATTTCCTCTTCACTCAATTTAACTATAATTTCTTTTGCACACTCCATCAAAAAGGCAAGTCGAGTGCACCCAAGCTCTCTTTGAAGTTCTAAAGGCAAGCGGAGGACCTAGCTCGATCAAAGTTGCAAGTTAGCTAAGGAGGTGGTGGCCCATATACCAATCCACTCAACCTCAAGTGCTCAAAACTTCAGTACAACTTTGTGTCAACCAAGAAAAGCTTCTCCAAGGAATCTGGTGATCACCTCACAAGGTATTTTTTGACCATTAAACTCAATGTGGTGTGGAGTTCATGAAAGAAATTATAATCCCATGGATTTTTACCATTGGATGTCTTTGCTATTTAGCTTTAGATGGTGTGGGTTGAGTTTGGTTTGAATCAGCTCAATCGAGCAGATCTTCCCCGATCATGGATCTCTATTGATCAAGGGAAGAACTGAGATCTCAGCCATCCATCCGCATTTTGGATGGACGGTCGAGATAATTCCCCACGTTTAGAAATTCCTTATCCATTTTAAAACTGCAGGGAGATCTATGGTTGTCCAATCTTTGATCGGATGGTAGAGATCAAACCGCATATGCTGCTAGCCACCACTTGGGATTTGACAACTTAAGTAATCCCCTCACGGTGTGATGCATGTAAAGCGTGTTGACCGCATCCACCACGTGTCGCGCTATTAACCAGAGGATTAGTAAGGATGTTTTAATTATTTCTAATTAAGTTAGGGATTTTCTAAAATTCATAATGCCCTATAGAAAATTCAAATGATTATGAAATAAAATCCTATGGAAAGATAATTCAATCTAGAATATTTTAAAATTAATTTCAATGAGTTTTGGATTATGATTTTCTCTGAATTTAGGTTTTATTGAATACTTTATTTTGCTAATTAATTTATAATTAAGCCTTTTATTAATCCCAAACTTCTTGGGTATATTTTAGGCAATGACTTCTACCTCCCCTAATTTTCTTGGGATTTATTGAAGGCCTGATTAGAAGAATTGCATATGGATTTCTTAATTACCCTCCTTATGTAATTATGGATAATTAAGGTGTAATTTGTGATTTTAATCCATAATTAGGGTTGATTAAGGTTAGATCCAGTAAGTAGGAGGTTTATGAAATATTTTTGTGGCATTTCCCCCAAGCTATTCCCTAAACCCCCTTTTATCTCCTTAATCTCCTCTTAAATAAGGGTTAATTCATTAATTATCCATTTAATTAATTTCTAAAAATTATAAAAAGTTCCAAAACTTAATTAATCTACTTTGGGTAAATGCTTAGGTATTTAATAACTTAAGTTCAATTAAAGAAATCAAAACCTAATTCATAAGTATGAAAGTGTGTTTTGAGATTACTTAAGCTAAACCGCTTAGCTTAATTAATTATTAATTATGAGCCAAATTGTATTAGGCCTTCTACCTATTAGGTGCATTGCAAATTTAAATTCCTCGTGAGTTTTTATGTCATCTCATTGGCTCATAATTATTTGGTTAATTCTTAAGGTGGTGTAGGTAAGGGTTAATTAAGTTACTTATTTCATACCTTAACCTAATTAATGCATAAAATGGATCTAATTTCTAAAATTGAACAAAAATATCAAACACATGTGGGAATGGGTTAGCAACAACAAACTCATCTTACCTTTTGAAAATTAAATCAAATTCCAAACTAAACACAAATCACTTTGAATTCACTTTGGTTTATTTTAAACTTTCTTATTCTATAAGAATATCTATAGGATTTAAGTGAAGTGAGTTTGTTTACATGCTTCCATTGATTGAATCTTTCCCCGACATGTTCAATTTGTAGGTCATGTGATTTCATGCATTCATATTTTCAAATTCAAAATTTAAAATGAAATTGTTTACTTTATGTCAAATTTGCATGTGTTGGCTAAAGTAGAAAAATATGCTATTATCACTACTAAATCCAAATTATTTTCAAAACATATAAATCAAATACCAAATCTAAAAGTGTGCTACTTATACTTTAATTATAAGCTTGCATGTGAAAGAATATAAAGGTATGCTTAGCATAGGTTCCCTTTCTTTCTTATGTTGGTATAGTTTTGAATAGGAATCTAGTGAGGTGTATGGTTCATTTGAAAAGAGGCTACACTCACCAAATTCCATATCCTATTCATCTCTATGCTACCACTTAAGACAGGTTACCTATTCTAGGATACATAAGTTGCATAAATAAAATGAATCAATTAATACAACTTTTGAATTTTCCTTTTCTATTTCATTTCTTTTATACATATGTTTGTATTTAAGGAAAGTGGTATATTAGTCTGGAAAACTCGAGGTTGCAAGTCTTTAAATAACCATTAGTAGGTCTTGTACCTTACACCTCAGGTTAATAATGGAATGTACTCACTTATGCCTTTCTTACTTTCATGTGTGTATGTGAAAATTTGGAAAAGGAAACCCTTGCTACTTAAGAAAAAGAACATGCATATTCAACTTCTAAATTTCCTAAATGGATTACTTTGCATGTATCATAAAGTGTGTTAAATACTCTCATTTGTATGTCTATATATGCTTAGGGTCTATCCATATGCATGTTATATATGTTGGGAAAGAAAGCAAGTAATGTGTGTTATGTGAATTTTGATTCATTTTATTTAATCTTAAAATGCCTTTCTTTTTGAATAGGTTTGTTTAGAGTTTATCTAAACCTAGGATTAATTAAAATATTTAAATAAAACATTCACTAAATAAATTAAAATGTGAACCTATTTTAGAAATTACTTAGGTTAGGAAGGAAAGGGAAGTTCTCTTCTTTCCTCTCTTCATAACTTAGTAATTAATTGTAGGATCCACTTATAAATCAAAACATGAAATAAAATCAACCCAAAATAATTAAACAACTTAAATGAAACCCTCCTCTAAGTTGAACATGTTCTTCACACTTAGAAAATTTGAACCTAAAGATAGCTAAGCATACCACACAAGCCTTCAAAGCACACATTAGCCTAAGTCACCACTTCTAGCTTAGGTTAGGTTTGATGTTTATTTTATTTAGTGATATATGTTTTATGGATGTTAGGATGTATGCTCTAGAATGAATGGTAGGATGTTCTTAGTCTAACTATTCTTTTCTGAGGAATTGTGCTTAAGGGGCACTATCATAAATAAATATAAATGCTTTTGCTTTGCTTTATACCCCTAAGCATAATCAATAGGCGGTGGACTTAGTCACCCATGTGTGGGTGATAAGTCCAATATACTTGCTTGGAATTTATGTGCTGTGTTTTAACTAAACTTTGTTTTGCAGGTGTTTATTAGATTTCCACTTTTCCTTTTCATGTAAATTTGTGAAATTAGGATTTTGGAATGATTATTATGGGGATTAGGATGAGAATTAGTCATAAGATCTTATCTTATGCACCATGGGAGGCCTTGGAGCATCTACCTTCAACCATCCAAAAGAAGGAACCAAAGAAGAAAAGAAGAAAAAAGAATAAAGAAGAAAGAAAGAAAAGAAGAAAGAGAAGAAAGAAAGAAGAAGAATTAAAGCTTGAAGACCCTCATAACAATGAATTCTTTGCTTAATTATAATTTAATTCATTTGTAATCTAGGTTGCATAAGGGTAGAGCTCAGCTACCCACATTTGATATTTTGGGTTTGTGGTGGTGCGACCATAATGGCCTTTTATTCTTTTTTTTGATTAGCTTTAAAATTAATTGATGATTTTCTTAGCTTTTGCATTAAGTGGCATGCTTTTCCAAGTTTATTCATTGCTTTATGTATGGCCTATATGTGGATTAGGCTCTTTAGGGAAAATATTTTACCTAACTTAACAACTCAAAATAGAATTAAACAACTCATAACCTCACCTAAAGATTGGGTTTAAAATCGAGATAAAAGAAGTAGAAACCCTTAGCTGGATGAGCATTTCATTTATAATATGATGCACAAATGCATCTTATTTAAGTCTTGATTGGAGGACTTCCACATTTGCCAAAGAAACTTGGCTTGACCTTTAAGAGCCATGGTGGAAACTCACCTCCTCCCTTCCTGCTAATTTTGGCCAATAACCTTATTTCTCATGCATTAGTCATATGAATCCTAATAGCCTGAGTTAAAATAATTGTCCAAAAAAAATTGAATTGATTAGGTTTAGGTCATTTGAAGCATGTCCCTTTACATGATCAAGTCTCTTTAGGGAGTGAGTTTAAGGACTTAGTCTCTTTCTAAATAAATAACAACCTAGCTATCTTGCATAAGCATAAAGACTTGTCTACATGTATTTAAAATGTAGGAGGTTAGTTAGTAGCCACCCCAGGGTTGTAAGTCCAATCTATCAGGTGGGTTGTCCTCTCTTATGGAGGCAAACCAATTTCCCATTTTTTCCTTAGATTTAGGTTGTACTTTCGTCCCTCGCCAAAGCTCCCTAGATTTAGATTCTGAGGTTGCTTTTCCCCTTTGTAGGCTATTGACATTACTTTCAGAGTGAACTCTTAACCTCGTCTTCTTAGACTTAGGAATCTTCTAGACACTAAGATTTCCTTTGTCATAATACACATCTACTGATTAAGTGAACACTTAACCTAAGCCTAGAGACTTAGAAGTGTTAATCATAAGATTAGGCTATGCCTTAGGGTTTAAGGAGATTACCTATCCCATAGCCTAAACCCAATCTAGATACACTTTCTCAAATCAAACCCAGACTCAATTCTCAAACCAAATCTCAAATTCAAATTGAAATTCCAAATCTAATTTCAAAATTTGGCTCCAAATGATTGAAACCCAAAATCAAATTTGAAATCCTAAAACCCCTTTCTAAGCCATATGAACAACATTCATATGCTTAGCCAAAACTCCCCTTAAATAAAATAAAACTCAATTGATCTCTTTATAAATCAATCATTCCTTTTATTTATATTCACAAATATAAATGAAATCCAAATTCAAATGACCAAAATTATATCAAAAATCAAATCCAAACTCAATATAAACCCTTTAAGCCAATTCTTTGGACTTAGCTAAATCCTATCCATATCAAGTCAAAACTAATGAATTTTCTCTTGAATCAATTCTTTATTCAATTATCTACCCAAATATAAATAAAACCTATAATCATCAAATCAAATCAAAATCAACCCAAGTCAAACCCAACCTAGCCCTTTTGACTTGAAAATTTCAAATGAGCCAAAATCACTTAGACTCCAAATTGATTGCCGTTGAATTTATATTCCAATCTAGGGCTCATATATAAGTTCAACTAAACTTGAATCAAACCAAAACCAAACTAATTGACCCACTTAGGTCCACTTGACCCAAAGTGACCTAAAGGACCCATTTGAGCCAACTTCTAATCCAACCCAAATTGGATTGAACCAAGCTCACCAAAATCTTCCACCATGATTGTTGATCACCCTAGGATGATCAATTGCAATCAATTGGGCCAAACTAAGCCCAATTGGCCATTTGATCCAAATTGACCTAAATTGGCCTAAAGGACCAAATCAGGTCAAATCATGATCTAACACAAATTGATTGCAACCAATGGCTCAAGTTCATTCCAAATTGATTATTGAACTTGAAAGCCATAATTAAACTCAATTTGATCAATCGAGCCCAATTGGTCAACTTGAAACTAGCCAAATTGGCCTAAAGGGTCAATTTAGCCTAAATCAAAATTAAATCCAAATTAATTCAAACTAAAGACCACATTCATCTTCAATTATCCAATTGAACATGAATCAACCCATATCCCAAGCTAATTTGGCCAATTTTGGTCAAATGGGTCAATTCGACCAAAATGACCCATATGACTCAAATTGGGCCAAATCCATTGAAACCAAGCCAAAACCCATTGGGGGCTGATCAAACCCAACCCAAACCCATTTGGGATCAGCCCAACCCAACCCATTGAAACCCATCATGAATCTTCCCCCACATAGGATTCCACCCTACCTCATTTAATTCCTCTCATCACATGCACTTAACTCATCCCAAACATTTGCATTAAATAAATCTAGTCATATCGCAGCAAGAGAGGACTTTGGAGCAAAAATCCAAAGTCCTCAATCAATCTAGCATCCATCCCAACTACCCCAACAAGATGTCAATTAATTTGGAGCCAAAAAATTCAAAAAATATTGAATTTTTGGCCATTATAATAGGAGCGGGAGATGAGGCTTGAGATCTCTTCCTCCCACCACCATTCAACCCCCAAAAGCTCCCTAAAACAAAAAGGAACCCATCCCCCACTTCTTTGAGCCATTTTGAGCTCAAAAACACAAGTAATTGCTCTTCAGTGAGGTGACGGTAGACATCGGAGAAGGCGATGTTCCGATGGGATAAGGGATAAAGATCACTCCAAAGCTTTCTCACATACCTAGGAGTACGCTGGGATCTTCACCATCGCCAAAATCATCCCTGGTGAGGTAAATTTCATCAAATGACCTTAGATTTTATATATTTTTTAAATTTCTTATGATTTTAGGAATTCTCCTTAGATAATCCAACATTTTTACTTTAAATCATCCCAATTAGGAAATAGAATTTTTTTGGTGTGAATCAGTGTGAAAATGGGTCCATTTGGACAAGTTTTGGCTTAGAAACCCTCATTTTTTCCAAAAATACCCCTGAAAACACTATTCATTACTGGCGGCTCATAGCCACCATCCGATCCCGCAGTTCGCAGGATCGGATGGCTCGGATCACATGTAGATCGCATGATCCGGGCCTTCAGATCATGTGATGTGATCTGGACCGTCTGATCGCGTTGTTTGCACGATCGGATGGGTCAGATCATGCGATCTAAGCTTCAGATCGCCTAAAATGATCTGGACTATCCGATCATGTGGTTCACACAATCAGACGACTCAGATTACATGATCTTGACCTCTAGATCACTGTCTCTTCTTGCTCAAACTGCCTATATTTCCTTTTTTAAAAAAAAAAAAATAATAATAATTTAAATCATCTAAAATTCCAAATTTTATAGAAAATAAAATACTTAACCAAAAATTACAAACAAGGCTCATTGGATTCACCTTTTTGAGAAGAATCCAACAAATCCAAAATCCCAAATTTCACTGAGTATTGTGAGCTTAATTTGAGTTTTAGTAAAAATAAAATTTCATTATTTAAATAAAAATATAAGTCAGATTAAGTTGAAATTTTTAAGGATTGAAATTAAAGTTAAAACACACCTACCATAAAAATTTCAAGTAAAAAAGACTACTGGATTAAGAGAAATTAAATTTTGAAGTTTAGATTGTTCATTTTAATAAAATAAATTAAATAAAAATTCAAAAATTTACAAAAAATCTTCAAAATGGCTTAAATCACTTCAATTGACATCTAAGACTCTTAAGAAAGTAATGTGATCTTACGAATCTTAATGAACCCCAAACAAACACTTAAGGTTAGAGTTTAATCAATTAAGGAGTTAATTAAAATATAAAAAACAATTTAAATATTGAATCAAAATAGAAATGAAATAGCACTTAAGCAATCATTAATCAAATCTCAAATCAGAGAAATATCATTCTTAGAAAATTAAATTAAATGATTAAACTTATTTAGGTTAATAAAACTCAATTAAAAGATTAAATCTTAAATCAAACTCAAAACCCAATGAATTCAGGAAACTTTAATCATTTGATACTAATCGAATTAAACCAAATAAAATTAAAGTAAACTTATTTAACATATGATTAAATCACATCCATTTGGAATGAGATAATTAATTATCTATTAAATATTTCAACCTAATAACTAAATCAAACATGTTAATGATATCAGATAAACATAATAGATGAATCAAATCAAGTAAAATCCAAATCATGAATAATCAGACTTAATTAGTTAAACATTTAATTAATGTAAATTTAATAAATTAATCCATCATCTTAATTAATCAGATTAATTTAATTAAGTTACATTAAAGCTAACTCTAAAGTTAAGCTTAAATCAAACCCCTAATTAAATTTAATAATCACACCCCTCAAGTAAACTAATTAACTTAATCAAATTAATCATATTAAACCAAAACTTAATAAAACATAAGTAAGATGCAATTAAACACTAATCAAAACCTAAAATTAACCTAAATCATTAAGTCATTAATCTCTAATTAAACAAACTCTTAATTAATCTAATAATTTTAATTGACCCTTAATCAAACTTAATTAATCAAATATCTAATTAATGCAGACTTAATAAATTAATTCATCATCTTAATAAACTAAATTAATTTTATAAATCACATTAAAATTAACCCAAATTAAAAACTTAATTAATCTACTAATTAATTTAATCATACCTGTTAAATAAACTAATTATGTTAATTAAATTTATCACACTAAATTTAAGCTTAATTAAATATAAATTCAATTAAATATTAATTAAAATCCTAATTTAAACTTAAATCATTAACTCATTAATTACATCACTAACTCAAATAAATATGAAATCAAATTAAAGATTAAACAAATCTTTACTTAATTTAATATTTGATCACATCTCTTAAACAAGCTAATTAAGTTAATCAAATTAATCACATTAAACTTAAGTTTAATCATTCAAAATGCAATTAAATATTAATCAAAACCTAAATTAAACCTAAATTATTAAGTCATTAATTACATCATTAGTCCAAGCAAATATAAAACCAAATTAAAAATTAAACAAACCTTTATAATTTATATAAACATACTTCTTAATTAAACTAATCGTCACATTGAACCAAAACATAGACCAATAAAGCTAATCAAATCAAATTAAATCAGATTAAACTAAATTAAGAAATACTCTCATCAATTTAATATGTAATCATGTCAAATCTCATTCAACCTACATAAATAAGATAAATTAATCAACTATCCAATGTATGAAATCCAAATACAAATAAAACTTTGATGAACATGACAAATGGATGTGATTAAAAATAAAATCCTAATTACAAAGAATCAAACCCAATTAAAATCAAAATAGAATTTCATTTAATCTAATCTGATCAAACTACAAATAAATGAACCATAATCGAATTAAATAAACATAAAGTTAAATCACATAAGCATAATCAAAGAAAAGAATCAGATATTAAACTAAAAGGATATTGAATTATCAAGATTTAATTAAATAAAAATATCTAATCTAAAATTAATCAACCAAAAACACATGAACTTAAACAAATTTAAACTTCATTAGATATTAAGGATATTGAATTATCAAGATGCAATTAAGCTAAAACATCTAATCCAAAATGAATCAATAAAATACTTAAACAAACTCAAATTCTAAATTCTAAATCAAGTCAAATAAATCAATCAAATCAATTACCTAAATTCAAATGGGCTAATTAAGATACTTAGGGATCTTAGTTAGATTCTTTAGGAATTAGGATGTAGAATATGGTGAATTCCATCTACAAGTGGAACTCATTTTGCTCTTCATTCTTGAAAACCTAAACATCATCTTAACCAAATAAAAGTGAAATAAAAATGAAAAATAAATCATTTAAATTGAAATCACCCAAAGGTAAAATTTAAATTCAAACTCCAAATTGAAACTTAAACTAAAGAAGCCTAATAAAGTCTTGCTACGCAATCCTTAAGCACACACATTAGAATACTAAGTCACCACTTCTAGTGCTAAGTTAGAGTGTTATATGTATGATGTTGTGTTTTGTTTTGTGATGTAATGTTTTAGACTAGATGTTAGGGTGTATGTTTCAGAGGATGTTAGGCCGTTATTAGCCTAATCATGTTTTTCTGAGGGGTTGTGCTTAAGATAATAAAAATATAAATGCTTTTGCTATGCGGGTTGCTTAGCCCTAAGCATAGGATAGGTGGGCTTGGTTACCCATGTGTGGGGTGCTAAGTCCAAATTATTCATATAATTGCTTGGATTGTATGGTATATTTAGCTAACATTTGTTTCGCTGGTGTAGCTAGATTTACTTTTCCTATTTTTGATATAATTTTACATTAGGAATTAGGATTAGTGTTATGGGGGATTAGGATGAGTAGTGGCCAGAAGGCTTAGTCCCTGGGGTGCCCTGTGATGCCTTTGGAGCGAATCAAATCAAAAGAAAGAATATGAAGAAATGAAGAAAAGAAGACCCTCATAGCATGTATTATTCTTTTTTTAATCTGGGTTGTATGAGGGTAAAGCTCGACTACCCATCCTTTTTTCTCTTTTCAGGGTGTACGGCAGAACCCGACACAATGGCCTTTTATTCTTTTATGGTAGTCTATAAAAGTGTTTGATGTTGTGTTTAAATTGCACATTAGAACATCATGCATTTCATAGTTTCTTTATGATTGATGTTTGAATGTGTGGCCTAGATGTGGTAGGCTCTTAGGATAAAATTAATTTTTCTACCCCAATTAACAACTCATAACTAAAATTTTAGAATAACTCATAAAGTAACATAAAATCCTAGGAATTAAGTCAAGATAATAAAATTTTTAGTAACCCCTTAGCTGGATGGATGAATGTATAATATCATGCATGTCATATTCTTTCACTCTGATTAAGAGGTGGCTTCCATCCTTGCCAGAGAATCAAGGCTTAACCTATGAGAGCCTTTGGTGGAAGACACCCCTTTCTCTCTTGATTTGGCCCATAACCAAATTTTCATGAATTAGACATACAAAATCCCATAGCTTGTGTCAAAATAAAAAGTCCAAAATAATCAAATAAATTTGATAAAACTTGCATTAGATTAAGTCATGGATACATACCACTCATGCTCTAGTCTCTTAGAGAGTGAGTCTAAGGACTTAGTTTCCTTTTTAAATGAACAATAGCCTAGCCTTCTTGGAAAGCATAAGACTTGCCTACATGGATTTAAAGTGTAGTAGGAGTCAGCTAGCTGCCACCCCAGGTGGTAATAAATCTAGCAATCGGGTGGTTTATTCTCTTTGTGGAGCTAAATCATATACGCATTTTTGCCTTAGATTTAGGTCATGCCTTTGTTTTGTACCAGGGCTCCTTAGTTTAGGAATCTGAGGTAGCTATTTCCTTTGGGCTACAAGCATAAATACTCACCTTTTGGGCATTTCCATAATCTTATATTATGGAATTATATGCCCTAGCAATCTAATGAAATGTCAACTCAAATGATTAACTCTCTTCAATCAAAAATATAAAGCCCAATTATAGGATAGATTGGAATGCTCACTAAGCTTCCTAGTATTATGAGCATTTCCAACTTTCTCCCTTTGGATTCCCAAAATAAGTCTTTTCCTTGATTTATCCCATTTGATTTTCTAAAATAGCCAATCCTTTGATAGTCTTAACTTTGAAATCTTTGAAGACCTTAATTATCTACTTTAATCAAGAGTATTCTTAAGGAATTCCCATTCCTTGTGATGTAATTAACTATGTGGGCTTGCCTCCACATGGAACTTAATGAACTGGCTTAAAATAAATTGTACTTTACTTTTCCATGTAAAGTAGGAGAAAGAACTTTGGTATATTTGAAGACCCATCTTGCCTTAGGAGTCCTAATTAGGTGATTAGGTCCATTATAGGGTGGTGATTTCTATCTTTTGGGATAGTACATCATTCCTTAATGTCATACCTGATCACACCGATAAGAACCACCTAAGATTTGTGTTGTGTCCCACATCCCAAAAATAAATACCACAGATTTTTCTGGTAGCTCCATTGGGGAGTGTTCCTCTCTCCATCTTTAGTAGACAATTATTATCTCCAAGCATCGATAGTGGACTTATATTTTATATAGGCCCGAGACTATCATTCTTTCCATTGTCACTTAGCTTATTTCACCCTTAAGGAAAGCTCGCCAATATCTTTTAAGTTTTAGGACCTCACTCCGTGTAGGTCTTAAAATCCCAATTAGGTTCCCCCAATAGGTGAAAATTAAAATTAATCAAATAGAGGAGATGACCAAAATTAAAAATCTCTTCACCATTCTGATGGTGAGGCAAGGTTCATCCCATGAACAATAAAAGAATAAAACTCTTCTACAAAATAACATGTCTATCCAAAAGCACTTTTTCAAAATCCACATAATAAGGGATCTGTACACAAAAGTTTGTAAGAAATTTTTACATAACACATATAACCAAACCTCGTTTAACAAATTCGATGATTGTTACATGGAGGTTCTTTTCATAATCAAAATCAACCATTTTTAATGTCTTTTTCAAAAGCACATTTTCATTGGAAATAGCTATCCCCATCCCACACACTCAAATTTGTTGGATGGAGATTTTATTTTTTAAGAAAATTATAATATAAAATTGAAGCTCCACTTAGCATACTTCACATGTGCTAGAGTTGAAGTTTTCCCTCTTTTTGAAATGCAATAAACCATACACACAGAAAAGAGAAGTCAAGACATATTTGAACCCCTCACTTGAGATAACCAAAATTTTCAAATGGGAGTTCCCCTTCCCTTAGAGAAGGTAGAGCAAATTTAATTTTATTTTCATTTGTCTAATAAAACTCCTACTTGCCAAAGTCTTGAACTTTAAAACACATTGGGAGCTCATTTGACATGTCCAAGTATATCAAATGAGAACCCCCTTTTTTAAAAAAATCATAAGAATAAAGTGAACTCAAGTAAACATACCTAAGTCTATTAAATAAGTTCATTTTCTTTCAAAAAATCATAAACACATTTAACTTTCACTTAACATACCAAATTTGTTAAGTGAGAGTTTCATTTCAAAAAAAACAAAATCACAAACACATTTAACTTTCACTTAACATACCAAATTTGTTAAGTGAGAGTTTCATTTTCAAAATCACAATCACATTTGACTTTCACTTAACATACCAAATTTGTTAAGTGAGAGTTTCATTTTCAAAATATAAACACATTTAACTTTCACTTAACATACCAAATTTGTTAAGTGAGAGTTTCATTTTCAAAATCACAATCACATTTGACTTTCACTTAACATACCAAATTTGTTAAGTGAGATTTTCATTTTCAAAATCATAAACACATTTAACTTTCACTTAACATACCAAATCTGTTAAAGTGAGAGTTTCATTTACAAAATCATAAACACATTGGCTTTCACCTAACATACCAAATTTGTTAAGTGAGAGTTTCATTTCAAAAAAAATCATAAACACATTTGACTTTCACTTAACATACCAAATTTTTTAAGTGAGAGTTTCATTTTCAAAATCACAATCACATTTGACTTTCACTTAGCATACCAAATTTGTTAAGTGAGAGTTTCAATTTCAAAATCATAAACACATTGACTTTCACTTAATATACCAGATTTGTTAAGTGAGAGTTTCATTTTCAAAATCATAAAACACATTTAACTTTAACATACCAAATTTGTTAAGTAAGAGTTTCTTTTCAAAAAAAAATCATCATAAGCACATTTGACTTTTACTTAGCATACCAAATTTGTTAAGTGAGTTTCATTATCAAAATCACCAACATATTTGACTTTCACTTAACATACCAAATTTGTTAAGTGAGAGTCTCTTTCAACACACATTTGATTCCTATTTTAACATACCAAATTTGTTAAATAAAGATCCAATTTTTCATGTCAAAACCGAGCTTTCAAACATACCAAATTTGTTAAGTGAGAGTCTCATTCTCAAAAGAAACAAATATACCTCAAACAAATTTGGGGCTTTCACTTAACATTCTAAATTTGTTAAGTGGGACTCCCATCTTCAAAGAAAAGTAAATTTATCTCACAATCATATTAGACTTTCACTTAGCATACCAAATTTGTTAAGTGAAAGTCTCATCATCAAGCACAAATCAAACACATGTGGCCTCCACTTAACATACCAAATTTATTAAGTAAGAAGCCCCATTTTTTAAATCAAAATATCACATAATCAAATCTTCACAAGCAAAAAATATTTCAAACACACAATCACAACCTCTTCTTAGCATACCCAAATTTGCTAAGTAGAGGTCTTTCAAACTATCAATATTTTTAAACCAGATGCACAAGACATAAATATCTCCAAGAAACTCTCTCCTCAAATTTTAGAACACCGCCTAACCTACCTAAATCGGTTGAGTATGGGTTCTAAATCAAAATCAAATGAAAAAGACTCTCCTTAATATCTAAAATCTCTCTAAAATTTTGATGAACCCTACTTAACATCCCTAAGATTATTCAGTGTGAGTTCAAATTCAAAATTAAATCTTGAAATCAATGATTGAAGGTGAATATCAAGGAAAGTGTTTGACTTAGCTACATTTTAACAATATAGATTTCAATGCAATCAATTCTTCCAGTCCTCAGTTAGCATCTATGGCTCCCAACAAGCTTGTGTTTTCCTTCCCCATTGGCCTAAACTTAGCCCTAAATTAGGCTAGTCTCTCTACTACTGGCTTCACCGAGGTCATCTCTTTATGGTTATGAGGGGTGAGGGGTTTTCTTTGCGAGGGACAACCTCACCACAATTAGCAAGGAGGAGGTGGGGGCGATGCCACTTATCGATTGATTTGCCATCGATTGAGTTTCCTCCACTAAAGAGAAGGCCTACTCTTAGTATCAGTTTACGTGCGGTTGTTCCATACAGGTTGTCGGTTACTCTTGCTACAGCTCTAGCAAAGGCTACTACCCCCTCCTTGGACTCCCCAAAGGGGAAGCCTCTCTTGATTTTTGAGATAATATCCTCCACATTCGAGGTGGGTGCTAGCTCTCGCTCTGTCATACCTACACGTACACAATGTCACAATAAGAATCACAAGATCAAGCGGCATCATATGAGGGGGCAGAGAGAGATGGATGCTGCTTCCCATGTGGCTGAGGAGGGATCTCCCTGTGAGAAATCTCGACATTTGAGTGGTAGTAGGTTTCACCCCCTCTCAGCTTCAGATGGAGAGGATGACTACAGGAGGATTGGTGCACTTCCTCCACTGCCAGCATATTTCAGCACACTGGCTAGGGAGCATAGGAAGCCTTACGTCGAGCTCAAGATAGTTTTGTGCCTGGTTGGCCGAGCCTACGGACATTCAAAGTCCAGTATAATTTTTGATCTAAGGACAATTATCCCTAAGAGATTCAGAAGTCAGATCCAAAGGGAGAGAGCCTTGGAGGCATAGGCATCATCTTAGATGAGTAGGAGGGAACGATAGTGGTTTATCAGGAAGTTGACGACCTCTACTCTAATGGATTTTCTCGATCATCACCCTACGAGGGCTAATCGCTCAGATAACATCATCCTTACCAGTGTTACTCATCATAAGAGGAGTAGGCCTATAGTCTAAGGGGAAGTCGGTGATACTTTCTCCACCACCATCCCCATCATCGTGGCATCCCCATTCCAAGATCCGAAGCCCCATCAGAAAGATAAGTACCATTGGTGATCTGGCTATGACTTAAGGATCCCACTCCATCTACTCCACCCGTTGAGGTGAGGTTGAGTTATCATATTCGACCTCCCATCTATGAAGAAAAGGAATGCGACCCAAGGCCATGGTCAATCTATTTTCCACGGCAGCCCTTGCAGTCTCCACCTATAGTAGCATCAATGGCGGAAGGGTAGAGGATATAGATGTAGTGTCCATGGCAGTAGATCCTCCCATAATTAGTATTCAGCCATTGGGCAGTGATCAACATATACCTATTAGTGAGCATAGTCCTCCTAGAGATAGTAGTAGTGGCATGCAATGCCCGATGTATTTCTGTCAGTGAGTATAGCCCCTCCACCGATCAGCGATGAGTGTTTATCCCTACACTAGACGCTCTTGAGATAATATGTCGGTACTTTCTTTGAAAGGGTACTCTACGAGGATGATTGCTTTGATGAAGACGATGCTAGGGCCAATTTTGATCTAGATGAAGATGATCTTTGGAGGACTCAGCAGAAGTCCATATGGTCGACACTAGTGGTTCCCTCCTTAGAGATCAGCATAGCCAAGAGGGTGTTATAGTTAAGGAAGAAGACATAGCTCATTCAACCCAACACCTTTGTCAGCAACTAATGTAGAGAGATGAGCATGTCAAGAAGATGGAGAAAAGAGTTGAAGACTTGTTAGCGGTAGTCCTAGCACTTCATGGCCAAGCTCCATCAATACAGCCTACTCCCTTAAAGGCCGACCACCCTGGGTTGTTTCATGTTCTGGATTAGCCCAAGAGTACATCTCCCATAGACCACGATAGTGGCAGCATGCATAGGAAGGTTGTGGATAGTACCTCCATGCAAGAAAAAGATATCAAGCAGTTAGTGGAGTAGCAAGTGAAGGATGCATTGGCATAAGCCTAAGGTGGATCATCTGTTCCAAAGGGTAGGCCCTACCCGAATGAATTTGATGGTGTCCAATATCCTAAGGATTTTGTGCCTCCTTCCTTCAAATTTTAATGGCGGTTCTCGGTAGCACATAGCACATTTGGTGCAATCTTTGGTGGTAGCGATGCACTTCTATTTTGTCTCTTCATCAATAGTTTGTCAGGCATTACATTTGATTGGTACGTTGAACTACCCAATGGTTCATTGAAGACTTTTGCGAGCACCTCTTCATCAAGAGGTTTGTTGGAGCCCAGTAAAGGGTAACTATGGGTGACCTCATTGTGACGAAACAAAATCCCAAAGAGTCCCTTGTTGATTTTTAGTTTAGGATTAGGTTTATTTTTAGTTTATATTATTTTATTTAGTTTAGGTTTAGTTTATTTTAAATTTAGGTTTAGATTCTATTTATTTTAATTTAGTCTATCTTAGTTTAAGTTTAAGTTCAATTTAATTTATTTTAGGTTTAGATTTTTTTAATTTAGGGTTCAAGCTTTATTTTTATTTATTTTTAGGTTTGATTTTAGGTTTATTTTTTAGATTTAGGGTAATATTTAGTTTTTATTTTTATTTTATTTTAGGTTTATTTTATTTTTATTTTAGTTTTAGTTTTTATTTGATTTAGGTCTTTTATTTTTTTAGTTTAGTTTAGGTTTTAATTTATTTTATTTTATTTTAGTTTTTATTTTTTTATTTAATTTTCTTTTTAAGTTTAGGTTTAAGTTTAGATACAAGTTTTAATTTATGTTTTTATTTTATTTTATGTTTTATTTTATTATGGTTTAGATTTTATTTATTTATTTTATTTTTAAGTTTTATTTAGTATAGGTTTAGGTTTTTAGCTTTTTAGGGTTTAGGGTTTAGGGTTAGTTTAGGGTTTAAGGTTTGGGTTTTGGGGTTTAGGGTTTAGGGTTTAGACTTTGGGGTTTTTAGGGTTTAGGGTTTAGGGTTTAGGGTGTAGGTTTAGGTTTAGGCTCAAGTTTTAGTTTATGTTTTTATTTTATTTTATTTATTTTTGTTTATGTTTTATTTATTTATTTTATTCTTAGGTTTTATTTAGTTTAGGTTTAGGTTTTTAGATTTGTAGGGTTTAGTGTTTAGGGTTAGATTTGGTTTTATTTTGTTTATTTTACTTTTATTTTAATTTTATATTTTTTGTAGGTTAGGGTTTTGATTATGTTTTTTATTTATTTTTAGGTTTTATTTTTGGGTTTATTTTTAAGGTTTAGGTTTTTATTTAGTTTGTTTTATTTTATTTTAGGTTTATTTTATTTTTATTTTATGTTTAGTTTTTATTTTCTTTAGCTTTTTGATTATTAGCTTTATTTTATTTTTTAGTTTAGTTTAGCTTTTTATTTATTTTATTTTAATTTACTTTTATTAGTTTATTTTATTTTATTTTTAGTTTTAAGTTTAGATTTTAGTTTAAACTTTTATTTTATTTAAGTTTTGGTTTTTTTATATATTTTATTTTTTGCTTATATTTAGTTTAGGTTTAGGTTTTAGGTTTTTAGGGTCAAGGGTTTAGGGTTTAGGGTTTTAGGTTTTAGGGTTTAGTGTTTTAGGCTTCAGGGTTTAGAATTTAGGGTTTAGTGTTTTAGGGTTTAGGGTTTAGTGTTTAAACTTTAGGGTTTAGGGTTTTTTACGGTTTAGGGTATTTTTGTTTCTTTAGTCTAATTTTTTTATTTTAGTTTATTTTATTATTTATTTTTTTAGTGTTTAGGGTTTAGGTTTTAGGGTTTAGGCCTTAGGGTTTATGGTTTAGGGTTTTAAGATTTAGGGTTTAGGGTTTAGGGTTTTTAGGGTTTAGGGTTTAGAGTTTAGGGTTTATGTATTTAGTTTAAGGTTCAAGTTTTAGTTTAGTGTTTAGATTTTTACTTTTATTTTTAAAAGAGAACAAATTTAGATTCATAATTTCTTCTTTTCAATTTCATCAACCAAGTAACACGCTAAGTTTTCTAAGACATAAGCGATGACATAGATAAAAAAATGAGCACACATAGAGCAAATCAAGAACCCTAGATAACTAGAATTGTCTCTACTGTAAAGACACAGTTCTACAAGCAGTAGATTAGAATGATCGTTCTTCAATCTCTCCAATTCCCAGCAGACCCACCCCAACATCTCGAGTAGCGGGATCCACCATCATATCCCCAATCTCTCCCTCCATCACCACCACTGTTGTAACCTCCGTTGCTCCTCCCATCTCCATAACGACCACTTCTCTGACCACCACCTCCATATCCACCAGCACCTCCAAATCCCCCACCACCACTATGATAATCATCGCCTCTGCCTTCGCATCCACCACTAGATCTAGATTGAGCCTAGTTGATGGTGATGTTCATATCATCAAGGTTCTTCCCACACTTAGGGTTTAGGTTTAGGTTTTAGTGTTTAGGATTATTTATTAATTTATTTAGTTACTTTAGGTTTAGGTTTAGGGTTTGGGGTTTAGTGTTTAGGGTTTAAGGTTTAGGGTTAGGGTTTAAGGTATAGGGTTATAGGATTTATGCTTTTAGGGTTTAGGGTTAGGCTTTAGGGTTTAGGGTTTAGGGTTTTTTAGGGTTTAAGGTTTAGGGTTTAGGGTTTATGGATTTTTTTTAAAATTAAATGAACTAATAGGCTTAAGTTAATTTAGTTAATTTAGTTTATTTTTCATTTATTTTAGTTTATTTATTATTTATTATTTATTTAGGTTTATTTTTTATTTCTATTTAGGTTAGCATATTTGTTTTAAGTTTATTTATTTTAGTTTAGGTTCTATATTTTAGTTTATTTTTTAGGTTTAGGTTTAAGTTTAAGTTTATTTTTTAGTTTAGTTTTATTTTTATTGTATTTTTTAGGTTTAGGTTTATTTTTAATTTTTAGGTTTAGGTTTAAGTTAAGTTTTTTTTAGTTTATTTTTTGGTTTAGGTTTCAATTTAATTTTTTTAGTTTAGTTTTATTTTTATTTTATTTTTTAGGTTTAGGTTTTATTTTTTATTTTTAGGTTTATGTTTAGGTTTTTATTTTATTTTTTTATGTTTAGATTTTAGGATTTTATTTTAGGTTTATTTTTATGTTTATTTTTTTAGTTTAGGTTTAGGTCTATTCTTAGTTTATTTATTTTATTTGGTTTAAGGTTTATGTTTAGTTTATTTTAGGTTTAGTTTTTTTTTAGTTTATGGTTTAGGGTTTTTTGTTTAGGTTTTATTTTTAGGTTTATTTTTTAGGTTTAGGTTTTTATTTAGTTTTTATTTTATTTTATTTTATGTTTATTTAATTATTATTTTATATTTAGTTTTTATTTTATTTAGGTTTTTTATTTTTTGGTTTATTTTATTTTTTAATTTAGTTTAGTTTTTTTTTACATTTTTTTATTTTAGCTTTTATTTTTTATTATATTTTATATTTACTTTTAGGTTTAGGTTTAGGTTTATGTTTAAGTTTTAGTTTAGTTTTTTATTTTATTTAGGCTTAGGGTTTTTTATTTATTTTATTTTTAGGTTTTTAGGGTTTAGGATTTAGGGATTAGGGTTTGGCGTTTAGGGTTTAGGATTTAGGGTTTTTTTTGGGAAACCCCATATAGGGGAAATTTTATTGCCATAAAAAGAGGGTTACAAGGTCCTTAATAGGGGATAAACTCCACAACTATTGCTCAAAGAGCTGATCAGAGTGAATCCCTATCTAAGTACATCCAAAAGCAAAATAAAAGAGTAAAGGAAAAAAAGATACAAATTGATTAACATAGATAAGCCAATGAATAGATCTAGGCCAAAGCTCTTGGGATGAGAGAATGCATGACACTAAGGAACAAACGCAAGAGAACAAGAGAAATGCAACTGCAAGAGAAAAAGAGAAGCGCATCTGCAAAAATGAAGAAAGATAGAAATTAGAACAATTAAAGTAGTGCAAAGAAAGTAAAAAGTGAGAGCAGCATAGACTGAGGAAAATTACAGAGAATTGTGTGAAAGAAGGCTCAGGCTCAGTCACACCAAATTGGGGCAGATGCAAATATGAGCATCCAAACTTCAGCGAAAGGGTTACATCACAAGAGCTACTACTAAATCAAGAAGGAGTGAAATCATCACAACCATGAAAGCCTACAAACCTGTGAGAAGAAAGCACCCATTTGGTGAAAGTCTTATGGACCTTGGTACCTACAAACCTAAACAAAGCCATATATAAAGTAGAAAGGAGATAGGAAAGAGCAGAAAGATAAGGGGTCCCATGCAAGAAAATTATCATCAATATAGTCACCATAGCATGAGAATCCCTATACATATGAGAATGAGCCATCTTTGCCAGAATCCCTTTTAAAACCATAACCAAAGAAGAAAGCACCATTTGGTGAAAGTCTTATGGACCTTGGTACCTACAAACCTAAACAGCCATATATAAAGAAAGGAGATAGGAAAACAGAAAGATTGGGGTCCCATGCAAGAAAATTATCATCAATATAGTCACCATAGCATGAGAATCCTATACATATGAGAATGAGCCATCTTTGCCAGAATCCCTTTTAAAACCATAACCAAGAGTATAATTAGGCTAGCATAAAAACACACCATAAGAGAACAACAGAAAAAGAAACCTGCTGAAATCCTACTAAGCAAATCAATGAGCCAAACATACGAGACATATATGAAACTTTTAGGCCAGGAGTGCAGCCCTGGAGTATAGTCCATAAAATAAACCCAATCATAATAAGCAATGCAGATGTTAACAACCCCCTTATTAATAACTGTTGTAGAAGTTAATTAAAACCAACTATAAAGTAAGGTAGCAGAACCCAAACCCAACAACAAGTGATGCAAATCTAGACCAAGGTTAATGCGAAGATTATTGTACCGAACCATAAGAAATAGCATCCCACCATAAATAGACAAATTAGATCATAAAGATGTATATAGCTTAGCAAACAACCAAGACAAGAAGCCTCGAAGCATTATTTGTAACATGCTCATTGCTCTCCAATAAAATCGGATAAAAGAGAGTATAGGGGATGATTCCCATTTTGAGTGACTTTAGGCACATAAGCAAATTTATTATTTTTTTTAATTTGATAGAGTAGGATTAGGATCCTGCAATTTATTCTTTTTAAGATGAGGATGCAACACAAAACATTTAGATTGATCATGGCCATGCATCTTGTGTAAAAAATAGGAAATTCTCAAATTCCACTTTTGATTATAACCAAATTTCTAGATCCAAACTTCTTTAGGATACTTTTAGTAATATCAATCTCAACCAAAATATGAGCAACAAAGGCCGTGATCTTGTAGTGGTGGCGATCAATTTGAAGAGACCAAAGAGAGCCCCAACCTAAAGAGAACTTGATGTGTAACATAATGTATTCTAGTATTAGGAAGATCTAGCCATATAGAGATTGGGATTCCTCTTTATATCAAAAGAGAAACCATTTTAGAAGTCGCATTTGATTAAACACAAAGTAAGCGACGGGCAAAGACTCTTGAGTAATCTAAGTTATAGCAAAGACTCTTGAGTAATCTAAGTCATTAGAGAGCTGAATTAAAATATGCCTAGGATCAATCAATCTGATAATGAAAATGCCTGAAAGTTTAAGGCTATGAAAAAATGATTTGATGTTATCGAGAGTTGGCTGGCGTAAGGAAAATTTACCCACTAAAGAGAATTCAAAATGCTTCACCAACTTTTCCACATCTAGATCCGAGCACATAACAGCAGGCATCCCATGAAATGAGGTCGAGATCACATTCACCAAAGCATTAGGGGAAAGATTCTTAGTAGGTAATGCATCCTTGAAAGACTTAACTGTAGTCAAAGTAGCGGATGATTTCGGATCCTTAATTCCATGAAAATTTGATGCCCTAGCCGATGCCTCTAAGTTCAAAAAGCTCAGCTGCGTGGAAAGTGGATCCTCCGCCATTGAAAGAGCAAAGGGAAACTCACATTAGCGGCCAATCAGAGACAAATAGCATTAGGGAATGATCAAATCCAAGCCATAATGAAAATGAAAGAAATCTTTAGAGTCATGGAGAGGGAGAGAAGGGTTCTTTGAGGGTTGAGGTTTTAGTTTAGTTAGCTAGTTTGGGTTTAGGATTTAGGGTTTAGGGTTATAAGTTTTAGGGTTTAGGGTTTAGTGTTTTGGGGTATAGGGTTTAGGGTTTAAGGCTTTGAGTTTAGGGTTTAAGGTTTAGGGTTTAGGGGTTTTGGGTTTAGTGTTTAAGGTTAGGGTTTATTTTTTAATTTTTTTTTAATTTTTAAATTAAATAAATTGGTAGGTTTAGGTTTATTTAGTTTATTTTATATTTACTATACTTTATTTTTTATTTTGATTTAGGTTTATTTTTTTATTTAGTTTAGTTTATTTATTTTAGGTTTATTTATCTTAGTGTAGGTTTTTTATTTTATTTTATTTTTTAGGTTTAGGTTTAGGGTTATTTTTTTAGTTTAGTTTTATTTTTATTTTATTTTTATTTTAGGTTTATGTTTATGTTTTATTTAATTTTTAAGTTTAGGTTTTAGATTTTATTTTTCCATTTTAGGTTTTCTTTTTTAGTTTAGGTTTAGGTTTAGTTTTAGTTTATTTTATTTTCTTTAGTTTAGGTTCATGTTTAGGTTTAGGTTTAGGTTTTATTTTATTTTAGTTTAGTTTATTTAAGTTTAAGTTTTGGTTTATTTTATTTATTTATTTTAGGTTTAGGGCTTTTTTTTAGTTTAGGATTTCAGTTTTATTTTTAGGTATTATTTATAAGTTTATTATTATGTTTAAGTGTTTATTTAGTTATTTATTTTCTTTTTTTAGGTTTATTTTATTTTTATTTTTGGTTTAGCTTTTATTTTATTTAGGTTTTTTTTAGTTTAGTTTAGGTTTTATTTATTTTATTTTAGTTTAGTTTAGATTTTTATTTATTTTATTTTAGTTTAGTTTTTATTTATTATTTTATTTTCTTTTTAGGTTTATGTTTTGGTTTGGTTTTTTATTTTTATTTTATTTTATTTAATTTTGGTTTTGTTTTATTTATTTTATATTTAGTTTTATTGAATTTAGGTTTAGGTTTTAGGTTTTTGGGTTTAGGGTTTAGGGTTAGGGTTTATATTTTACGGTTTAGAGTTTAGGTTAGGGTTGAGGTTGGCTTAAGATTTTTAGGAATTAGGGTTTAGGGTTTTTATTTTAGTTTGGGTTTTTAGGTTTAGCATATAGATTTATTTTAGTTTATTTTTAAAATTAAGTTTAGGTTTATGTTTTATTAGTTGAGTTTATTTATTTTTGATTTTAGGTATTTATTTTTTATTTTAGGTTTAAGTTTAAATTTTATTTCTTATTTTAGGTTTTAGGTTTTATTTTAGGTTTATTTATAGGTTTACTTTTAAATTTTAGTGTAATTTTATTTTAGTTTATTTTATTTTATTTAGTTTAAGTTTAGGTTTAGGTTTATTTATTTTTTTAGTTTATTTTTTTATTTTAGATAGGTTTAAGTTTATTTTATTTATTTTATTTTATTTTTATTTTAGCTTTAGGTTTTATTCAGTTTTATTTTAATTTAGGTATATTTTCTTTTTTTATTTAGTTTTTTTTATTTAAGTTTTTTTAGGTTTATTTTATTTTAGTTTAGTTTAAGTTTTATTTATTTTATTTTAGTTTATTTTATTATTTATCTTTTTTTAGGTTTAGTTAGGTTTTATTTTATTTTATTTTTTATTCTTTTATTTAGGTTTAGGTTTATTTCTTTATTTTAATTTTAGGTTTTATTTTAGTTTATTTCTTTTAGGTGTTTAGGGTGGTTTAGGGTTTATTTAGGTTTGGGGCTTGGGTTTAAGGTTTAGGATTTAGGGTTCAGGTTTTATTTAGTTTTAGGTTTTGGGGTTTTTAGGGTTTAGGTTTTAGGGTTTGGGTAGGGTTTAGGGTTAGCTGGGTTAGGGTTTATTTTTATTTTTTAATTAGTTTAAGTTTAGGGTTTGGTAGGTTTAGGGTTTAGGGTTTAAGTTAGTTTAGGGTTTATAGGGTTTTAGGGTTTATTTAGTATTTAGTTTAGGTCAGTGGTTTAGGTTTAGGTTTAGGGTTTAGGATTTTCTTTAAAAAAATTTAAGTAACTAGTTAAAGTATTTATTTTTTTTATTTATTAATCATAGTTTATTTTATTTTTCATTTTTATTTAGGTTTAATTTCTATTTTTATTTAGTTTAGGTTTTCTGTTTTAGTTTAATTTTAAGGTTTAGGTTTAGGTTTATGTTTATTTTAAGTTTAGTTTTATATTTATTTTATTTAATGTTTAGGTTTTATTTTTTATTTTTAGTTTTAGGTTTAGGATTTTATTTTCTATTTTTAGGTTTAGGTTTTAGGTTTTAGGTTTTTATTTTAGGTTTATTTTTAAGTTTTTTTAATTTAGGTTTAGGTTTATTTTAAGTTAATTTTATTTTGTTTAGTTTATGGTTTAGGTTTAGTTTATTTTAGGTTTAGGTTTAGGTTTTTTATTCTTAGTTTAGTTTATTTTAGTTTAAGTTTATGAATATTTTGTTTGTTTATTCTAGGTTTAGGGTTTTTTTTTGGTTTAGCATTTAGGTTTTATTTTTTATTTGTTTTTAAGTTTTATTATTATGTTTATTCCTTAGGTTTAGGTTTTGTTTCATTTTTTTAGGTTTAGGTTTTAGATTTTTATTTTAGGTCTATTTTTAGGTTTTCTTTTTTAGTTTAGGTTTAAGTTTTATTTATTTTAGTTTAGTTTATTTAAGTTTAGGTTTTGATTTATTTTTTTATTTTAGGTTTAGTTTTTTTTTTAGTTTAGGACTTTGATTTTACTTATTTATTTATTTTTAGGTATTCTTTTTAGGGTTATTATTTTGTTTAAGTTTTTATTTTATTTTAGTTTAGTTTATTTTAGTTTAGGCTTAAGTTTATTTTATTTTATTTATTTTATTTTTATTTTAGGTTTAGGTTTTAATCTAGTTTTTATTTAATTTTAGGCATATTTATTTTATTTTTATTTAGTTTTTATTGTATTTAGGTTTTTTTCTCTTAGGTTTATTTTATTTTTTAGTTTAGTTTTAGTTTTTATTTATTCTATTTTAGTTTATTTTTATTATTTTATTTTATTTTTTATTTTTAGTTTTATGTTTAGGTTTTTATTTTATTTTCTTAGGTTTAGGTTTTATGTTTTTATTTTTGGTTTATGATTATTTTTTTTAATTTAGGTTTAGGTTTATTTTAGTTTATTTTATTTGTTTTGTTTTAGTTTAGGTTTGGTTTAGTTTAGGTTTAGGTTTAGGCTTTATTTATTTTTTGTTTAGTTTATTTTAGTTTAGGTGTATGAATATTTTGTTTTGTTTATTTTAGGTTTAGGGTTTAGGTTTTATTTTTTATTTATTTTTAGCTTTTATTATTAGGTTTATTTTGTAGGTTTAGGTTTTTTTGATTTTTGATTTTATTTATTTTAAGTTTATTTTATTTTTATTTTACGCTTAGTTTTTATTTTATGTTTTTTTTATTTTATAGTTTAGTTTAGGTTTTTATTTATTTTATTTTAGTTTGATTTTTATTATTTTATTTTATTTTATTTTTAAGTTTAGGTTTAGGTTTAGGTTTATGTTTTAGTATAGTTTTTTATTTTATTTTATTTTTTTATTTTTAGATTTAGGCTTTTTTATTTATTTTATTTTTAGGTTTTATTTAGTTTAGGTTTAGGTTTTTAGGCTTTAAGGGTTTGGGTTTTTGGTTTAGGGTTTAGCGTTTAGGGTTTGGGGTTTAGGGTTTAAGGTTTAAGGTTTATGGTTTAAGGTTTTGCGTTTAGGTTTTGGGTGAGGTTTTAGTTTAGGGTTTAGGGTTTTTGGTTTTTTTTTTAAACAACGAACAAAATTCAGATTCACAATTTCTTCTTCTCGATTTCATCAACCAAGTATCAAACCAGGGAAGTGAGGTAATCAAACTATATCCTTAGGGCTAGCTAAAGCCTTATGTTCCCAGGATGTCCAAACTATATACTCATTACCATTCAATAGTATATAAATCAATACATGAATAGAGGAAAGATAACACATATTATTATTCATTTATAAGCTTTTGAAAAATACATTTAGATTTAATAGTGATAATATCCACGAATATATTAAATTAAATCAACACATGCAAGCTTACATAAAGAAAATCCATTTTATTTTACCTGATTTTCAAAAGATGGATAAATGAATTCAAATGACATACCAAATTTAAAATGATTGTGAAGAAGACAATCAAATATAAGCATGTGATTCATTCAACCAAACTAGTTCTTAAGGACAATCAAAACAAATAAGATTATTTAGAGCAAACTAAAGCTTTTTTATTAATTAAGTTTTGGATTTGATTTGATTTAAAGAGGAGAAGAGAAATGATCACTTGCTGTTTTAAACCAATACCCACATTAGTGATTTAATTTAATGTAAGCAAATGTAATTAAGTTGATTTTATGGGTTAATTAAGTTGAACCCTTAATTAGATGAATTCATTACCCTTACCAATGTCACCTTAAAGTAATTAACTAAATAATTATGAGCCAACATGATTTGCATGAGAAATAAACTTGCATTGATCCTAGGAAATAATAGGGGCCTAATGCAATTAGCTCATGATTAATAGTAAATTTGATTAAGAGTCTTAATTAATTACTCTTATGGTTCTCCCACACATATGGACTAACCATAATTTCATTAAACTCATTTAGGTTATTAAAAACCTAAAGATCTACCGCATGATTTAGTTAATTACGGTTTGATGTGATTATGATTTCAATTTAATTAAGTAATTTCATTAATTAAATATTAAATAATTTAAAAGGGTGAAATAAACTTAGGAAAGGGTCCCAACCCTATTGCTTAATTTGCTTACTATTGAACAATGATTAATAAACATAATTAACTAATTTATTACTATTCATGGGATTAATTAATCATTAATTAACTTAAAAGAGTAGTTAAGGTTTAATTAGTCAATTTTCATAATTAAGTGAGCAATAAATCCCAAGAAAATCATGGGAGTCAGAGGTCATCCTATTAAATTAACCCACAAAATTTAGGATTAATTGCTGAAGTAATTAAAAAGTAATTAAGCTAATTAATTTTGTAATTAAACTTTAATTACTATTTAAAATTAGTTAAGATAATTTTTAATTAATTCTCCTATGAAATACTTTTAAAATGGGTATTTATTTGCATTATCTTATTTCTCTATGATTTTTTATGATTTTTAGAAGTTTCAACCATTAAAAATGATTAATTAATCCTAATTAAAACCTAATCCTATTTGCACCACATGGTGCGGTGATGCGGTGCACTTTCCACATAGTACACTAACACGTTTCGCTTTCCATGTGGCATCTCGAGACTGGCTACTTAAAACTTATCCAACTCAGTACTTATGTGGCGATGGTGGATGCTCCTTCTCATCTGCCATCCGATCTATGATTGGATGGCTAGATTAATCGAATAACTTAATTGGATTAAATTAGATTGATATAGCAGATTTAATCACGATTGTCCATTTTGATCATGCGGAACCGATGGTGCTTGATCTAACGTCATGCGAGTGAGAGAGATTGGAGTCCGCCCGCCATTGCTAACTTGATCTATGCTTACCCGAGCTCGGATCAACTCCAAAAGGATCCCACACCTTCATGATATCGATTAGAGAGGATCCAATAGTCAAGATCACACGAGATGCAAGTTTTCTTCAAAAATCTCCAACCCATTTTGGCTAAGGTTCAGTTTTGGAAGCATACCTCACCGAAGCTAAAGAACAGTAGCTCCAACAATTGAGGAAGCTTCATCAATTGGAGATGAAGCCTTGTTGAGAAGAAATTGGATCAATTCTTCATTGTTCGCTCAAAAGGCCATGAACTGATGATTTGGAGCATAGCTTTGATTGAAGTCCCACCTTCGGTGCACTAGAAGTTTGGGAGGTGCTTCGTTCTTGCTCGACGTGGCTTAAGGATGGTGCGTGCATAGTAAATTTGAGTTTGGTTGAGAAATGGGAAAGCTAGGTCAAAAATGGGAGTGTCCTATTTTGGGACTGATGGGAATGGCATTTTTTGATTGAAGAATGAGCTTGGGAACTTAGGAAATCGCTCTAGCAGCTCATCTTTTGTAGCTAGGGCTCTGAGAAATGATTTTCATGTGTATTTGAGTGGAAACAAGGGGGTGTATACCCCCCTTCATCTTGATTGGACATGGGATCGAGTTTGGATTCTAGTGGTCATCCAGACATCTTAAGGAGTCATGGGTGGCAGGGAGGAGGTGAGTTGGCTTGGCTTGGTTTGTTGAAGGTTTGGAGGTGGCTTCCATGGAGGAATCATGGGTGTCTTATGGGTTTCAAATGCTCCAATGGGGAGGGTGATGTGATTTAACCTCCCATGGGTCATGGCTCACCTAACCACCTTGGGTCAAGTTGGCGCCCCTGCTTAGTTGGACCATTGGGAGATTACCAAGTGGCCAAGGAATAGAAATGACCACTTACATGGGTGATTTGTCTCATGTGATGCCCTTGACCCAAAGGTAGAATGAATTTTTGGCATTAGATTTGATTTGGGTAGATTTTAAATGAGCCAAAAGTGGTTTAGCCAAAATTTCAAGTCAATTAGAGTTGATTTGGTTAGGTTTGGTTCAATTTGACTCATTTAGGTCAATTTCGGTTAGGTTGGGTCAAGTTGACCAATTGGACAATTTGGATCAAACCAAGGGTTGGGTTAAATTCATATAATCATTTAGGACATTTGGTTCAATTGCTTTGGTTTAGTTTGGCTTAGATTTAATTTTGGCTCATTTGAATTCATTTGGGTCAAATGGGTTAAGTTGACCAATTTGACTAAATTAGCCAAATTAGCTTCGGTTGGGTGTTGGTTGGAGTTTAGTTCACTTATTGAAGATGATTTTAAGCGTTGGTTTAAATTAATTTGGATTTGTTTTGATTTAGGCCAACTTGAACCTTTAGGTCAAATTGGGCTTAGTAGATCAATCGGGTTCAATTGGGTACAACCATGGCTTTGACAAATTCAACAATCAATTTGGAATGAAATTGAGCCATTAGTTGCAATCAATTTGGTTTATATTTTGATTAGACCCAAGTTGTTCTTTTAGGTCAATTTGGGCCAACATGGGTTAAGAGGGCCAATTGGGTTTGGTTTGACTCAGTTGAAGGTAAAGTCATATTCAAATATTGATTTTGATTTAGTATGAATAATTGGTTGTAGAATTGGGGTTTAGGGTTTAGGGTTTAGGTTTAGGGTTCAGGGTTGTAGGATTGACGTTTAAGGTTTAAGGTTAGATTTAGGGTTTAGGGTTTAGGTTTAGGGTTCAGGATTTAAGATTAAAAGTTTTTTTAAAATTAATTAAACTGGTAGGTTTAAGTTTATTTTGTTTATTTAGTTTATTTTTTATTTATTTGAGTTTATTTTTTTATTTAGTTTAGTTTATTTATTTTAATTTTATTTATTTTAGTTTAGGTTTTCTATTTTAGTTTATTTTTTAGGTTTAGGTTTATTTTTTAGTTGAGCTTTATTTTTATTTTATTGTTTAGGATTAGGTTTTATTTTTTAATTTTAGGTTTAGGTTTAGGTTTTTATTTTATTTTTTTAGGTTTAGGTTTTAGGTTTTATTTTAGGTTTATTTTTAGGTTTTATTTTTTAGTTTAGGTATAATTTTATTTTTATTTTAATTTAATTTATTTTTTTTAGTTTATGTTTATGTTTAGTTTATATTAGGTTTAGGGTTTAGGATTTAAGATTAAAAGTTTTTTTAAAATTAATGAAACTGGTAGGTTTAAGTTTATTTTGTTTATTTAGTTTATTTTATTTATTTGAGTTTATTTTTTTTTATTTATATTTTATTTATTTTAATTTTATTTTTTTAGTTTAGGTTTTCTATTTTAGTTTATTTTTTAGGTTTAGGTTTATTTTTTATTTGAGCTTTATTTTTATTTTATTATTTAAGATTAGGTTTTATTTTTTAATTTTAGGTTTAGGTTTAGGTTTATATTTTATTTTTTTAGGTTTAGGTTTTAGGTTTTATTTTAGTTTTATTTTTATGTTTTATTTTTTAGTTTAGGTATAGTTTTATTTTTTTTTTAATTTAATTTAATTTATTTTAGTTTATGTTTATGTTTAATTTATTTTAGTTTAGGTTTAAGTTTATATTTTAATTTAATTTATTTTATTTTTATTTAAAGTTTAGGTTTTTTTTAGTTTAGGGTTTCAGTTTCTTTTATTTATTTTTAGGTTTATTTTTTAGGCATAGGTTTTTATTTAGTTTTAATTTTAATTTTCATTTCTATTTTATTTTGTTTTTTTAATCTTAGGTTTATTTTATTTTATTTTTATTTAGTTTATGTTTTTATTTATATTTATTTATTTTATTTTTATTTTTTATTTTCATTTATTTTGAGGTTTAGGTTTAAGTTATAGTTTAGGTTCTTTTATTCATCTTATTTTTAGGTTTTATTTTGTTTAGGTTTGGTTTTAGATTTTGGGTTTAGGTTTAGGGTTTAGTTTTTAGGTTTTGTGGTTTATGGTTTAGGATTTTAGGGTTTTTAGGTGGGTTAGGGTTTAGGTTTAGGGTTTATTATGTGGCTTAGGGCTTTGAGGTTTAAGGTTTGAGCTTTAAACCAAAGTTTTGGTTTAAGATTTATTAGATTTAAGCCTGCTTGGCCTGTTTGTGTTATTTGGGCCCAGGTCATTTGTGGTTTAGGCCCAGGGTTGGGCCCAGGGCCCAGGTTTAGGTAGGCCCAGGCCAGGTTTAGGGCCTGTGGAGGTTTTAGGGCCCAGGAGTGGATTTAGGGAGCCTGGGGTCCAGTGGTAGAGAGTAGGGTAGGATCTGGGTGTAGATTTAGGGTTGTAGGTTCATGGATGTAGGTTTAGGATTTAGGGTATAGGGTTTAGGTTTTTTAATTAAACAAACTGGTAGATTTAGGTTTTAGTTTATTTTAATATATTGTAGATTTTATTTTTTTTTTTGTTTAGGTTTATTTTTTATTATTATTTAGTTTAGTTTATTTATTTTTGGTTTATTTATTTTAGTTTAGCTTTTTTATTTTAGTTTATTTTTTAAGTTTTTGTTTAGGTTTATGTTTATTTTTTGTTTAGTTTTATTTTTATTTTATTTTTTAGGTATAGGTTTTATTTTTTATTTATAGGTTTAGGTTTAGGTTTTTATTTTATTTTTTTAGGTTTTGGTTTTAGGTTTTTATTATAGGTTTATTTTTAAGTTTTATTCTTTGGTTTAGGTTTAGGTTTATTTATTTTTTATTTTAAGTTTAGGTTTTTTTTTTTTAGTTTATGGTTTAGGTTTTATTTTAAGGTTTATTATTTAGGTTTACGTTTTTATTTAGTTTATAATTTATTTTATTTTAGGTTAATTTTATTTAGGGTTTAGAGGATTTAGGGTTTTTGATCATTTTAGGGCAGAATTTAGGTAGGTGGTTCCTTCTTTATATTATTTTTTAAAAAGTAAACCGGTAATTTAGGTTTATTTAGTTTATTATTTAATCTTCATTTTATTTTATTTTTATTTAGTTCATTTTTTGTTTTTTATTTAATTTAGTTTATTTATTTTAGGTTTATTTATTATAGTTTAGGTTTTTATTTGGTTTATTTTTTTAGGTTTTGGTTTAGGTATATTTTTAGTTTAGTTTTATTTTAATTTTATTATTTGGTTTAGGTTTTTTTAGATTTTATTTATTGTTTAGGTTTAGTTTATTTTAATTTATTTTCCTTTATTTAGTTTAGTTTAGGTTTGATTAGGTTTTATTTATTTTATTTTATTTTAGTATGGGTTTAGTTTATTTTTTATATTTATTTTAAGTTTAGGTTTTTTTCTTGTTTACGGTTTAGGTTTTATTTTTAGGTTTATTTTTCTAGGTTTATGTTTTTATATAGCTTTTATTTTATTATATTTCAAGTTTATTTTATTTTTTATTTTACGTTTCATTTTACTTATATTTAGGTTTTTAGTATATTTTATTTTTTTTAGTTGTTTAGGTTTTATTTATTTTAATTTAATTTTAATTTATTTTGTTTTTTGTTTTAGTTTTATTTTATTTTATTTTTTTTTTATTTTTATTTAGTTTTTTTTTATTTTAGTTTTTAGGTTTATTTACTTTAGGTTTAGGTTTTAAGTTATTTTTAGGGTTTAGCGTTCTGGTTTAGGGTTATTTAGGTGAGTTTGCCTGGGGTTTGGGTTTAAGGTTTTTAGGGTTAGTTTAGGGTTTAGGGTTTAGTGTTAGTTTTATTTTATTTATTTTTTTCATTTTTATTATTTTCTTAAATATTTAAACTTGTAGGTTTAGGTTAATTTAGTTTAATTTATTTATCTGAGTTTATTTTATTATTTTAATTTATAGTTCATTTTATTTTTATTATGTTTATTTTATATATTTTAGGTTTATTTATTTTAGTTTTAGGTTTTTATTTTAGTTCATTTTAGTGTAGGTAGATTTAGGTTTATTAGTTTTATTTATTTTTATTATATTTTAGAAGCTTTATTTTATTTTAGGATTTGTATAGGTTTTTATTATTTTTATTTTAGGTAGTGTTAGGTTTTTATTAGGTTTATTTTAGGTTTATTTTTTTTAGTTTTAGTCAGGTTTATTTTAGTTTTTTTTGTTTTAGTTTAGGTTTATTTATTTAGTTTCTATTTAGGTTTAATTTATTTTATTTTACTTTTTTTTAATTTATGGTTTAGGTTTATCTTTATTTATTGTTATGGAAAATTATTAGGTTTAGGTTTATTTTATTTTGTTTTATTTTAATTTTATTTTATTTTTTTTATTTTAAGTTTTTTATTATTTAGGTTTTTATTTTTTTAGATTTTTTATTTAATTTTTATTTTATTTTCCTTTAGGTTTAGGTTTATTGGTTTATGTTTTTTTTTATTTTATTTTATTTTATTTTTGGTTTTAGGTTTTATTTATTTTATTTTTTTGGTTTTTATTTAGTTTTAGTTTAGGTTTTTATTTTTTGTTTAGGGTTATTTGGTTTTAGTTTTTTTGGTTTATTTTAGGGTTTAGGGTTTAGTGTTTATGGTAGTTTAGGTTTAGGGTTTAGGGTTTAGGGTTTTAGGTTTTGTGGTTTTTTTAGGGTAGTAGGGTTTTAGTTTTAAGGTTTAGGGTTAGTTTAGGTTTTAGTTTGGGTTTAGTTAAGGATTTGTATTTGGTTTTCTTTTAAACAGAGGACAAAATAAAATTCTTCTTTCTGATTTCATCAACAAAGTAACACATCATGTTTGGAGACACAGTGGTGACATTGTTCAAAATGAGCATTATAAGAATCAAAACCCCACATAACTAGAACCGTCTACTATAAAGACAGTCCATAGTATCTGATCAGCCTTAGTTTCTCCGCTCCCTAACCACCCTCCTCTTAAGTAGTGATCCACCATCATATCCCCGATCTCTCCCTCCACCACCACCACGGGTGTAAACTACATTTCTCTTCACGCCTCCATAACCACTGCTGCTTCGACCACCACCTCTAGATCCACCACCACTATGATACTCACGCCACCATGCAAGATCTTCAGTTGATGGTGATGTTCTCGATCATAGTTTATTCTTAGGGCTTAGGTTTATCAAGTTTTAGGGTTTAGGTTTATTTTTTAATTTATTTACTTACTTTAGGTTTAGGTTTAGCGTCTGGTCTTTAAGGTTTAGGGTTTAGGGTTTATGGTTTAGATTTTACGGTTTAGGGTTTTAAGGTTTATGCTTTTGGGGTTTAAAGTTTAGGGTTAGGGTTCAAGGTTTAGGGTTTAGGGTTTCTTAGGGTTGTAGTTTTAGGGTTTTATTTTTTTGAAAACCCATATAGGGGGAATTTTATTGCCACAAAAGGAGGGTTACAAGATCCTAAAAGGGGGATAAACTCCAAAACTACTGCTCAAAGAGCTACCATCAGCCTAGAGAGTAAATCCCCTATCTAAGTACGTCCAAATGCAAAATAAAAGAGAAAATGAAAGCATAAGATACAAAATGATTAACATAGAGAAGCCAATGGATAGATCCAAAGCTCAACAGATGAGAGAATGCATGCCTAGGGAGCAAACCCCGCAAGAGAAAGAGAAAAATGCATCTGCAAATATGTAGAAGATAAAAATTAGCATTTAGAGTAATACAAACAAAGGGGAAGGTAAAAGAAGCATAAACTGAGAAAAATTATAGAGAAGTGTGTGAGAGAAGGTTCAGGCTCAGTCACACCAAAATGGGGCAGATCCAGATATGAGCATCCAAACTTCAGTTAAAGGGTTACATCACAAGAGCTACTACCAAACCAAAAAGGAGTGAAATCATCACAGCCATCATAACCTACAAACCTATGGGAAGATAACAACCATTTGTTGAAATTCTTATGAGCCTTAGTACCTCCAAATCTAAACAAAGCCATATACACTATAGAAAAGGAGACAGCAAAGAGCAGAATGGGGATAAGTATCACCACTATAGTCACCATAGCATGAGAATCCCTACTCATATAAAAATGAACCATCTTGGCCAAATCCACCTTATTAATACTAGATCCAAGAGTAAAATTAAGCCAGCAGGAAAACCCACCACAAGTAGACAGCAGAAAGGCCAGGCAGAAGATAGAAACAATAGAAAACCGACTAAAAAGCCAGATGAAATCCTATTAAGCATATCAATTAGCATATAAATAACAACATCCCAAATCATATGAAACTTATAGGCCAGGAATACAACCCAGGAATAGAGCCCATAAAAGGATACCCATTCAGAATAAATAATGCAAATGTTAACAAACACCAAGTTAATAACATAAACACAATAGGAACTACACAAGTCATAATAGAACCAAGATGGGAATGCAGCAGCAGAGCAGATAGACCACAAGCCACATGTGATAAGCTGCAACCCACCACAAACAACACAAAAAAACAATCAGAGAAACAATCCCAGAAGTAGCTTGCAAGGAATAAAACCCGATAATCCATTCAGCCAACAACCAAGGCAACAAACTAAGATAGCAAACCAAATATTGCACCCAACAAAGGGTAATCCAGTCAGTAACAGTAGTATTACAAAGACCCAAAATGGGGATCGAAAGAAAACCATCATTAAAATCCTTCAAGATAAGGAAAAGGAGACCAACATCTAATCCAACATCATCTATAAAATCAGGATGAAAGGAAGGCAAGAAGAAATCCAATCTTGCAATGAAATAGTAGTAATAATAGGTAAATTAAACATTCTTCCCTTACATGTTGAAGAAGGGGGGTTGGTGAGCAAAACAGGGGCCATAACCTTATTTAAGAGGGAAGATACAAATAAAGAAAGGCCCATCATAAAGCTGTGAAAATCATAGCAAACCAAGAACTGTAGCAACAAAGACATGAGCCTCCAATACAGGTAGCCAGAATAACAAAATAGTTTGAGAATTGGCAACAGGGAAAAGAGATAGGAAACAGTATCAATCGTGAAAAGAAAAACAAAATACAGTATCTCCCAAAAAATAGTATTGAGGGCAAGCAATCCGTCCCTACAGATTAGAAAATAAGACATCTCCATCCAGTAGATTTGGGAAACAGGAAGCACATTTCTATTAGCAAGGGAAACAGTAGATATAGTAAGACCCCAAAAAAAGATTGGATAATTAGCAGAAATCCAACAGCAGATGCTATAGAGATCACAATAGAACTAGAAAAGATTATCAGGGAAATGCATCAAGAAAATAAGAGGAGCAACAACAATAAACAAAGGATAAACAAAAGATGACCATACTGATAAAACAAAGTAATACAAGTTGTAATTAGGCCAAAACATAAGATGAAATTAGTTTCGAGATAAGGAAGTCCAAGATATCCAAATTAACCAATCCACGCAAATGTTTAGGAAGTGTAAGCTGATCAAAGAATTTTATTCCATCTAATCTAGCACCTAGATTAGCAAGGTAATCAAGACACACTTTACCTTCATGCCAAACATGAGTGATTTTAAAATAGAGTTGAGATAGGAGAGCTCTAGTGCTTTTGGAGAGGTAGTACAATTCTAAATTTCCCATTGAGCCAATTTTTGTATCAACCAATAGCTTTGTGCATCTTAGCTCCCCAAATGAGTAGAAGAGGATAAGCAAAGGAACATAAAACTTTACCATTAAGGTTTCTAAAAATTCAACCACAGCCAGAAGGATTTTTAGAAACGGAGCCATCAGTATTAATTTTAATAATATTATCATGAGGTTTTTTCCAATAAACAAGCTCATATTCTTTATAGTAAGAATGGTTCGATAGGTTAAAACCCAATTTATTGGCCACAAATTTACAACATTTAAATTGATTGTAGTTAATTAAACTGGCATTAAATAAAGCATGGATTTTCTCTTTAATTCTAGAAATTATCCTCTTATGGTTCATAGAAATCCCATGATGTTTTGCATCATTTCTGTCCATCCATATGAACCATATAAGAGTGAGAGTAGTTATCACTTTAATTTGGCCTTAAATAGTGTTTTCAAAATAAACATCTAGAAGTTGATAAAGAGTTAAGGAGCCATTGAATTTGTCAATATTAAAAAATTCATCATACCAAACCCGTTTGGAAGCAATGGCTCCGTTAATAAATACATGATTGACATTCTCAATGTGAAAGCAGCAGTAGCATTTTGAAAGTAAGTGAAAACCTTTACCCCACATCAAGGAATCAACATGGATGAAATTTTTCAAATTCTCCAAGTAAGAATAGAGTAAGAAATAGGGATAGTGTTATTCCAAAGTTTAAAAAACACATTAGAGAAATCATGAACTTCTCTAATATGAATCCAGACATCTTTAAGGTTGAAGTCACCATTTTGAGAAAGCTGAAAAAGAATCTGATCATGATTGCTAGGGATGACAGGGATGGTAGTAAGCTTACCTAAAAGAGAGATAGGGATATAGTCAGTAAGCTTACTATTGTTCCACTTATTACTCTATTAGAAAGAGTTCACTTTAATAGCAGCAGTGGAGTGGGTAGAAAGTAAATCATCAATAGAGCCACTGCCAGTCCAATTATCTTGCCAAAAGAAGGAAGCTCCAGAGTTAATACCTCAAGAAATTAAGGATTCAGCCTCCCATTTAATGGAACAAAGTATTTTCCATACAAGAGAATCTCCCACTTTGTAAGGGAAAATGAGAGGGTGCTTACCCTGGCAGTATTTAGCAATCATGAATTGAGCCCAAAGACTATTGTTGCTTCTAAAATTCCACCAAATTTATAAGAAAAAGTAGTGATAGCTTCCCTGATTAACTTACAGCCAAGCCCACCTATAGCAAGAGTGCCACAGCTTTTATACCAAAAGGTCCAATGCATTCTTTTAGTAGAATTGTTAGAACCCTAGAAGAATTTATTAAGGAGGCGCTCAATTCTGGTAATGGTAAATTGGTCGACACAATGGTTTGAATAAGATATAAAGGCATGGAGTTAAGGGTACTCTTAATCAAAGTGAGCCTACCACTAAATGAGAGTAAATGAAATACCCAAATAGAAATTTTATTAGAGATTTTTTGGATTAACTCATCAAAAAATGTGATCTTTTCTGACCTTTAAAAAGAGGAGCACCAAGATATTTAATAGGAAGTTGTTGTTGTTAAAAATTAGTGATTCTCAAGATTTGGTTGATTTTATTACTAGAGATTTTAGAGGAAGGAATGAAATAACTTTTGCCTTCGTTAAGAAAGAGACCACTTTTGTTTCCAAACTTATATAAAAAATTCTTAATATTTTTAATGTGATGAATAGAGGCATTTCAAAAGATAATGAAATCATCAGCAAAACTAAGATGAGAGATAGGAAAACCACCTTAAGTTCTAAAAGACATGCTTGGATTATTATTGAAAAGGTCATGAAGGCTCCTCGAAAGATATTCAACATTAATAATAAAAAGAGAGGGAGAGAAGGGATCCCCTTGTCTCAAGCCATGCATAGAAGGGAAGAAACCTAAAGCCTCACCATTCAGGATAACAGAGAACCAAATATTGCTAATACAATTTTTAATGAGATAGATAAATTTATCAGAAAAACCAAACAAATGAAGAATTTGGAAGCAGATATTCCAAGAGAGGTTGTCAGTTTAGGGTTTAGGGTTTAAGGTTTTAATTTTTTTTAAAATTAAGTAAACCTATAGGTTTAGGTTTGTTTAGTATAATTAGTTTATTTTTTATTTATTATAGTTTAGTTTTTATTTTATTTTATTTAGGTTTATATTTTATTTTGATTTAATTTAGTTTATTTATTTGAGGTTTATTTATCTTAGTTTAGGTTTTTTTTTAGGTTTAGGTTTAGGTTTAGGTTTATTATTTAGTTGAGTTTTATTTTGATTTTAATTTTTAGGTTTAGGTTTTAAGTTTTATTTTTTATTTTTAGGTTGAGGTTAAAGTTTTTATTTTATATTTTTAGGTTTAGGTAATTGGATTTTATTTTTGGTTTATTTTTAAATTTCAGTTTATTTTTTGATAATTTTATTTTATTTAGTTTAGATTTGGGTTTAGGTTTTATTTATTTGATGTTTATGTTTAGGTTTTATTTATTTTAGTTTTGTTTATTTTAGTTTAGGTTTCGGTTTATTTTATTTTGTTTATTTTATTTTTATTTTAGATTTAGGTTTTTTTTAGTTAGAAGTTTATGCTTTATTTTTTATTTACTTTTAGGTTTAATTTTTAGGTTTATTTTTTAGGTTTTTATTTAGTTTTTATTTTATTTTATTTAGGTTTAGGATTTAGGGTTTAGGGATTAGGATTTAGTGTTTAGGGTTTAGGGTTTACGATTTATGGTTTTTTAAATTAAGTAAACTGGTAGGTTTAGGTTTATTTAGTTTATTTTATATTTTTATTTAGGTTTATATTTTATTTTTTGTTTATTTATTTTAGTTTAGGTTTATTATTTTAGTTTATTTTTTAGGTTTAGGTTTAGATTTATGTTTATATTTTTGTTTAGTTTAGATTTATGTTTATATTTTTGTCCTAGGATTAGATGGTGACACTTAAAGAACACAAATAAAAATATTTTTAAGAGCATGCTATAAGAGCTTAGAATTTGGGATGTTCATAAGGATGCTAATGTTCGTGAAAAAAGTAACAAGTAAAATTAAGCAAGTTGCTAAAAAAGTGCTTGGATAATCAAAAGGAAAAGCTTCTTTTAATAAAAATAGTTGGTGATGGAGTCAGAGTGTGCATGAAAATATAAGAAATAAGAAGCATTGTTGTAAAATTTGGTTTAGATGTGAAAACTTAGAGAATTTGGAAAGATATAAAGTGGCATATAAAGATTCTAAGAAAGCAATATATGATGCAAAAAATTTAGCTTTTAGTGATTTATACAATAGATTAGATGTAAAAGATGTATGTATGAGCCAAACCAAAGAGATAGGAAAATAGACCTAGTTCAAGTGCATGTATTAAGGATGAAAATAATAAAGTGCTTTTCTTAGAAAAGGATATTAAAAATAGGTGGATGAGATATTTTGAATACATTTCAATGAAGGATTTGAAAGTATGATTGATTTTAACAACCTTAATACCCTAAACAAAAATAGAGAAATTTGTTTTTATTGTTGTATTAGTAAATTTGAAGTTAGAGAAGCTTTAAAGAAAATGAAATGTTGAAAACAGTAGGACCTGATGATATTCCGATAGAAGTGTGGAAATGTTTAGGAGAACAAGGAATTTCTTGGCTTACAAATCTTTTTAATGTTATTTTAAAGACTAAAGAGATGCCAGATGAGTGGAGGAAGAGTTTGTTGGTTCCCATATTTAAGAATAAAGGTGATGCACAAGAGTGTGTAAATTATAGAGGAATTAAGTTAATGTGTCATACATTAAAATTATGGGACAATAATTGAGCATAGGTTACAATGTGATACAAAAGTTTCTCGCAATCAATTTGGTTTCATGCTAAGAAGATTTATTATGGATGTTATACATTTGTTAAGAGGTTTGATGGAGAAGTGTAGAGAAAGTAAGAAGGATCTACATATGATATTTATTGATTTAGAGAAAGATTTTAATAAAGTTTCAAGAGATGTTCTTTGGAGAGTTATTGGGTATACTAGAACTAAACAAAAGGAGGATTGACAAAATATTTTCCTATTTCGGTTGGATTACATCAATGATCAACTTTAAGCCCTTATCCTTTTTCTTTAGTTATGGATGTTCTTACTAGGCATTTATAGGAAGCTGCACCTTGGTATATGCTTTTTGCTAATGACATTCTTCTTGTTGATAAAACTAGAGAGGGAGACCAAGAGAAACTTGAATTATGGACGTCAACATTAGAGTCTAAAGGTTTTCATTTAAGTGGATCTAAAATTGAATATATGGAGTGTAATTTTAGTTGTAGAAGTTCTAGTGGTAGTGTTGTGACATTAGGTGAACAAGTCATTAATAAGAGTGAGTGATTGATATTTAGGCTCTATTATTCAAAATGTTGGTGACATAGATGGACATGTTATTAGTAGAATTCAAGTTGGATGGTTGAAGTGGAGGAATGCATTTGGCTATTGTGTGATAGAAAATTTCCACTTAAACTTAAATGAAAATTTTATAAGATGGTGGTAAGACACGCAATGACTTATGGTGTAGAATATTGGCCAATAAAAGAAGCATAAGACTAAGTTAAGTGTTATAGAGATGAGGATGCTTAGGTGGATGAGCTTTACTCTTAGAGATAAAATGTGAAATGAGTATGTTAGAGAAAAAGTTGGAGTAGCTCAGTGGAAGATAAGATTAGAGATTTTCCTTAGATGGTTTGGCACATAAAGCATCTAATGACTTAGGAGAGTAGATGGATTTGCATATGTTAAGAAAGGTAGAGGTAGACCTAAAAAGACTTGGTTAAGATGTATAAAAAAAGTCCTTAGTATACTTGAATTAAATGAGAATTTAAAACATAATAAGACACAGTAGAGACGAAAGACTCATGTAGATGACCCAACTTAGTGGGATAAAGGCTTGTTGTTGTTTTATTTTTATTTTAGGTTTAGGTTTTTTTAGTTTAGGGTTTATGTTTTAGTTTTTTTTATTTAGGTTTTATTTTTTAGGTTTATTTTTAGGTTTAAGTTTTATTTTATTTTATTTTTTTAGGGTTTAGGTTTTAGATTTAGTATTTAGGGTTTAAGGTTTATGGTTTGGAATTCTTTTAAAGTTAAGGAAACCGGTAGGTTTAGGTTTATTTAGTTTATTTTATATTTTATTTTTATTTACTTTATTTATTTTATGTTTATTTTTTTGTTTAGGTTTATTATTTTAGTTTATTTTTTAGGTTAAGGTTTAGTTTATGTTTATATTTTAGTTTAGTTTTATTTTATTTTATTTTTAGTTTAGGATAGTTTAATTTTTATGTTTAGTTTATGTTTTATTTTATTTTTAGATTAGCAAGTTTTGTTTTAGATTTATTTTAGGTTTTATTTTTAGTTTATGGTAGGTTTAATTTTTAGTTTCTTTTATTTTATTTAGTTTAGTTTTATTTATTTTATCAGGTGTAGGTTTTATTTAGTTTAGTTTATTTTATTTTTATGTTTATTTTATTTTTTATTTTTTTTTTATAGGTTTAGATTTTATTTTAATTTATTTTTATTCTTTATTTTAGTTTTATTCTTTAGGTTTAGAATTATTTATTTTTAATATTTATTTTAGTTTTAATTTATTTGGTTTAGGGTTTGTGGGTTATTTTAGTTTAGGGTTTTAGGGTTTAGTTTAATTAGAGATTAGGTTTATTTTTTTTTAAATTAAGCAACCTGTTTAGGTTTATTTAGTTTATTATTTATTTATTTTACTTTATTTTATTTTAATTTTAGTTAGTTTATTTTTCATTTTTATTTTGTTTAGTTTATTAATTTTAGATTTATTTTACTTTAAGTTTTTTATTTTAGTTTACTATAGGTTTAGTTTATGTTTATGTTTATTCTAGTTTAGTTATATATTTATTTTATTTTGTATGTTTAAAATTTTCCTTTTAGGTGTAGGTTTGATTTTTTATTCAATTTTCTATGTTTAGTTATTTCTATTTTATTTTATTTTACTTTATTTTATTTATCCCTAGATTTTATTTTATTTAGCCCACTTTAGGTTTATTTTATTTTTAGTTTAATTTTAGGATTTTATTTAATTTATTTTATTTTATTATTTAGGTTTAGGTTTATGTTTTAATTTATTTATATATATTTTAGGTTTGTTTAGTTTAGGTCCATATTATTTTTTAGTTTAGTTTTTTTTATTTTATTTTTTTTAGGTTTATTTTAATTTGTAGTTTTAGATTGATTTTATTATATTAGGTTTATGTTTAGGGTTATATATTTATTTTTAGGTTTTATTTAGATTGAGGTTATTTTTGTGTTTTTTTTAAATTAAGTAAACTATAGGTTTATTTATTGTATTTTATATTTTATTGTTTATATTTTATTTTTATTTAGTTTAGTTTATATTTTATTTAGATTTTTATATTTTATTTTTAGATTAGGTTTAGGTTTATGTTTATTTTTTTAGTTTAGTTTGATTTTTATTTTATTTTTTTAGTTTAGGTTTATTTCTAACTTTTAAGTTCAGGTTTAGTTTTTATTTTAATTTTTTAGGTTTAGGTTTTAGGTTTTATTTTATATTTTTAAGTTTTATTTTTTTTTATTTAGTTATTTTTTTATTTTATTTTATTTATTTTATTTTATTTTTTAGGTTTATTTTTTTATTTATTTTAGTTTATTTATTTTAGTTTATTTATTTTATTTAGTTTAAGGTTTTATGTTTTATTTTTTAGGTTTAGGTGTATGCTTTATTTATTTTAATTTAGTTTATTTTTTGTTTAGGTTTATTTTTAGTTTAAGGTTTAGGTTTTATTTTTTATATTTGTTAAGTTTTTTATTTTGGTTTTTTTTTATTTTATTAGTTTTATTTTAAGGCTCAGGGTTTAGTGGTTATGGTAGATTAGATGGGTTTAGGGTTTGTATTTATTTTGTTTTTAAAGGTTTAGGGTTAGGTAGATTTAAGATTTTCTTTAATTAAGCAAACCCATAGTTTAGTTTAATTTATTAGATTTTATTCATTTTAGTTTATTTTATTTTTATTTTATTAACCTTTAGTTTATTTTGAAATTTTTTCTTTATTTTAATCTCTTTAGGTTTAGTTTAGGTTTGTTTAATTTTAGTTTAGTTTATTTTTTTATTTTATTTAGGTTTAGGTTTTATTTATTTTTATTTAGGTTTAGATTTTATTTTACTTTTTTTAGTTTAGGTTTATTTTTAGGTTTTAGTTTTAGTTCTTTTATTTTATTTTATTTTTATTTTATTTATTTTAGGATTTAGTAGTTTATTTAGGTTTAGGTTTAGGTTTTATTTATTTTAGTTTAGTTTATTTTAGTAGCTTATATTATATCTATTTAGGTAGGTTTTTTTTTTAGGGTTTAGGTTTTATTATTTATATTTAATTATTATTTTAGGTTTAATTTTTAGACTTTATATAGTTTTATTTTATTTTATTTTATGTCCAATTTTATTTTATAGGTTTTATTTTATTTTAGGTTTTATTCTAGGTCTTTTAGTTTTAATTAGTTTATGTTTTATTTATTTATCTATTTTAGTTTTATTTTATTTTATTTTATTTATTTTTTAGGTTTATTTAAGTTTATTTTAGGTTTTTATTTTATTTTATTTTATATTTTATTTACGTTTTATATTTATTATGTTTTGTTTTATTTAGCTTTAGTTTAAGTTTTTTTAAGTTTGGTAGGGCCTAGTTTTAGGGTTTAGGCCTGAGTTTAGAGCCTAAGGTCAGGGTTAGGTTGGGCTCAGTTTTTAGATTTGGGTTTGGGTAAATTTATTTATCTAGTTTAGGTTTATTTTTTTTTATTTTGTCTAGTTTACTTTTGGTTTTAGGTTTTATTTTTATTTATTTTCTAGGTTTATTTTAGATTTATTTTTTAAGTTTAGGTTTTTATTTAGTTATTTTATTTTATTTTAGATTTATTTTATTTTTTTATATTTAGTTTTATTTCATTTATTTAGGTTTTAATTTTAGGTTTATTTTATTTTTAGTTTAGTATGTATTTATTTATCTTATTTAGTTTAGTTTTTTATTTTTTATTTTATTTTAAATTTTTAAGTTCAGTGTTAGGTTTAGTTTAGGTTTTATTTTTTTATTTTATATTTTATTTTATTTAGGTTTTTTATTTATTTTATTTTTAGCTTTATTTTAGTATAGTAGGTTTTGTGTCTATGGTCAGTTTTTTTGTGGTAGGTCAGGCCTAGGGTTTTGTAGGGTTTAGGGTCCAGGTAAGTTTAGGTTAGGTTTTAGGGTTTAGGGTTTTTATTATTTTGTAATTTTATATTTTATTATATTTAAATAAATGAACTAGGGTTTAGATTTATTTAGTTTATTTAGATTATTTTATTTTAGTTTATTTTATTTTATTTTATTTAGGATTATTTTATTACTGAGTTTATCAATTTTATATTTACATTAGTTTAGTTTTATTTTAGTTTATATTTTTAGGTTTATTTTTTTATTTAGTTTTTTTTAAATTTTAGTTTTTTTTAATATTTGGTTTAGTTTATGTTTTATTTTATTTTGTTTTAGGTTTTTATTGTAGATTTATTTTATGTTTTATTTATTAATAGGTTTAGGTTTATTTTTAGTTTATTTATTTTATTTTAGTATGTAGGTTTAGTTTATTTTAAGTTTAGGTTTAGGTTTATTTATTTTAATTTTATTTTAGGTTTAGGTTTTTTTTAGTTTAAGGTTTAGTTTATTTTTTTTTTATTTATTCTTTAGGCTAAGTTTTTTTTTATTTAGTTTTATTTTATTTTATTTTGGTTTAATTTATTTTTATTTTTGGTCTTGTTTTTATTTTTTTTAGGTTTTTTTTTTAGACTAGTTCATGTTTTTTATTTATTTTATTTTAGTTTAGTTTTTAATTTTTTATTTTATTTTTATGTGAGGTTTAGGCTCAGTTTATTTTATTTTAGGTTTATGATTTTTTTATTTATTTACTTTTAGGTTTTATTTGGTTTTAGTTTTAGTTTAAGGTTAGGTTATTTTATTTATTAGTTTATATTTTAATTTTATTTGGATAAGGTTTTTCTTTAGTTTAGGGTTTAGGTTTTATTTTTATTTATTTTAAGTTTATTTATGGGTTTAAGTTTTATTTAGTTTTATATTATTTTTTATTTATTTTTATTTTATTTTTTGGTTTATTTTATTTTATGTTTTATTTTTAAGATAGTTTAGGTTTTATTTATTATTTTAGTTTAGTTTTTATTTTATTTATCTTTTTGTGGGTTTATGTTTTGGTTTAATTTTATTTTATTTTGGTCTGGGGAGTGGAGAGTTTATTTTTATTTATTTTTTTATTTTAAGTTTATTTTAGGTTTACCTTTATTTAGTTTTATCTTATTTTATCTTTAGGTTTTAATTTTATTTTCATCCAATTTTATTTTATTTACATCTTTTAGGTTTGTTTTATTTTAGTTTATTTAGCTATATTTTATTTTATTTTTTATCTTTAGGCTCATATTTTATGTTTTATTTTTTTTATTTGTGATTAAAAGCCTTTTGTAGGTCTTAGTCTAGGTTTAGGGTAGGCCTTCCAGGGCCCAGGCCCAGCCTCAGCTATCTTGGTGGCCTGGCCCAGGGCCTGGTGGCCCAGGGCCCAGTCAGTTTGTGGTTTCAGGCCTGTGCCCAGCCTCAGTGGCTCAGAGCCTTAGAACTCAGTATTCTTGTTAGCTCAGGGCCAGTGGTCAGCAGTGGTCATTGAGGGCCCAGTGCCTGAGTCAGAGGCCATTGCCCAGGATTTAGCCCAGTGGCCCAGGGTCAGGTCAGTGATCAGTGATCATGGAGGGAGGAAGAGTGGTCAGTGGTAGTGGTTAGAGGCTGGTAGGTGGGAGGCCCAGCCAAGTAGGGGATTAGTTTAGGATCAGTGGTTTAGGTGGGTTTTGTGGGTTTAGGGTTCAATGTTAAGTTTAGGTTTAAGTTTTATGGTTTAGGATTTAGGGTTTAGGGTTTTGGTTAACGTTTATGGTTTATGGTTTAGGGTTACGATTTAGGGTTTACAGTTTAGTTTTTTTTTTGAAAACAGTTAGAATTTTAGTACGATAAAAAGAAAAGATATAATGTCTTTAAAAGTGATGAAGCTCAAAATTCTACCATTGATAGAGCAACAAAAAACCTAATGAGCTAAACCCTATCTAAGTACATTAGAAGAAGAAAAGAAAATAAAAGAGAAGAAAATAGCAACTAAAAAGGATGAGAGCAAAATGACACAGAGTAAAACAAAATAAAGCATGAAAATAAAAAAAGTTGATTCAACAGCAGTTCGTGATTATTTTGAGAAAGCAAGATAAGTAAGATAAGCAAGCTCCATAACAACAACAGTAGGGATGATTGAGAAATGACCAGGCCTAAGGTAAAGTTCCAACCTATGAAAGAATTTTGCAAAAAACACTACCAAGGCAAAAGTCATATCTAAAAGGATAAGGATAAAGAGAGCAAAAGGAGAGCTGAGAAAGAAAAGGCTCATGCTCAGTTAAGATCATCTCAATGGGCAACAATACATATGAGCATCCAAACTTCATAAGAAAGGTTACAGTCATATGTAATGCTACCAACCAAAGAGGGGAGGTGAGTAACATCAAAGCCATCATAGCTAGCATACCTAATACCTTTAGCCATCCATGGAAAGCAATCCATAGTGATCGAGTCCTACACTAGAAAAATAGAGAAAATAACCAAGTAATATTAGCAACCCACCAACTAAAACCCATAATAGGCCAATCACATAAATTAGAAAGTTACCACAAGATCATTGGCCAAGCTAATGGAACCAAAAGATAACCACCAAAACCACCAGCATACGAACAAGGCAACAACTAAGGCTAGCACACAAAGGAAGCCAAAGCGACACCAACCACTAGAAACCAAAATCCCAATTTAGAAGGATCAACAAAGGTTCGGCCAGACAAAGAAGAAAACAAGAAGAAGAAGAAAAAACCAACAAAGAGAATGACAACCAAGATTCAAAGGACAACTAAAAGTCCTCCCACAAAAGCAGCTAAGTAAAACATCCATAAGGAAACCACTAGAGAATAGCCCATCATTAGTAACCAACAAAAGAAAGATCCTCATCAGCCATGGAAAAGCAAAAAAACCAACAAAACACCACACAATATAGAAACAACCAACCAATCTAGCCAGCCAACATAGCCTTCTAGCTAATCACCACAACAACAGAAAACCCAAGTCAATGTACATTCCAACAACACCCATCAAGCCAAAATCACCCAAGACAACCAGGAAAATAACAACCACCAAAAAGCCAACAAACAGCCAACCTAGAACAATAACCCAACCCAAAGCCACTACAACCAAGAGAGGAATGCTAAAATAAGAGTAGGACAAAACCAAAACCAAAGAAACAAAATAGAATCAGTAAAACTGACCACCAAATCCCTAGTCAATAAGATAGAGAAAGTAACAACCAAATAAAAACCTCCATAATTCCAAAATGAAGCAAAAGCTAAATGACCAATAGTCCCCCCATATGTCACAATGAAAGGAAAAAAAATAGCCAAACAACTATATAACCTAACCTTCCAACACCGCTAGTCAACTTGACCAACAAAACCACCCATTCAACCACCATAGATCCAAAATAAGTAAGTGAGGAACCAGCCCTGAAATGAGGTAAAACCCATACAAGAGGAAAAAATAATAGAAGACAAATCCACAATAGGAGGTTATCAAAATAGCCAAGGAAAAATGTGGTAAAAAAATAGATAGCCACAAGGCAAAAATCAATTCAACCCTTGCAATGACAATAACCAGGAGCAAACAGCCAACCAAAAGTAAAGGTCAAAAGTAACAACCGTTCGACCAAAGAGTGAAAATAAGCAAATAACCACAACCCAAAGATAATTAAGGGCAAACAAAAGAAAAGGCTCATCAAAAACTAACACAAAAGAAACCAAGCCAAGAAATTATAATCTAAGATAAGGCAATCCAGTATTATCAGATTAACCAAGCCTCTTAATAGTTTAGGCAACGTTTGGTTGTCAAATAAAGTGAACTCAGTTAAGTTGGCACCTAAATTAGCCAAGAAATCAGTACAAGCATTACCTTCATAAAGGATGTGGGAAATTTTAAAACTTGAGAAAGAATATTTTTTATATGATTAAAGAGATAAAATAATTCATCATTCCCATTTCTATTGGAATTAAGCATGTCAAGAAGCAAGAGAGCATCAACTTTAATCCAGATGTTGAGAAAACCTTTATTCAAACAAGTTTCAATAGCTTTATTAATAGCCATATGCTCAGCAAAAATACAAAACAAGCATTGAGATGATAGGCAAAAGCACAAATGACAGTACCTTTAGAATCCATAAGGTTACCACCACAGCCATATTTATTGGAAGCTACAGAACCATCAGTATTCACTTTAATCAAGTTATCTTTAGGGTTGATCCAATGGATAATCCTAGCACCTTTATAAGGGTCCAAGTCAGGTAGAATGATATTGAATTTTTTAGCCTCAAATTTATAGCCTCTAAAATGAATGCTACAAATAAGATTGGCATTAAAGAGAGCATGAATTTTTTCTTTAGTTCTAGTCAGGATCCTTTTATGGTTCATAGGAGTGCCACAATATTTAGCATCATTTCTATCCATCTAGATGAACCAGAGAAGGGTAATATCAATTAATACATTGATATGACCTTTCATAATTTTTTGAAACAAACTTCAAGAAGTTGATATAAAGAAAGAGAACCATGAAAATAGTTGGTATTAAATAAGTCATCATACCAAAGCTATTATTTAAAAGCAATAGCACCATTGACAAAAACATGATTTACACTTTCAATATGAAAGCAACAATAACATTTTGATGGTAAATGAAACCCTTTAGTCCAAAGCAAAGAGTCCTCAGAAATAATGTTATTCAAAATCCTCCAAGCTAAAACCAAATTGAAAATGGGAATGATATTGTTCTAAAGTTTAATAAAGACATTGGAGGGGTTCTTCTTAACTCTACTAAAATTCCAAACCTCTTTAAGAATAAAATCACCATTATAAGAGAGCTTAAAAAGAATCAGAACATATTTGTTAGAAGAAATGGCAATATTTCTGAAATTGTTAAAAAGAGAAATAAGGATATAATTCTCAAGTTTACTTTCATTCCAATTGTTATTAAGCCAAAAAGAGTTAAATTTGATAGCAACAGTAGAGTGGGTAAATAAAAGGGTGTCAATGGAGCCATTACCAATCTAGTTGTCTTGCCAAAAGAAAGAAGTACCCGATTGAATACCCAAAGATATTAAGAATTTTGCAACCCATTTAATGGAGCAAAGACTTTTCCAAACTAGAGAGTCACCAACTTTATAAGCACATATAAGAAGGTGTTTACATTGGCAATATTTTTCCATAGCCCAAAGGATATAATTCTTTCTAAAATTCCACCTGAGCATTTGAGAGAAAGCGGTGATAGCTTCACGAATAGGTTTGCAACCTATAGAACCTTCACCCGAAGGACCACAACATTTATGCTAAGTTGTCCAATGCATTCTTTTGGTAGAGTTATTGGAGACCCAAAAACATTTATTAAGGAAACAATCAATTCTAATGAGAGTAGCATTAGTGGGGATAATAGTTTGAATCAAATAAAGAGGCAATGAATTGAGAGTGCTTTTAAGAATAGTGAGCCTTCAACCAAAGGAAAGTAAATGGAATTCCTAAATGGAAATTTAATTTAAATTTTTTTGAATTAACTCATCAAAGAGATGGGATCATTTCTGGCCTTTAAAGAGAGTAGCAACCAAGTACTTTAGAGGTAAGTCTTGTTGCTTAAAATTAGTGATATGTAGGATTTGATTGATTTTATTATTGGAGATACAAGAGGAAGTAATAAAATAGCTTTTGGTATCATTGAAAAAAGGCCACTTTCTCTACCAAATCTACTTAGAAAATACTTGAGATGCTTAATATATGATGAATTGTAGCTTTGCAAAATAATAATCTACATAGCTTAAATGTAAAATAGGAAGACCACCAAGAGTTATACATACTAGGATTGTTAAAGAATAACTCATTGATGCTCCTAGATAAGTACTCAACAATGATAATAAATAAAGCATGAGATAAAGGATCCCCTTATCTTAAGCCAGGAAGAGGGAAAAGAAACTCAAGGCTTCCCATTAAGCATTATCAAAACCATGCATTATTAATATAATTTTTAATAAGAAAAATAAATTTATCAAAAATCCAAATAAATTCATAATATGGAAAGAATTTTTATCATAGGCTTTGGTAATATCTAATTTGAAAAGAATGTTCCCACCATTAGTCTTGGAATCAAGATCTTGAATTAATTCATAGGCCAATAAAATATTACTAGAAATAGATCTACTTCCAATAAAACCAATTTGGTTAAGAGAGATAATTTTATTAAGTAAAGGACTAAGCCTTTTTGTTAGAATTTTGGAAATCAACTTAGAAGAAGGTGCAAAGATGAATAGGTCTAAATTTACTACAAGTTCAAATTATCTTTCTAGGTATGAGAATGATAGAAGTACCATAGAAATATCTAGGAAAAGGATTACCATTAAAAAAATCAACCACAGCCTCAACCAAATCATTTTTAATGATAAACCAACATTTTTGAAAGAACTGAGTAGTGAAACCCTCCGGGTGAGCAACATAATCTATATTCATGCTATTATAGACTTACAACATTTTCATCTTCATTAGGCATGATGGTAAGAAAATGATTATCATCATTAGTAATAATAGAAGGAATCAAATGTGATTTAGAAATATCTTCATAAGAGCAACTCTTACTAAGCATATTTCTAAAGTTATTAATAACGATTCCATAATATCATTATTCTCCATAATCCACCATTATCATCTTTAATTTTTATAATATTATTTAAAGCTCTTTTTATTAAGTAAAGCATGGTAATAACTAGTATTCCTATCACCATCCAATATCCTTACTAGCAGCTTTTTGGCACAAGTAAGTCTCTTCCATATTTTGGAAGTTAACAAGTTTGTCTTTCACATCAGTCAAGTCCTTAATCTTAGAAGGATTAGACATAACAGAGACTTCAAGATCACAAACCAATTTTTTGATATCTTTAATATTATCAAAAAGGTTTTTAAAACAATGCTTGTTAGTTTAAACCAAAGTCTACTCATCCCCATAATCAAATTATGAGGATGTAAAGGGGCTTTCCAATTATTAGCCACAACATCAAAAAAGTCAATATGCTGAATCCACATGTTGTGAAATCTTAAAGGAGAAGATTTATGCAATCTATTAGAAACTAGAAGAGGAGCATGATCAGACAAGGTTATGCTTAAATGATCAATAGAAGTAATAGGCCATTGAGTAATCTAATGAGTATTAAAAAAATCTGGTCCAACCTTTGCCAAAGTCTAGAGTTTTGCTAAGTATAATTAGAACCCTTAAAGCCAATATCAATCAAATTACAATCAATGATCATATTGGAGAAATCTTCCATGGAATGAATATTAGGAGAGCAGCCAGCACTTCATTAAGAAGAGAATAAAATAGTGTTGAAATCACCACCCACAAACTAAGGTTTGTTGACCGAGGTAGTAAAATTTCTTAAATTATTGCAAAAGAAGATTTCTACTAGATCTATAACAAGATGCATAAAAAAAAGAGCCCAAAACACAATAGTCACCATAAGAGATTTGAGCATTGAGAACTTGTTGAAAATCAACTATAATAGAAACCTCAATGAAATTATCCCAAAACACCAAATCTTAATACTAAGATTAGAGAAAATTTATTGAAGTCGATTATTCTAGCAATATGGTTAATTTTATTAGCATGGATAAGAGGCTCCAGAATAATAAGTAATTAAATATATTGAATGCGATACATATTTCTAATATGATTATGATTAGAGAGGGTATCGATCCCTCTAAAATTCTAAATAATAAAGTTAAACATAAGTAAAATAAAAAGGGGTTAAGAAAAGGTTAATTAAGAGATGAGTGAGAGGCTATACTAAATCTAGTATTTTTGGAAAATTTGGGAGAGTGATTTTTAACACTTTTTTCTTTTTAGCATGATAAGTTTGAAAACCATTTCCTTTTCCCCTAAAGTTATCATCCCAGGAAGATTTAGTACCATGGTTCACAAATTTAGGATAATTCTCCAAGTGTTTGGAGGGGAGTTCACCCTCTTCTAAATCCATATTAAGCTGACAAGTAGGATTAACATGAATATCAAAATTAGAGATGAGAGACGGTGATGATTTAGAACCATTTAAAACACAAGTAGTTAAATCTAGATCAAAAATGTTTTTAGCATGCTCGACATCATTTAAATCTTCATTAAAAGCTTCATTTTCAACAATCATAGATGCAAGAATAGAATAAGAAATAGAATCATCTTCCAATAACTTTGAAAATTTATTATCCTTCACATTAGAATTATTCAAATTCAAATAAGGAAAAAAAAGGTAAATCATCCTTCGTATTTTGAAAATCAGTTGAATCTGTATCAACAGTAGGAGCCAAAACTTGTTCAACAGGATTAAACCTGATATCCAAGGAATCAACCTCAATAATAGCCTTCATACCATTCTTAGGATTAGAGGCTGAGTTTTGAACATAAATAGGGATCGACTTATGGCTAGGAAAAACATTCTCTTTAGGAGGATTTCATTTTTTTTAAGTGGGAATGCAGAATAAAATATTCCAAATTATCATGACCGTGAATTTACAGTGGGAACATAAATAGGAAGGTTCTCCAATTCAACCTTTTGCGAGTACTCATATTTTTTAGAGCCAATCCAAATTTTCTTAGGGTATTTTTTTTTGTCTAATTACATTACACAAGATTTGCAATAGAAGGACAACTAGATAAAGTCCAAATAGCAAAAAGCACATGATGGGTAACAAAATGAATGTACATATTAAGAAGAGATAACCACACAGGGATAATAGGAGATTCTTCCTTAATGTCAAAAAGTGGTGACCACTTCAACAAAAACATTTGACAATTAAAGAAGAAATAAGAATAACCTAAAAAACACATAAATAATCTAAATTGTTAGAAAGTTGAAACAGGATATGTCGAGGGTCAATAATACTAATTGAGAAAGCACAGTAAGCATGAGATCATGGAAAAGGGTGGATCTTATCCAAATTTGGATGCAAATTCTTGAAAAGAAAAATACAAAGGCTTTTGCCAACTTTTCAACATTGACATCAAAGCACATTAAACGAAAAACTCTAAAGACATCAAAATGAGATTCAAATCCAAGGAGAAGTCTTACGAGCTTCCTTAAAAGATTTTGTAGAAGAAGCTGCATTAGGGCCACCAAGCCCCAAAGTGTCGGATGTCCTAGCTGAAGCATCCATAATTTGAGGTGGAGCTCAAGGAATAGAACTCACTGTAGCCATGATCAATGATGAAGCTTCACACAAATGGCGGATGTTGCATTGAATGTTGAAACCAAGGCCAAAGCCATAGAAATCCCTAGTTGGGGATGCACCACCTAGAGGGATTCAAAAATTGTGAGAGAACGGGAGAGAGCTAGCGGGCTGGGGATAGGGGTTTAGGGTTTTATGATTTAAGGTTTAGGGTTTAGGGGTAGTTTATGGTTTTGGGTTTAGGGGTTTAGGGTTTTAGGGTTTAGGGTTTAGGGTTTAGGGTTTAGGGTTTAGGGTTTGGGTTTAGGGTTTAGGGTTTAGGGTTTAGGTTTTAGGGTTTAGGGTTGTAGGTTTAGGGTTTAGAATTTTAATTTTAGGGTTTAGGATTTAGGGTTAGGATTTTATTTATTTATTTTTAAATTAAGTAAACTCGTAGGTTTAGGTTTATTTAGTTTATTTTTTATTTATTTTAGTTTATTTTTTTAGATTTAGGTTTATTTTCTTTAGTTAATTTAGTTTAGGTTTTTTATTTTAGTTTATTTTTTAGGTTTAGGTTTAAGTTTAGGTTTATTTTTCTAGTTTAGATTTATTTTTATTTTTTTTAGGTTTAGGTTTTATTTCTTATTTTTTTGGTTTAGGTTTAGGTTTTTCTTTTATTTTCTTCATTTAAGGTTTTATGTTTTAATTTTAGGCTTATTTTTAGGTTTTATTTTTTAGTTTAGGTTTAAGTTTATTTTTAGTTTATTTTATTTTATTTAGTTTAGGTTTAGGTTTAGGTTTAGTTTATTTTAAGTTTAGGTTAAGGTTTTATTTATTTTAGTTTAGGTTTATCTTATTTTTATTTTAGGTTTAGTTCTTTTTAATTTTAGAGTCTAGGTTTTATTTTTTTATTTTTAGATTATATTTTTAGATTTATTATTTAGCTTTAGGTTTTTATTTAGTTTTTATTTTATTATATTTTAGGTTTATTTTATTTTTATTATAAGTTTAGTTTTTATTTTATTTAGGTTTTTTATTTTTTTTAGTTTAGTTTAGCCTTTTATTTATTTTGATTTAGTTTTTTTATTTTTTATTTTATTTTCTTTTTAGGTTTTGGTTTAGGTTTAGGTTTATGTTTAGGTTTTAGTTTTTTTTTCTTTTGGTTTAGGTTTTTTTTAGGTTTTATTTAGTTTAGGTTTAGGATTTTAGCTTTTTAGGGTTTAGGATTAGTTTAGGGTTTAGGGTTTAAGGTTTAGGATTTTTTTTGGGTTTAGGGTTTAGGGTTTAAAGTTTAGGGTTTAGGCCTTAGGGTTTAGGGTTTAGGGTTCAGATTTTAGGTTTAGGGTTGGGTTTTATTTTAGGGATTAGGCTTTTTTTTTTTTTAGGGTTTAGGATTTTTTGTAATTTTATTTTAGGATTTAGGGTTCAGGTTTATTTTAGGGTTTAGAGAATAAATTGATTCAACATTTTTCAATTTCATCAAAAAAGTAAATACAAGTTATAATACACTGGCGATGACATTGATAAAAATGAGTACATAGAGCAAACCAAAACCCTAGATAACTAGAACACCTACAGACATAATTCCATATGTAGTAGAATGGATCAATCTTTCTTCAATTTCTCTAGTTCCCATCAGAACCACCTCAGCCTCTCGAGTAGTGGTATCCACCATAATATCCCTGATATCTCCCTCGCCCCCTGCGGTTTGTAACCTCATCACTCCTCCTCCATTCATTCTTGGTCGACCACCACCTCCATACCCACCGGCACCTCTAGATCCCCCCACCACCATTGTGATAACCAGCGCCACTACCTTGCCTCCACCTAGATCTAGAATGAGCGGTTGTGATGTTGTTCTCATGAAGGTTTTGCTTCTTAGTGTTTAGGTTTATGCTTAAGTTTATTAGGTTTTAGGGTTTAGGTTTACTTTATAATTTATTTAGTTACTTTAGGTTTAGGTTTAGGTTTTTAAGTTTTATGCTTTTAAGGTTTAGGGTTAGGGTTTAAGATTTAGGGTTTAGGGTTTAGGGTTATAAGTTTATGATTTTGACTTTTTTGTTTTTTCTTTTAGAATAAGTAAGCGGTATAATTTATTTTAGTTTATTTTACTTTTTATTTTTATTTAGGTTATTTTTTATTTTTATTCAATTTAGTTTATTTATTTTAAGTTTATTTATTTTAAACCAGCTTTTTTATTTTAGTTTATTTTTTACATTTATGTTTAGGTTTAGGTTTATTTTAGTGGAGTTTTATTTTTTTAGTTAGTTTAGGTTTTATTTTATTTTTTAGATTATTAAGTTTATTTTAGTTTATTTTTAGTTAGTTTAGATTATTTTATTTATTTATTTTATTTTATTTAGTTTTTATTTTAGATCATTTAGTTATATATTTAGTTTAGGTTTATTTATTTTATTTTGTTTATTATTTTTTATTTGGTTTAGGTTTATTAGTTGGGAGGTTTATTTTAATATTTATTTTATTTATGTTATTTATTATTTATTTTATTTTATTTTATTTAGTTTTATTTTTAGATTTTATTCAGTTTATTTATTTAGTTTAGTTTTATTTATTTTAGTTATTTTATTTTTAGGTTTATGTAGGTTTAGTTTAGGTTTTTTATTTATATTATTTTAATTTATTTTAGCTTTAATTTTTTTTATTTTTATTTAGGTTTTAGGTTTAGCTTTTAGCTTTTTTAGGTTTAGGGTCCTTGGGTAGTGGTATAGGGTTTAGGCTTAGGGGTAGGATTTAGGGGTTTAGTGAGTTAGTTGGGGTTTTAAGGTTTGTGGTAGGTTCAGTAGGTTTAGGGTTTTTTAAAAAAATAGGTAAATTAAGGTTATTTTATTTATTTAGTTTATAATTTATTTTGTTTATTTCATTTTATTATTTTAATTTATTTTTTATTTTATTTAGTTTAGTTTATTTATTTTTAGTTTAATTTAGTTATTAGTTTAGTTTTTAGTTAAGTTTATTTTATTTTTAATGTTTATGTTTTATTTTAGTTTTAGGTTTTCATTTTAAATTTTTTAGGTTTTATTTTAGTTTAGTTTAAATTTATTTTATCATGTTATCTTTTAGTTTATTTAGGTTTATTTATTTTAGGTTTGTTAGGTTTTATTTATTTTAGTTTATTTAGTTTAGCTTTTGGTTTTAGGTTTATTTTATTTTATTTTAATTATTTTATTTTAGTTAGGTTATTTTTAGTTTAGATTTAGGTTTTATTTTTGTTTATTTTATGTTTTATTTTAGTTTATTTTTGGTTTTGGGTTTTATTTTTTTTTATTTTATTTTATTTTTTTAAGTTTATTATATTTTTTAGTTTAGTTTAAGTTTTATTTATTTTATTTTAATTTATTTTATTATATTTATTTTATTTATTTATATGTAGGTTTATTATTATAAGTTTAGAGGTTTATTTTTAGTTAGGTTTAGTGTGGTTAGTTTAGGGTTAGGTTTATGGGGTTTAGGTCAGCTCAGTTTAGAGAGGGAGATGGTGGGGTTTATTTAGGGAGGGGTCAGGTCAGGATTAGGTTTAGGGTTTAGGATTTAGGGTTAGGGTGGATTGAGGGTTTTTTTAAAATTACAAACCAAGAGTAGGTTTATTTAGTTTATTTAATTATTTATTTTAATATTTATTTTATTTATTAGGTTTATTTTTATTTCTATAGTTTAGTCTATTTATTTTAGGTTTATTTAAATTATTTTAGGTTTTATTTTAGTTTATTTTTAGTTTAGGTTTATGTTTATTCTTTAGTTTATTTTATTTTTTTTATGCCCGGATTTTTTATTTTAGGTTGGTTTAGGTTTTATTTTATTTTATATTAGGTCTTTATTTTAGGTTTTTTTTTTATTTAGGTTCATTTTTAGTTTTAAATTTAATTAATTTAGGGTTTAGGTTTAGTTTATTTTAGTTTTTTATATTTTAATTATAGTTTTAAGTTTATTTTATTTTATTGATTTTATTTTATTTTGGTTCAAGTTTGTTTTAGTTTAGGGTTTATGTTTTATGTTTTATTTATTTTAGTTTATTTTTTTAAGTTTAGGTTTTTTAGTTTTATTTTATTTTATTTTAGGTTTATTTTATTTTATTATATGTTTAGTTTTTTTTATTTAGTTTTTTTATTCTTAGGTTGATTTTATTTTTTTTTGTTTAGTTTAGGTTTTTATTTATTTTATTTTAGTTTATTTTTATGTTTTATTTTATTTTAGTTTATTTTTATTTTTTATTTTATTTTATTTTTAGGTTTAGGTTTTAATTTCGTTTTAGGTTTAGGCTTAGATTTTAGTTTTATTTTAATTTAATTTAATTTTTATTTTATTTAGGTTTAGTTTTATTATTTATTTTATTTTTTTATGTAGTTTAGGTCAGTATTGGGATTTTAGGGTTTAGATTTTTATTTTATTTTTGTGGAGGATCAGGTCATAGATTTAGATTAGGATTTAGGGTAGGGTGTGGTTTAGGGTGGTAGGATCAAGGTAGTTATGGTGGTTAGTGTAGGTAGTTGGTATTAGCATTTTAAATTTTTAAAATTACAAACCCGGTTTTAGGTTTATTTGTTTATTTAGTTATTTTATTTATTTAGTTTATTTTATCTATTTTATTTAGATTAGTTTTCAATTTATTTTAATTTAGGTTTATTTAGATTTTGATTTAGGAAGTTTTTTAGTTTAGTTTATTTTATTATATTTTGAGTTTAGGTTTTATTTTTAGTTTAGGTGTAGGTTATTATTTTAGTTTTAGGTTTTATGTTTTATTATAGGTTATTTTTATTGGAGTTTAGTTTAATTTAGTTTATTTTATTATTTAGTGTTAGGTTTAGGTTTAGTACTTAGGTTTTATTTATTTTGTTTGAATTATAGTTTAGGTTTATATTTATTTTATTTTTATTTTTAGGTTTATTTTTTAGTTTGGGGTTTTATTTAGTTTTAATTTAATTTAATTTTATTCTTATTTTAGGTTTAATTTTTATTTTATTTTTATTTTTATTTGTTAGTTAAATTTAAATTTTATTTTATTTTAAAGTTTAAGTTTATGGTTTAGTTTAGGTTTTTATTTATTATTTATTTATTTTTATTTTAGTTTGTTTAGGTTCCATTTTATTTAATTTAGTGTATTTTAGGTTTTTTTTAGGGTTTGAGTTGGGTTCATGGTTGAGGGATTTTGGGTTTTATATATATATATTTTTATTTTTTTTATTAGGTTTATTTAGTTTAAGGTCTAGTAGTTTTAGTTTATTTAGGTTTATTTTTTAATAGAGAACAAGTTTAGATTCAACATTTCTTCTTTTTGATTTCATCAACCAAGTAACAAAGTTTTCTAAGACAGATGACATAGATAAAAAATGAGCATACATAGAGTTAAAACCCTAGATAACTAGAACCATCTCTATTGTAAAGACACATTTCCAGAAGCAACACATCAGATCATCCATTTTTCAATTTCTCTAGTTTCCATCTGAACTACCCCGGCCTCTCGAGTAGCGGGATCCGCCATCATACCCTCGATCTCTCCCTTCATCACTGCCACGGTTGTAACCTCTGTTGCTCCTTCCACCTCCATAACCATTGCTACTCTGACCACCATCTCCGTATCCACCAAAGACCTCCTATCCACCACCATGATAATCGCCACCTCCTCCTTCTCCTCCAATGTTAGATCTAGATTGTTTGACATGATGTTCTGCAATCAAGGTTTTGCCCATTCTTAGGTTTATTTCTCTTAAGAAAATTAAGAGAATTTTACCGCCACAAAAAGAAAAGTACAAAGTCTTTAAAGGGGTTAAATCTCTAAACTAATGCTCAAAGAGCTACAATCAGGCCTAAAGAGATAAACACCCTAACTATTACAATAATATAAGGAAAAAAACAACAATAAAAGCAAAAGCAAAACTAAATCAACAAAAATAATAGATCCATGTGTGCTATATCAACATTCACTTGGTCCTTTTGATACCATCTAGATCCATCTGTAAGATTCTCCCAACCTATAAAAGAAATCTGCAACATACTAATGAAAGGATGACTACAATTAAGCAAGCATAAAGAGTATGAGCAAAAAAAAGGACCAAAGTAAAGAAAAGGCTTAGGGTCAGTTGCAATCATCTCAAGAAGAAACACTATATGTAAGCATACAAACTTTTGAAGAAGGGTTACAATTACATATAGTGCTACCAAAAGAAGTTAGAGAGGGAAACAGCCATCATTCCCAGATACCCGTAGCCCATCATCCCAAGTCCATCATCCGCAAGGTCGCAAACTCTTCCAAGTAGGACATAATAGCCAACCACAAAACCACCAAAAATAAGAATAAGGAAAATCAACCAACCATCGGGACGAGCAAGACAAGAGGAACACCACCAAAGCCACCACCAAAGAGGAACAACAACATCAATGAGCAAGCATCATGACCTTAACAATACAAACAAAAAAATAAGCTTAGCAAATGGCCACAACCCTGCATAGGCCTAAGAGTGAAAATAAGCAAATGGCCACAACCTAAAGAGGTTTTAACAGAGGGGAACCAAAAGCAATGGCTCACCAAAAACCAACAAAAAAAACCAAGCCAAAAAAAATTATAATTTGAGAAAAAGGTAATCCAATGTTATCCAGATTGACCAAACCCCTTAAAAGTTTAGGCAAATTTTGATTGTCAACTAAAGTGAAAATAGTTAAGTTGGCACCTAAAGTATCCAAGAAATCAAGACTAGCATTACCATGAAGGATATGGAAAATTTTATAAGAAACTTGAGAAAGAAGATTTTTAGTATGATTTAGAAAATAAAAAAAATCAGCATTTCCTATTCTATTAAAGTTGAGCATGTCGAGAAGCAAGAGCGCATCAACTTCAATCCAGATGTTGAGTAAACCTTTTTTTAAATAAATTTTAGTAGTTTTATTGATAGCCATAAGCTTAGCATAGATAATAGAATAGGCTTTGAGAGGATACGCAAAAGCACAAATGACAATACCTTTAGAATCCCTAAGAATACCACCACAGCCATATTTTTTGCAAGAAATAGAACCATCAGTATTCACTTTAATCAAATTTTCTTTGGGTTAGATCCAATGGATAATCATAACTCTCTAATAATAGTCAACATCAGGCAGAATGATACCCAATTGTTAGCCACAAATTTATAGCCTCTAAAATGAATGTTACTAACAAGATTGGTATAAAACAGAGCATGAATTTTTTCTTTGGTTCTAGCCAGGATCCTTTTGTGGATCATAGGAATGCCATGATATTAAGCATCTTTTTTATCCATCTAGATGAACCAGATAAGGGTTATAACAAATAGAACTTTGATATGACCTTTCACCATTTTATGGAAAAAGACTTCAAGAAGTTGATATATGGAAAGAGAGCCATTAAAGTTGTTAGTATTAAATAAATCATCATACCATAACCATAATTTTGAAGTAATAGTACCATTGACAAAAACACGATTAACATTTTCAATATGAAAGTAACAATGGCACTTTGAAGGAAAATAAAACCCTTTATTCTAGAACCAAGAGGCCACAAGAATAAAGTTATTCAAAATCCTCCAAGCTAAAACTTAATAAGAAATGGGAATGATATTATTCCAAAGTTTATTGAAAACGTTAGAGGAGTTTTTCTTATCTCTAGTAAAATTCCAAACCTCTTTAAGAATAAAATCACCATTGTAAGAATGCTTAAAGAGAATTTGGTCAGGTTTGTTAGAGAAAATAGAGATATTTCTAAAGTTATCTAAAAGAGAAATAAGGATATAATTCTCTAGTTTATTTTCGTTCCAAGTGTTAATATGCTAGAAAGAGTTAACTTTGATAGCTACAGTAGAGTGGGTAAATAAAAGGGAGTCAATAGAGCCATTGTCAATACAATTGTCTTTCCAAATGATAGAAGAACCTGAATGAATACCCCAAGATATTAAGGGTTCAACAACCCATTTAATGGAGCAAGGCCATTTCCAAACTGGAGAGTCACCAACATTATAAGCACAAATAAGAGGGTTTTTACCTTGGTAATTTTTTTTCATCACAAAATTAACCCAAAGGCTACCATTCTTTCTAAAATTCCACTAGAGCTTATGAGAGAAGACAATAATAGCTTCACAAATTGATTTGGAACCGAGACCACCTTCACCCAAGGGACCATAGCATTTACACTAGGAAGTCCAATGCATTTTTTAGTAGAATTATTGGATCCATAAAATATTTAAAAAAGTGATCAATTATAAGAGTAGCATTAGGTTTGAATCAAATAAAGAACTGAATTGAGAGTGCTTTTAAGAATAGTGAGCCTACCACCAAAGGAAAGTAAATGAAATTCCCAAATAGAAATTTTATTTAAAATTGTTTGAATTAACTCATCAAAAAAATGGGATCATTTCAGACCTTTAAAAAGTGGTGCGCCCAAGTACTAAAGTGGAAGGTGTTGATGTTTAAAGTTAGTAATATGTAGGATTTGATTAATTTTATTATTGATGCTTGAAGAAGTAATAAAACAACTTTGTTATCATTGATAGATAGACCACTTTCTACCAAATTTATTTAAAAAAATCTTGAGATTCTTGATATGATGAATAGAAGCATTGCAAAAAATAATGAAATCATCTACAAAACTTAAAAGAGAAATAAGAAGAACACCAAGAGTTCTATAATACATACTAGGATTATTTAAGAATAGATCTTTGATACTCTTAGATAAGTACTCATCAATAATAATAAATAATGCAGGAGATAGAGGATCCCCTTATCATTGTCCATGGGAAGAAGGAAAAAAGCCCAAGGCATCCCCATTAAGCGAAATAGAAAACCAAGCATTATTAATATAATTTTTAATAAGAAAGATAAATTTATTAGTAAACCTAAATAAATCCAGAATATGGATAAGAAAATTCCAAGATATATTGTCAAAAGCTTTGGTAATATCTAATTTGAACAGAATGTTGCCACCATTAGTCTTAGCATCTAAATCATGAATTAATTGGTGAGCAAGCAGAATATTATCTAAAATAGACCTATCTCTATCAAAACCAATTTGGTTTAGAGAGATAATCCTATGAATTAAAGGAATGAGATTGTTGGTTTGAAATTTGGAAATCAGCTTACTGAAGAAGGTGAAAAGACTAATAGGTCTAAAATCACTCCAATAGTCTGGATTATCTTTCTTTGGCATGAGAATAATAAAAATGCTAGAAAAATATCTAGGAAAAGGATTACCATTAGAAAATCAACCATTGCCTCAACCAAATCATTTTTAATAACCATCATTTTGAAAAAATTAAGTAGTGAAATCCTCCGACATAGAATCTATGTTCTTGCTATTAAGTACATTAAACATTTCCTCTTCAAAAGCAATAGCAACCATTATCATTATTGGTTATAATAGAAGGAATGAAGTGCATTTAGAGATAACTTCATAAGAGCAACTTTATTATGTATTTTCTAGATCAAATAATCCTTAATATCATTATTCTCTGTAATCCATTCTCCATTCATCATATTTTTTGAATATTATTTAAAGCTCTTTTATTAAAAATTGAAATATCTAGTATTTCACCATCACAATATATTTGCTAGTAGCTTTTGGTGAAGTCTCTTCCATATTTTGAAAATTAATAAGTTTATCTTTCACCCCATTCAAGTCCTTAATCTTAGTAAGATCGACTAATAGAGACTTCAAGATCACAAACCAATTTTTCCATTTCTTTGATATTAGCAAAATGGTTTTTAAAATAATGCTTGTTCCACCAACCCAGATTTTATTTAAGCCTTTTAAGCTTATACCAATCATCCCTATAATCAAATTGTTAGGATGTAAGGGTGCTTTCCAATTGTTAGCTATGGCATTAAAGAAAATCAATCTACTCCTTTCTCCTTAGTGTATGGGCCCGAAGCTATTCTACCATTAAAAGTTCAACTCTCATCACTAAGGATAGTTGTGAGTAACAAGATCATAACATAGAAGAACATCAAGTTGTAGTTAGAAGAGCTCGAAGATTTGGAGGAGAGATGCCTGCGGGCATTCCAAAACCTCGAGTTGTACAAAGCTAAAATAATTGAAGGTCACAACAAGTTGGTCCGTCCTATAGCTTTTCAAGTAAGAAAGTTGTTTTTTTATTTTAAGGAGATTGATTGTTGCTCATCATAAGATGGGAGGCAAGTTTGAACCAACTTGGGAAGGCCATTTTGTCATAGAGAAGGCCGGAGGATCTTATTAATGATAAGAGAGAGCCCATGCTTCCAATCGGGCTCTACTTAGAAAATATTATAAATCATGTTTAAAAATAATTATCATAAATGAAAATTCTATTTTAAATTCAATCTCTTCCATGTTGAAAGTATTCTTCTTTGCGAATTAGCCATGATGTGTTTAAGGTAGGTGTAAGGAACCCGAGTGGCTTCCTATCCTTCATCGACAAATACAAACAAAAATTACACACAAACATATAAAACAAACAAATATCTTTTATCTTGGGCTACTTTGAGTTGAGATGACCCGACACTCACTCAAGAGTTTCTAGGTCGACCGATGTGCTCTAGTAATCCACCCTGGTCTTCTTGCTTTGGAGGATGTAAGTCTGCTACACTTTCCTACTTTACTTGGCCATTGCACACCAATGAGTGCCTTGTTATTTTGGTAGGCCTTACTACATGGCCGATAAGGTACCTCATGTTGGCTTCATTTAAGAGGATGTGAGTCTACTATGCTTTATTCTTGCATTAGCCATCTTGATCTAACTGGGTCAAGTATATTTATGGTTTAGGATAAGTCCCCTAGCAGCTCCTTCCCTCCTGACTGCTTCAAGTTTGGGTCCAGTCCTTCCTCGAGGCTCCCCACTCAATAGTCTCTTTAGGTCATGTAGCATCTGTCCCGTTGATGATAGACTATTCTGATGATCAATTCCACTTTAAAAGTTATAAGCCTACATGCTTTCTTTCCAGATTGAACACTGCACACCGACGGGAACCTTAGGTTGGTTGGTTCTCATAATGATGATGGATACACTAGTCATGATGATGGATACACCATAGGTTGGTTGGTTCTCGCACCTTAAGATACACCACTCATGGCAGATGTAAGTCTGCTACACTTTCTCCTTGAGTTGGCCACCATACACCTATAAGCTTTCTTTTCAAGGTCAAGATAATCTCTAGCAACACCTCCTCTATGGGCACTATATTTGAATCACATCCTTATGACCACATTTAGACACTACTAGTTACTATCGACATAGTTTCCCTTCCTAACCACCCCTATGGTTAGAGAATTCATCCTATGGATTTGAAGATTCTCCCTTGGCCCAGTAAATTTGAGATAGGTCAAGGCCAACATAGCCCCTTCTTAGTGTGGTCCCTTGCACACCAACAGGGTCCACACAAACATATAATAAAAATATATGTTCATTTATGGATTAAGAGGACACCAGCGATCTTTTCCCAAGGTGCATCCTATCTTTAGGTCGGCAAAAACTTATAGGAATCACTTGACTCTTAAGTTGATATAAGTCCCCAACCACATTCACTCAAGAGTCACCCTAAGTCAGGTTTGATTTATTATGCTACCAACAGGTCACCGCAGTTGTTGTTCCCTACTTTAGAAGATGTAAGTCTGCTAAACCTTCTTCCTAGCATAGTCCTTGCACATCGAAAGGCAACCCCATAGGTTGGCTAGCTCTACCCCACGGCCAGTAGACTATCCCTTTAGATTAGTAAATCTGAGTTAGGACAAGTTTGATATAGCCCCTTCTCAGTGGGTCCATCACACACCGACATGGTCTATAAATTAAATATATCAAATTTGATCATCTACATCCGGATATGCCCTCAATTTGAAATCAAACCAAACCAAACATACCTTATAAAAATCACATGAAATTAAGATAAAATTAATCTTGACTATTTTTGTGTTGACATAAGTCCCAAGCAGCATTCGCTTAGTAGTCGCCCTAGGTTAGGTTCAATTTGTGTATCGGTGTCACCCCTTGTTCCTTGCTTTGGAAGATGTAAGTCTACTATGCCTTCTTCCTATGGTAGTTGCATGAAAAAAACCCTTAGGTTGGCCCCACCATAGACTATCCCTTTGGATTTGTAAACTGAGGGGTATATTCTCAAGGTCCCAACACACACAAAAAGTCCATACATTAACTGAGATTAAATTAAACCCAATCTAATTTTCCCCAGTGTAGTTAAATCACACCTTTCTCTCTAGTGGAGCACCAAATCATATATAAACAAATCAAGAATACAAATCAAATACAAAACCAATCTCCCCAGTGGAGCTAAATTAAACCAACTCTCCCAATAAATTCTAAATCAAAGAAATCCAAATAAACTCTTATTCATAGTTGATACATCCCCAAACAAATATATCAAATCAAACTCAAATCTCAAACCCCATGAGATAGCTGAACCTGCTTCCCTAGTGGAAGGTTCAAATACCTGATCCCCAACAGACTCGAGCCCATATCTTTAGCAGATATGCCTCCACATTAATTAAAACAAAACAAATTAAAGTTGATTCAATCTTAATCCCTAGTGGACTATAGATTATTATCCCCAGTAGAACTTCTTTCCATAAATCATATAATCAAATGATATTCAAACCTTATCCTCAACAAATTTTCTTCTTCTATGCCCTTGATATAGACCCCTCACATGTCATGTCCAATGCATGTGTGATCCCTAGTAGATCTACCTCCATGTCCTTGACATGGAATTCTCTTCAAATCTTATTTCTTCTCTTATGCACAGTTTTAATACTTCAACCAAAAGCCTAACAATGTATATGTTCAAATTACATCATCTTAACATTGTAATCAACATTTTATGATTTGTGATGGTGCAAGTTCAAACTAACTATACAATATCTTGCTAAAATTATTATATTATGAATTAACACAGTATATTATATTATAATATATGATGTTATATTATAATTTGCTATTATATAATATATTGCCTAACATTACACCTTATTAGAATCACTTAAAATGATCAAATAACAAAATTTTCTCAAAATATGAATAATGTTCATTTCGAATGTAAAATTGTTATATTTCTATTATAAATGGCACAAAATAGCATAATTTGGTGTTGCTTCTTGGTGTGTGCCATCAATTTGGTCAAATTCTTCCATCTTAACCTTCAAATTAATATTTTTGTGAGTTTTCACCCAATATATTACAACAGAAGTAAAACATACTAAAATGTACATTATATTTTAATGTGATTTTATATAATATATTATCTTACATTACACTTTAAATTGAATCACTTTAAGCAAAGAATTTATAAGATTTGATTGAACAATGACTTTTTAAACAAAATTCCATTCTTTTGATTAAATGACACACCGTAGCACACCCCCAATGATGTTCCCTAAAGCTTACCTTGAATTTAGCCAAACCCCATAATCTCAGCCTATAAATTAGTATTTTTATGAATTATACAAATACAAACTCTTCTACATCATACTATAACAAACTAAAATATGCTAAACAAGAAGAAGTAAGACACAATAGTATGCTATAATGCATGATGCTACACTATGTTATGGCATCCTATGATATAATAAACTATAACAGGTTATATTATATTATATTGCATATCACATCACAAGGGATTGGTTAATATAAAAAATCATAAAATTAGTCTAAATAATTAAAAATTATATATTTTAATCGTATCACTTACATATTTTAAGGTGAAACAATACATTAAGATGTCATACTCTACCTATTATTAATTTGGCTTAATTACACCATTTTAAAGGCTAAATAAACATTTTTATAAATAATGCTAGTGTAGGCTCGACTACATGATTGTAAAATACTAAAAAAATTTAAAATGCACAGAATAATATATTATGATATATGATATTATACTATGCTACAACATGTAATATTTATTTTGAACATAAAATTCTACTTTTTTAGTACAAGTGGCGTACCACACCTTTGGTACTACAACCTAATTCCCACTTAAAATTTAATAAATTTCATCATCTTATTTATAAAATTAATATTTTAATGATTTATATTAATAATTATAGGACAATACCATAATATACTAAAACATTTCAAAACATCTTATAACATCCAAAACACATCACTACATGCTCAAATAACGATGCTACATTATACCATATGATATTATAATATGATTTAGGGTCAGGGTATTCAAATCTAGCAAAAAAAGTCTCTTGAAGATATTTTCTTTAGCCATACTAGGATCATTCAGATCTAATGACATCTTTATTCAAGGTTTAGTTATATTAGTGTTTAGAGTAGTGATTATTTATTAGTGTTAGGTGGGTTAGTTTGGTAGTGGGGTTTATGGTAGTGTTGGTTAGGTTTAGGGAGTTTTATAGTTTAGGGTTTAGGGTTTAGGGTTTAGGGTTTTAGGTTTAGGGTTTAGGGTTTAGGGTTTAAGGTTTAGGGTTTAGGATTTAAAGTTTAGGGTTTAGGGTTTATGGTTTAGGATTTAGGGTTTAGGGTTTAGGGATTAGTGTTTAGGGTTTAAGGATTGTAGGTTTTAGGGTTTAGGGTTTAAGTTTTAGTTTAGGGTTTAGAGTTCAAGGACTTTTTTAATAGATAACAAATTCGGACTCAATATTTCTTTTTTTCAATTTCAACAACTAAGTAGCACCCCAAGCTTTCTAAGACACAAGCGATGACATAGTTCAAAAACAAGCACCCATAGAGAAAATCAAAAACCCTACATAAGTAGAACCGTCTCTACTGTAAAGACACTGTTCCATAAGCAGCAGATCGGATTGACCGTTCTTTAGTTTCTATAGTTCCCATCATAACGACCCTCGCCTCTCGAGTAATGGGATCCGCCATCATATCCCCTATCTCTTCCTCTACCATATCCATAGTTGTAACCTCCTTCGCTCCTCCCACCTCTTTAACCAACACTACTCTCACCATTTTTTTTGGTTTTTATTTTAGGATTATTTTTAGATTTTATTTTTTAGTTTAGGTTTTGGTTTATTTTTATTTTATTTTATTTTATTTAGTTTAGGTTTTATGTATTTAGTTTACTTTGGTTTATTTAGGTTTTATTTATTTTAGTTTAGTTTATTTTAGTTTAAGTTTAGGTTTATTTTATTTTGTGTTTTTTATTTTTATTTTAGGTTTAGATTTTTTTTTTTTAGGATTTAGGTTTTATTTTTTATTTGTTTATAAGTTTTCTTTTTTTTTTAAAGTTTATTTTCTAGGTTTAGGTATTTATTTAGTTTTTATTTTATTTTATTTTAGGATATTTCATTTTTTTACTTTAATTTTATTTAGCTTTTTTATTTTTAGGTTTATTTTATTTTTTCAGTTTAGTTTATAATTTTATTTATTTTATATTTATTTTATTTTATTTTATTTTTATGTTTAGGTTTATATTAAATTTAGGTTTTTATTTTATTTAGGTTTAGGTTTTTGAGCCCACAGTGGGTAGGGTTTAAGCCCAGTGGATCAGAGAGAGGGTAGGACGATTTAAATAGTCAGGGTGTGGATAGCAACTAGTTAGGGGGAGGGTTTAGGAAGGAAGGTGGGATTTATGTCTAGGTTGGGTCAGCCTAGTTGTGGTATTTGGGAGGGAGGTTAGTAGTGAGGGTTAGCTTGGTTAGGGTCAGGTTTTAGGTTTTATGGAGGGTAGTTTAGGGTTATAGTAGGTTTAGAGTATAAGGTTTAAGGTTAGGGTTTAGGGTTTAGGGTTTAGCATTTAGGGTTTATGGATTATGGTTTAGCGTTGTAGGTTTAGGATTAGGGCTATTTTAGTTTTATTATATTTTATTTTTTAAATTTTTTTAAATTAAGTAAACTTGTAGGTTAACACTACCATTTATCAATGTTATAAGTGTCTATGTTCCTCATGTAGGTTTGGAGGTAAGCTCAAAAGAGAAATTTTGGAATGAATTAGAGGGATTAATACAAAAGATACCTCTTCAAGAAAAAGTATTTATTGAGGGAGATTTAAATGGACATGTTGGTAGAGTGGTAGAAGATTTTAAAAGTATTCATGGTGGTTATGGATTTGGAGTGACTAATGAAGAAGGTAGGACTATATTAGATTTTCCTTAGCTTATGATTTTGTAGTTGCTAATACTTTATTTAAGAAAATAGATGAACATATTATTACTTATAAAAATGGAACTAGTAAAACAGAGATTGATTATTTTTTGATAAGAAAATAGATCGTTTAGATTGCAAAGATTGTAAAGTCCTTCCAAGTGAAATTTTAAGTACCCAACATCGACTATTAGTTTTAGATTTTAAGGTGAAAGGTTGTAAGAGAAAAATAAACTAAATTATTGTCCTAGGATTAGATGGGGACACTAAAGAACACAAATAAAAATATTTTTAAGAGCAAGCTACAAGAAATTAGAGTTTGGGATGTTCATAAGGAAGCTAACGTTATGTGGGAAAAAAATATCAAGTGAAATTAACCAAGTGGCTAAAGATGTACTTGGAGAATCAAAAGGAAAAGCTTCTTTAATAAGAATAGTTGGTGGAGTCGAGTGTGAAAGAAAAGATAAGAAATAAGAAGCATTGTTATAAAACTTGGTTTAGATGCAAAAACTCAGAGAATTGGGAAATATATAAAGTGGTTGTAGAGATTCTAAGAAAGCAATATATGATGCAAAAATATTAGCTTTTAGTAATTTATACAATAGATTAGATACCAAAGAAGGTGAAATATGTATGTACAAGTTAGGCAACCAAAGAGATAGGAGAAGTAAAGACATAGTTCAAGTGAGGGGTATTAAGGATGAAAATAATAAAGTGCTTTTCTTAGAAAAAGATATTGAAAATAGGTGGATGAGGTATTTTAATAAACTTTTCAATGAAGGATCTAAAAGTACAATTGATTTTAACAACCTTAATACCCTAAAAAAAATAGAGAATTTCTTTTTTTATCGTCAGATTAGTAAATGAAGTTAGTGAAGCTTTAAAGAAAATGAAATGTGGAAAAAGAGGAACGATAATATTCCAATAGAAGTGTGGAAATGTTTAGAGATCATGGAATTCTTGGCTTACAAATCTTTTAATGTTATTTTAAAGACTAAAAAAGATGCCGATGAGTGGAGAAAGAGTTTGTTGGTTCCTATATTTAAGAATAAAGGTGATGCACAAGAGTGTGCAAATTATAGAGGAATTAAGTTAATGTGCCATACATTAAAAATTATGGGAGAGAGTAATCGAGCATAGGTTACGATGATAAGTTTCTCACAATCGCTTTGGTTTCATGCCGTAGATCTACTATGGATGCTATACATTTGTTAAGAGGTTTGATGGAGAAGCTACAGAGAAAAATAAAGGATCTACATATGATATTTATTGATTTAGAAAAGCTTATGATAAAGTCTCAAGAGATGTTCTTTGGAGAGTTCTAGAACAGAAAGAAGTTAATATTGGTTATATTCAAGTCATTAAGGATATGTATACTAGAGCATTACTTGTGTCCAAACACAAGGAGGATTGACAAAATATTTTCCTATTTAGTTGGATTACATCAAGTATCGACATTAAGCCCTTATCTTTTTACTTTAGTTATGGATGTTCTTATGAGGCATTTACAAGAAGATGTACCTTAGTGTATGCTTTTTCCTGACATTCTTCTTGTTGATAAGACTAGAGTCCAAAACTTGAATTATGGAGGTCAACTTTAAAGTCTAAAGGTTTTCATTTAAGTAGATCTATTGAATATATGGAGTGTAATTTTAGTTGTAGAAGTTTTAGTGGTGTTGTGACTTTAGGTGATCAAGTCATTAATAAGAGTGAGCGATTCAAATATTTAGGCTCTATTGTTCAAAATGATGGTGAAATAGATGGAGATGTTAGAATTCAAGTTGGATGGTTGAAGTGGAGGAATGCATCGACCAATTATGTGATAGAAAAGTTCCACTTAAACTTAAGGAAAATTTTATAAGATGGTGGTAAGACACATGCGAGTGTTGGCCAATAAAGAGAAACATAAGACTAAGTTAAGTGTTACTGAGATGAGGATGCTCGTGGATGAGTGGCTTTACCCTTAGAGATAGAATGGAAAATGAGTATGTTCAGAAAAGTTAGTAGTTCTAGTGGGTAAGATTAAGTTTTAGATGGTTTGGCCACATAAAGCGTCAGATCAATTTGAGAGTAGATGCATTATTATATGTTAAGAAAGGTAGAGGTAGACCTAAAAATACTTGGTTAAGATGTATAAAAAATGATCATAGTATACTTGAGTTAAATGATAATTTGACACATAATAGGACACAATGGAGACGAAGGATTCATGTAGCCGACCCCACCTACTGGGATTTAGGCTTGTTGTTGTTATTGTAAGTAAACTTGTAGGTTAAGGTTTATTTAGTTTAGTATTTACTTATTTTAGTTTATTTTATTTTATTATTTTTATTTAAGTTTATTTTTAATTTTATTTAGTTTAGTTTGTTTATTTTAAGTTTATTTATTTTAGTTTAGGTTTTTATTTTAGTTTATTTTTTTTGTTTAGGTTTAGGTTTATTTTTTAGTTTAGCTTTATTTTTATTTTATTTTTTAGGTTTATATTTTAATTTTTTAATTTTAGGTTTATGTTTACATTTTTATTTTATTTTTTTAGGTTTAGGTTTTAGGTTTTTATTTTAGGTTTATTCTTTGGTTTTAATTGTTAGTTTAGGTTTAGGTTTATTTTATTTTATTTTGGGTTTATATTTAAGTTTAGATTTATTTTATTTTTATTTTAGGTTTAGTTTTTTTTTTTTAGTTTAGGGTTTAGGTTTTATTTTTTATTTATTTTTTTAAGTTTAGTTTAGGGTTTAGGTCTTTATTTAGTTTTTATTTTATTTCATTTTAAGTTATGTTTTTATTTTATGTAGGTTTTTTCTTTTTTTAGTTTACTTTTGGTTTTTATCTATTTTATCTTAGCGTAATTTTTATTTTTTATTTTATTTTCTTTTTAGGTTTAAGTTTAGGTTTAGGTTTTAGTTAAACTTTATATTTTATTATATTTTTTCTTTTATTTTGGTTAGGTTGTTTATTTATTTTATTTTTAGGTTTTATTTAGTTTAGGTTTAAGTTTAGTGTTTAGGGTTTTCGGTTTGGGGTTTAGGGTTTATGCTTTAAGGTTTAGGGTTTAGGGTTTAGGTTTTAGGGTTTTGATTTTAGGGTTTATTGTTTTTGGGTTTAGGGTTTAAGGTTTTTAGGGTTTAAGGCTTAGGGTTTAGGGTTGAGGGTTTAGGTTTTAGGTTTTAGTTTTAGGGTTTAGGTTTTAGTTTTGGGTTTATGGTTTTTCTTTTTTTAGAGAAAAATTTATTTCATCTTTTTTGATTTCATCAAAAGTACCATTTTTTAGACACGTGATGACATAGATAAATGAGCATCAAAACTCTAGATTAGGTTTATTAAAATATATTAGTGATCAGGACTTTTATTTTTATTTAGACTTTAGCGGTATCCACCATCATATTTCCCTCCACCACCATGGGTTTATCCATATTTTTCACCACACATATCCACCAACACCTAGATCCCCACCAACACTAGTTTGCCTTTATTAGATTTAGTATGGTGATGTCCCTATCATCAAGGTTCTACCCATTCTTAGGCTTCTTAAGTTTTATGATTGAGGTTTATTTCTTAATTAATTTAGTTACTTTAAGTTTAGGGTTTAGGGTTTAGGGTTTAGGGTTTAGGGTTTAGGGTTTAAGGTTAGGGTTTAGGGTTTAGGTTTATGCTTTAGGGTTTAGGGTTTGTTTTGATTTAGGGTTTAGAGCTTATTTTAGGGTTTAGATTTTTAGGATTTAGGGTTTAGGGTTGTAGGTTTTATTTGGTTTATAGTTTAAGGTTTTGGAATAGTTATAGGGTTTTTTAAAAAAAGTAGTTAATTGGTTTAGATTTAATTAATTTATTTTTTTATTTATTTTAGTTTATTTTATTTTTTATTTTTATTTTGGTATATTTTTTTATTTAGTTTGGTTTATTTATTTTAGCTTTATTTATTTTAGTTTAGGTTTTTTATTTTAGTTTATTTTTTTAGGTTTTGGTTTAGGTTTATGTTTATTTTTTAGGTTTAGGTTTTATTTTTTTTAGGTTTAAGTTTAGGTTTATTTTTTTTAGGTCTAGGTTTTAGGTTTTTATTTTAGGTTTATTTTTAGGTTTTATTTTTTAATTTAGGTTTAGGTTTATTTTTAGTTTACTTTGTTTTATTTAGTTTAGGGTTTAAGTTTAGTTTCTTTTAGTTTAAGTTTAGGTTTTATTTATTTTAGTTTAATTTATTTTAGTTTGGGTTTAGGTTTATTTTATTTTGTTTATTTTAATTTTATTTTAGGTTAATTTTAATTTTTAGTTTAGGGTTTGGATTTTATTTTTTATTTATTTTTATTTATTTTTAGGTTTACTTTTTAAGTTTATTTTTTAAGTTTAGGTTTTTATTTAATTTTTATTTTATTGAATTTTAGGTTTATTTTATTTTTAATTTAAGTTTAGTTTTCATTTTATTCAAGTTTTTTATTCTTAGTTTTATTTTATTTTTTTTAGGTTAGTCTAGTTTTCTATTTTTTTAAATTTAATTTAATTTTTTATTTTATTTTATTTTTTTAGTTTAGGTCTTAGTTTAGGTTTTTATTTTATTTTATTTTTTTATTTTTTTATTTTATTTAGGTTTAGGTTTATTTACTTATTTTATTTTTTAGGTTTTATTTACTTTAGGTTTAGGTTATTTGATTTTTAGGGTTTAGGGTTTAGGGATTTAGGGTTTAGGGTTTTAGGATTAGGCTTTAATTATTAGGGTTTAGGGTTTAGGTTTAGTGTTTAGGCTTTAGTGTTTAGGTTTTAGGGTTTAGGTCTGATTTGGTGTTAACCAGGGATTAGGATTAGTTTAGTTTAATTAGGGTTTATTTAGCTTTATTATAGGTTTTAGGGTTTAGCTTTGTGGTTTTAGGTTAGTTTAGAGTTTTAGGTTTAGGTTTTAGGGTTTAGGGTTTAGGTTTAAGGTTTAGCATTTAGGGATTTAGTTTAGGAGGTTAGTTTAGGTTTAGGTTTAGGGTTTAGGGTTTAGTTTGGTTTAGGGTTAGTTTTAGGTTTAGGGTTTAGGTTTTAGTTTAGGTTTTGTAAAATAATTTAGTAAAAGGTTTAGGTTTATTTAGTTTATTTTATTTTTTTATTTACATTTAGGTATATTTTTTATTTTTATTTAGTTTATTTTATTTATTTTAGGTTTATTTATTTTATTATAGGATTTATATTTTAGTTTAGGTTTATGTTTATTTTTTAGTTTAGTTTTTTTTTAGGTTTAGGTTATATTTTTTATTTTTAGGTTTAGGTTTTATTTTTATTTTACTTTTTTAGGTTTAGGTTTTATATTTTAGGTTTATTTTTAGGTTTATTTTTTTTAGTTTAGGTTTAGGTTAACTTTATTTTATTTTTTATTTTATTTAGTTTAGTTTAGGTTTATTTTTTATTTTATTTTTGGTTTATTTTTTTTAGTTTATTTTATTTTTTTATTTATTTTTTGTTTTACATTTATTTTTTATTTTTTTTTTTGTTTATTATTATTTTTTTTAGTTTAGGTTTTTTTTATTTTTATTTTAGTTTAGTTTAGGTTTAATTTATTTATTTTAGTTTAGTTTTATTTTTGTATTATTTTATTTTTATTTAACTTTAGGTTTAGGTTTAAGTTTTTATTTTATTTTTTTATTTTATTTAGGTTTATGTTTATAATTTATTTTTTTTAGGTTTTAGTTTAGGTTTAGGTTTTAGGTTTGTAGGGTTTAGGGTTTAGTGTTTAGGGTTTGGGGTTTAGGGTTCAGGGTTTAGGGTTTAGGGCTTAGGGTTTAGGGTTTAGGATTTAGGGTTTAGGGTTTTAAGGTTTAGGGTTTAGGGTTTAGGATTATAGGTTTAGGGTATTGGGTTTAGGGTTTTGGCTTAATTTTAGACTTTAGGGTATAGGGTTAGATTTTATAAAAAAATTTAAGTAAATTGGTCGGTTTATGTTTATTTATTTTATTTTTTATTTATTTTATTTTATTTTATTTTTTATTTTTATTTTGGTTCATTTTTATTTTTATTTAGTTTAGTTTATTTATGGTGTGTAATTTTAGTTGTTGAAGTTATAATGTTAGTGTTGTGACATTGGTGAACAAGTCATTAAAAAATTGAGTGATTAGATATTTAGGCCATTACTCAAAATGATGGTGAAATAGATGATGATGTTATTAGTAGAATTCAAGTTGAATTGTTGAAGTGGAAGAATGTATCTTTGTGTGATAGAAAGTACGCTTAAACTTAATGAAAAATTTTATAAGATGGTGGTAAGACCTACAATGATTTATGGTGCAAAATGTTGGCCAATAAAAGAGAAGCATGAGACTAAGTTAAGGGTTGTAGAGATGAGGATGCTCAGGTGGATGAGTGGCTTTACTCTTAAAGATAAAATACAAAATTTGAATGTTCGAGAAAAAGTTAGAGTAGCTCCAATGGTACATAAAATTAGAGAGTTTTAGATGGTTTGGCCACATAAAAGCGCATGACTCGATTAGGAGAGTAGATGCATTTGATTTGCCTTATGTTAAGTTAGGTAGATGTAGACCTAAAAAGGCATTTTTAAGATGTATAAAAAAATGACCTTGAATTAGTGATAATTAGACACATAATAATATGGAGATGAAGGATTCATGTAGCCAACCACACTTAGTGGGATAAAGGCTTGTTGTTATTGTTGTTTTAGTTTAGTTTATTTAGTTTTATTTATGTTCTTTATTTTAGGTTTTTTTATGTTTAGGTTTAGGTTTAAGTTTATTTTTTTAGTTTAGTTATATTTTATTTTTCATTTTTAGGTTTAGGTTTTATTTTTTATTTTTAGGTTTAGGTTTAAGTTTTTATTTTATTTTTCTTAGGTTTAGGTTTTAGGTTTGTATTTTAGGTTTATTTTTTGGTTTTGTTTTTTAGTTTAAGTTTTGGTTTATTTTTAGCTTATTTATTTTATTTAGGGTTTAGGTTTAGGTTTAGGTTTAGCTTATTTTAGATTTAAGTTTAGTATTTATTTATATTAGTTTAGTTTATTTTAGTTTAGGTTTTGGTTTATTTTATTTTTATTTTAGGTTTAGGTTTCTCTTTTTAGTTTAGGGTTTAAGTTTTATTATTTATTTATTTATTGGTTTATTTTCTAGGTTTTAATTTTTATTTAATTTTTATTTTATTTTAATTTAAGTTTATCTTATTTTTAATTTTAGGTTTAGTTTTTAGTTTATTTGGGTTTTTTATTTTTTAGTTTAGTTTACATTTCTATTAGGTTTAGGTTTAGGTTCAGGTTTTTATTTTATTATTATCTTTATTTTGGTTTATGTTTTTTAATTTATTTTTAAAGTTTTATTTAGTTTAGGTTTAGCTTTTTAGCTTCTTAGGATTTATGGTCTAGGGTTTAGTGTTTAGGGTTTAGGGATAGTTGACAATTTAGTGTTTAGGGTTTATGGTTTAGGGATAGTGTAGGGTTTAGGGTTTAAGGTTATTTGAGAGTTTAGGGATTAGGGTTTAGGGTTTTCAATTTAGAGCTTAGGGTTTAGAGTTTAGGGTTTAGGGTTTAGGGTTTTAGTTTTAGGGTTTTGGGTGTAGGGTTTAGGGTTTTAGGGTTTAGGGTTTAGGGTTTAGGTTTAAGATTCAGGTTTTAGTTTAGGGTTTAGGGTTTAGGTTTTTTTTTTTAATAGAGAACAAATTCAGATTCAACATTTCTTCTTTTCGATTTGATCGACCAAGTAATGCACCAAGTTTTCCAAGACATAAGTGACGACATAGATAAAAAATGAGCATGCATAGAGCAAATCAAAAACCCTAGATAAGTAGAACAATCTCTACTGTAATGAAACAGTTCCATATGTAGCAGTCAGTTAATCTTTCTTTTGGTTCCTGGTTCCCATCAAAACCACCCCGACCTCTGGTAGTGAGATCCACCATCATATCAGTTCTCTCTACCACAACCATAGTTGTATCCTTGTTAGGCCTCCAACCATTTACCACCTCCATATCCATGAGCACCTCCAGCCACAAGCACCTCGGATCCACCACCACCATGATAGCAGTTGCCTTTGCCTCCCTTAGGATCTTTAATGGATGATGATGTTCCTGTTGTCAAGGTTCTTCCCATTCTTAGAGTTTAGGTTTAGGTTTAGGTTTATTAGGTTTTAAAGTTTAGGTTTATTTTTTAATTTATTTAGTTACAATAGGATTAGGTTTAGGTTTTGGGGTTTAGGGTTTAGGGTTTAGGGTTAGGGTTTAAGGTTTAGGGTTTAGGGTTTAGGGTATAGGGTTTTAGGTTTAATGCTTTTAGGGTTAGGGTTTAGAGTTTAGGGTTTAAGGTTTAGGGTTGTAGGTTTAGGATTTAGGCTTTAGGATTTAGGGTTTATGGTTTATTTATTTAAGTAAACTGGTAGGTTTAGATTTATTTTATTTATTTAGTTTATTTTATTTATTAATTTTATTTATGCTTATTTATTAGCTTTATTTAGTTTTATTTATTTATTTTAGGTTTATTTATTGTAGTTTAGGTTTTTTATTTTAGTTTCTTTTCAAAGTTTTTGTTTAGGTTTAGGTTTAATTTTTGGATGAGTTCTTTTAGTTTAGTTTTTAGGTTTAGGTTTAGGTTTTTATTTTATTTTGTAGGTTTAGGTTTTAAGTTTTTATTTTAGGTTTATTTTTAGGTTTTATTTTTTAGTTTAGGTTTTGGTTTATTTTTAGTTTATTTTATTTTATTTAGTTTAGGTTTAGATTTATGTTTAGGTTTAGGTTTTACTTATTTTAGTTTAGTTTTAGGTTTATTTTGTTATGTTTATTTCATTTTTATTATAGGTTTTGTTTTTCTTAGCTTATGATTTAGGTTTTATTTTTTATATATTTTTAGGTTTCTCTAAGGTATATTTTTTAGATTCAGGTTTTTTAGTTATTATTTAATTATATTTTAGGTTTACTCTAATTTTATTTTATGTTGAGTTTTAATTTTATTTAGGTCTTTTATTCTTAGGTTTATTTTTTTTAGTTTAGTTTAGGTATTTATTTATTTTATTTTAGTTTATTTTTATTAATTTATTTTATTTTATTTTTAGGTTTAAGTTTAGGTTTTCAGTTTAGATTTTTGTTATAAATTTTTTAAAATTTTATTTAGGTTTAGATTTCTTTTTTAGGTTTTATTTTGTTTAGGTTTAGGTTTTTTGGTTTTTAGGGTTTAGGGTTTAGTATTTAAGGTTTAGGCTTTTAGGTTTTATGGTTTATGGTTTTAGGGTTTAGGGATATGGTTAGGTTTAGTTTAGGGTTTAGGTTTATTTTAGTTTAGGGTTTAAGTTTTAGGTTTTAGGGTTTAGGGTTTAGGTTTCATTATTTAGTGTTTAAGCTTTAGTGTTTAGGGTTTTTAATTTTTATGGTTCAGGATTTAGGGGTAGTTTAGGGTTTAGGGTTTTAGGGTTTAGGATTCAAGGTTTTGGGTTTGCGATTTAGGGTCAGTTTAGTGTTTAGGGTTTGGGGAATAGGGTCAATTTAGGGTTTATGGTTTAGGATTTAAGGTTTTGAGTTTAAGATGGTATGGGGTTTGGGGTTGTATGTTTAGGGTTTAGGTTTAGTTTTAATGTTTAAGGTTTAAGGTTTAGCATTTAGGATTTAGGGTTTAGGATTTAGGGTGTTGGGCTTTGGGTTTTCTTTTTAAAGTAAGTAAACCGGTAGGTTTAGGTTTATTTAGATTATTTTTTATTTTTATTTAGTTTTTTTTTAGTTTTATTTAGTTTAGTTTATTTATTTTAGGATTATTTATTTTAGTTTAATTTTTAGGTTTAGGTTTAGGATTAGATTGGGACACCTAAAGAACACAAATAAAAATATTTTTAAGAGCAAGCTATAAGAGCTTAGAATTTGGTATATTCATAATGAAGCTAATGTTATGTGGAAAAAAATAGCATGTGAAATTAAGCAAGTTGCTAAAAATGTGCTTGGAGGATAAAAAAGAAAAGCTTCTTTTAATAAAAAATAGTTAGTGGTGGAGTGGAGTGTGCAAGAAAAGATAAGAAATAAGAAGCAGTGTTATAAAACATGGTTTAGATGTAAAAACTTGGAGAATTGGGAAAGATATAAAGTGGCCTGTAGAGATCCTAAGAAAGTAATATATGATGCAAAAAATTTAGGTTTTAGTGATTTATACGATAGATTAGTTACCAAAGAAGGTGAAAGATGTATGCATAAGTTAGCCAACCAAAGTGATAGGAGAAGTAAAGACCTAGTTCAAGTGAGGGGTATTAAAGATGAAAATAATAAAGTGCTTTTCTTAGAAAAGTATATTGAAAATAGATGGATGAAGTATTTTGATAAAATTTTCAATGAAGGATCGAAAGTGATTTTAGCAACCTTAATATCTAAACAAAAAGAGAATTTTATTTTATCATCATTAGTAAATATGAATTTGAAGCTTTAAAGAAAATGAAATGTTGAAAAATAGTAGGACCTGATGATATTCCAATAGAAGTGTGGAAATGTTTAGGAGATCAAGGTATTTCTTGGCTTACAAATCTTTTTAATGTTATTTTAAAGACTAAAAAGGTGCCAAATGAGTGGAGAAAGAGTTTGTTGGTTCCTATATTTAAGAATAAAGGTGATGCATAAGAGTGCGCAAATTATAGAGGAATTAAGTTAATGTGTTATACATTAAAATTATGAGAGAGAGTAAGTGAGAATAGGTTATGATGTGATATAAAAGTTTCTCACAATCAATTTGGTTTCATGCGGGTAGATCTACTATGGATGCTATACAATTGTTAAGAGGTTTGATGGAGAAGTATAAAGAAAGCAAAGATGATCTACATATGATATTTATTGATTTAGAGAAAGCTTATGATAAAGTTTCAAGAGATGTTCTTTGGAGAGTTCTAGAAAGGAGTTAATATTGGTTATAGTCAAGTCATTAAGGATATGTATACTAGAGCTATTACTTATGTTCAAACAGAAGGAGGATTGACAAAATATTTTCTTATTTCAGTTGGATTACATCAAGGATCATCTTTAAGCCCTTATCTTTTTGCTTTAGTTATGGATGTTCTTATTAGGAACTTACAAGAAGATGTACCTTGGTGTATGCTATTTACTAATGACATTCTTCTTATTGATAAGATTAGAGAAAGAGTCTAAGAGAAACTTAAATTATGGAGGTCAACATTAGAGTCTAATGGTTTTCATTTAAGTAGATCTAAAACTGAATAAATGGAGTGTAATTTTAGTTATAGAAGTTCTAGTGGAAGTGTCATGACATTAGGTGAACAAGTCATTAATAAGAGTGAGCGATTCAGATATTTAGGCTCTATTGTTCAAATGATGGTGAAATAGATGGAGATGTTGTTATTAGAATTTAAGCTAGATGGTTAAAGTGGAGGAATGAATCTAGCCTATTGTGTGATAGAAAAGTTCCACTTAAAGTTAAGGGAAAGTTTTATAAGATGGTGGTAAGACCTGCAATGACTTATGGTGCGAGAATGTTGGCCAATAAAAGAGAGTAAGTAAGTGTTAAGATGATGATGCTCAGTGGATAATTTACTCTTATAGATAAAATGTGAAATGAGTATGTTTAGGAAAAAAGTTGGAGTAGCTCGAGTGTAGATAAGATTAGAGAGTCGCTTAGATGGTTTGGCCACATAAAGCGTCGGACGTCTGACGGTTAGAGAGTAGATGCATTAGATTTTCCTTATGTTAAGAAAGGTAGAGGTAGACCTAAAAAGGCTTTGTTAAGATGTATAAAAAATGACTGTAGTATACTTAAATTAAATGAGAATTTGACACATAATAGGACAAAATGGAGACGAAGGATTCATGTAGCCGACCCCACTTAGCGGGATAAAGGCTTCTTGTTGTTATTGTTGTTGTTGTTGTTGTTGTTGTTTAGGTTTAGGTATAGGTTTATTTTTTAGTTTTGTTTATTTATTTATTTTTTATTTTTATTTAGATTTATTTTTATTTTTATTTAGTTTAGTTTATTGATTTTAGGTTTATTTTTTTAGTTTATTTTTTAGTTTAGTTATAATTTTATTTTTATTTTAAGTTTAGGTTTTAGTTTTATTTTTTAGGATTAGGTTTAGGTTTTATTTTATTTTTTTAGGTTTATTGGGTTTTATTTAGGTTTATTTTTAGGTAATATTTTTTAGCTTAGGTTTAGGTTTATTTTTAGTTTATTTTATTTTATTAAGTTTAAGTTTAGGTTTAGTTTATTTTAGGTTTAGGCTTTATTTATTTTAGTTTAGTTTATTTTAGTTTTGGTTTTAGTTTATTTTTTTATTTTAAGTTTAAGTTTTCTTTAGTTTAGGGTTTTGGTTTTTTTTATTTATTTTTATGTTTTATTTTTGGTTTAATTTTTAGGGTCAAGTTTTTATTTAATTTTTATTTAATTTTATTTTTATTTTAGTTTTAGTTTTTATTTTATTTATGTTTCTTATTTTTTAGTTCAGTTTAGGTTTTTATTTATTTTATTTTAGTTTAGTTTTTATTTCTATTTTATTTTATTTTTAGGTTTAGTTATAGGTTTATATTTTAGGGTTTACAATTTTGGGTTTAGTTTTTAGGGTTTAAGGTTTAGGGTTTTTAGGGTTTTGGATTTAGGGTTATGAGTTTCAGGTTAGCTTAGGGTTGTAGGTTAGTTTAGGAATTAGGGTTTAGGCTTTATGGTTTAAGGGTTTTAAGGTTTTGGGTGTATGGTTTAGGGTTAGGGTTACAATCTAAGGTTTAGGTTTAGGATTTAGGGTTTAGGGTTATTTGAGGGTTTAGTGTTTATAATTTTTTTAGCATTTAGGGTTTAGTGTTGTAGGTTTAGGTTGTAAGTTTAGGCTTCAGGGCTTAGGGTTTGTTTTAGGGTTTAGAGGTTCGGGTTTAGGGTTTAGGATTTAAGGTTTAAAGTTTAGTATTTAGGGTTTAGGATTTTTTAAAAAAAAATTCAATAAATCGATAGGTTTATGTTTTTTTAGTTTAATTAGTTTATTTTTTATTTATTTTAATTTAGGTTTATTTTTATTATTATTTAGTTTATTTATTTTAAGTTTATTTATTTATTTTAAGTTTTTTATTTAAGTTTAGGTTATTTATTTATTTTATTTTTAGGTTTTATTTAATTTAGGTTTAGGTTTTTAGGTTTATAGGTTTAGTTTTAGGGTTTAGAGTTTAGGGTTTAGGGTTTAGTGTTTAGAGTTTAGAGTTTTAGGGTTTAAGGTTTTAGGATTTAGGGTTTAAGGTTTCAGGTTAAGGGTTTGGCATTAAGGTTTTAAAGTTTAGGGTTTAGGGTTAGTTTAGGGTTTAGGGTTTTTAGGGTTTAAGGTTAATTTAGGACTTAGGGCATAAGGTTTTAGGGTTTAGGGTTTATGGTTTAGGGTTTAGGGTTAGGGTTAATGTTTAGGATTTAGGATTTAGTATATAGGGTTTAAGGTTTAAGGTTTTTTAGTGTTTAGGTTTTAGGGTTTAGAGTTTAGGGTTTAGGATTTAGTGTTTAGGATTAAGGGTTAAGGGTTTAAGGTTTTTTTAAAAAAATTAAGTAAATTGATATGTTTAGGTTTATTTAGTTTATTGAGTTTATTTTATATTTTTCTTTAGATTTATTTTTTATTTATATTTAATTTAATAGGTTTATTTATTTTAGTTTAGGTTTTTTATTTTAGTTTATTTTTTAGGTTTAGGTTTAGGTTTATGTTTATTTTTTAGTTTAGTTTTATTTTTATTTTATTTTTTAGCTTTTTTAATTTTTTATTTTTATGTTTTTGTTTATGTTTTTATTTAATTTTTTAGGTTTAGGTTTTAGGTTTTTGTTTTAGGTTTATTTTTAGGTTTTATTTTTTAGTTTGGATTTAGGTTTATTTTTAGTTTATTTTATTTGATTTAGTTTGTGTTTATGTTTAGGTTTAGGTTTAGTTTTTTTAGGATTAGGTTTAGGTTTTATTTATTTTTGTTTCATTTATTTTAGTTTAGTTTTAAGTTTATTATATTTTGTTTATTTTAATTTTTTTTTATGTTTAGGTTATTTTTAGTTTGAGGTTTAGGTTTTAGTTTTTATTTATTTTTAGGTTTAGGTTTTATTTAGTTTTTATTTTATTTTATTTACGCTTAGTTTTTTATTTTATTTAGGTTTGTTATTCTAGGTTTATTTCTTTTAGTTTAATTTAGATTTTTATTTATTTTTATTTTAGCTTCTATTCTTTTATTATTTTATTTTATTTTATTTTCATTTAGTTTAGTTTTGAATTTAGGGTTTATTTTATTTTATCTTTTATTTTATTTGAGGTTTGTGCTTTGTTATGTATTTTAAGCTTATTTTAGCTTTAAGCCTAGATTTCAGTCTTGTGGTCTTGGGTATTTGGGTTTGCTGCCTGTGGCTTCACGATTTATGGCATGTTTAAGATTTATGGTTTAGGATTAATGGTATTTTAGTATTTTAGTGTTTATTTATTTTAGGTTTGGTTTTTTTATTTATTTTAGTTAGGTTTTGGTTTTTTTGTTTAGGTTTAGTTTATTTTAGGTTTAGGTTTAGGTTTTATATATTTTAGTTTAGTTTATTTTAGTTTAGGTTTAGGTTATTTATTTTAATTATTTTAGTTTAAGGTTTTTTTAGTTTAGGGCTTAGGTTTAATTTTTTATTTATTTTAAGTTTTATTTTTAGGTTTATTTTTTTAGGTTTAGATTTTTATTTACTTTTTATTTTATTTTATTATAGGTTTGTTTGTTTTTTTACATTTGGGTTTTAGTTTAGTTAGTTTTAGGGTTTATGGTGTGCTTTAGGGTTTAGGGTTTTAGGTTTTAGGTTTAGGTTTAGGGTTTATGTTTTATTTATTTATTTTCACTATTTTATTTTTTTTAAAATTTAAGTAAATTAGTAGGTTTAGGTTTATTAGTTTATTTTTTATTTAATTTAGTTTATTTTATTTTTTTTATTTTTTATTAAGTTATTTTTTTAGTTTATTTAGTTTATTTTATTTATTTTAGTTTATTTTAGGTTTAGATTTATTTTTTAGTTTAGTTTTATTTTATTTATTTTTTATTTACATTTAGGTTTATTTTTATTTTTATTTTTAGTTTATTGATTTTAGGTTTATTTATTTTAGTTTATTTTTTAGGTTTAGATTTAGGTTTAGGTTTAGTTTTTAGTTTAATTATATTTTTATTTTATTTTATAAGTTTAGGTTTTAGTTTTTTTTTAGGTTTAGGTTTGGGTTTTGTTTTATTATTTTAGGTTTAAAGTTTTAAATTTTTAGGTATTATTTTTTAGTTTAGGTTTATATTTATTTTTAGTTTATTTTATTTTAATTAGTTTAGGTTTAGGTTTATGTTTAGTTTATTTTAGGTTTAGGTTTTATTTATTTTAATTTAGTTTATTTTAGTTTAGGTTTAGGTTTATTTTATTTTTATTTTAGGTTTAAGTTTTTTTTTTAGTTTAGGGTTTAGGTTTTTTTGTGGTTTATTTTTTAGGTTTAGGTTTTTAATTAATTTTATTTATTTTTTTTTATTTTAGTTTAGTTTTATTTTTATTTTTATTTTTTTTAGTTGTTTAGGTTTTGTTTATTTTATTTTAGTTTAGTTTTATTTTTTATTTTATTTTATTTTAGGTTTAGGTATAGGTTTAGGTTTTAGGGTTTAGGGTTTAGGTTTAGTGTTTACTTTAGGGTTGAGGTTTTGAGGTTTAGGTTTAGGGTTTAGAGTTTAGGGTTAGGGTTTTAGGAGTTTAGGGTTTAGTATTTAGGCTTTAGGGTTTAGGGTTTTACGATATTGGGTTTATGGTTTAGGGTTAGTTTTGGGTTTGGGCGAGGGTTACTATTTAGGGTTTAGAGCTTAGGGTTTTGTTTTTTTTATTTTAGTTTTTTTTTAGATTTAGGTTTAGGTTTATGTTTATTTTTTAGTTTAGTTTTACTTTTTTATTTTTTACATTTAGGTTTTATTTTTTATTTTTAAGTTTAGGTTTTTTTTTATTTTTTTAGGTTTAGGTTTTAGGTTTTTTTTAGGTTTATTTTTTGGTTTTATTTATTTTATTTTAGATTTAAGTTTTTTTTTAGTTTATTTTATTTCATTTACTTTAGGTTTAGGTTTAAGTTTAGTTTATTTTAGGATTAGGTTTAGGTTTATTTATTTTTTGTTTATTTTATTTTAGTTTAGTTTTAGGTTTATTTTATTTGTTTATTTTATTTTTATTTTATGTTTAGGTTTTTTTTAGTTTAGGTTTATTTATTTATTTATTTTTTAGGTTTATTTAGGTTTAGGTTTTATTTAGTTTTATTTTATTTGAGTTTAGTTTATTTTATTTTGTTTAGTTTTTTTTTATTTAGGTTTTTTATTTTAGGTTTAGTTTATTTTTAGTTTATTTATTTTATTTTAGTTTATTTTTTATTATTATATTTTATTTTTTTGGGTTTAGGTTTAGGTTTTAGTTTAGGTTTTATTTTATTTTATTCTTTTATTATATTTAGGTAGGTGTTATTATGTATTTTATTTTTTAGGTTTTATTTAGTTTAGGTTTAGGTTTTTAGTTTTTAGGTTTTAGGGTTTAGGGTTTAGGGTTTTAGTTTTAGGGTTTAGGGTTTTAGGGTTTATGGTTTAGGGTTCGGGTTTTGGGTTTAGGGTTTAGGGTTTAGTGTTTAGGCTTTAGGGTTTAAGGTTTTTATGGTTTAGGGTTTATGGTTTAGGGTTAGCTTAGGGTTTTTGGTTTTTAGTTTAGGTTTAGGTTTATTTATTTTAGTTTAGTTTATTTTAGTTTAGGTTTAGGTTGATTTTATTTTGTTTATTTTATTATTTTTTTTTAGTTAAGGGTTTAGGTTTTATTTTTTATTTATTTTAGGTTTATTTTTTAAGTTTATTTTTTAGGTTTAGGTTTTTATTTAGTTTTTATTTTACTTTATTTTAGGTTTATTTTATTTTTATTTTACATTTGAGTTTTGGTTTATTTAGGTTTTTTATATTTAGGTTTATTTTGTTTTTTTAGTTTAGTTTAGGTTTTTATTTATTTTATTTTGGTTTAGTATTTATTTATTTATTTATTTTTTAAGTTTAGGTAGGGGTTTAGGTTTAGGTTTTTGTTTAGGTTTTTATTTTATTTTATTTTTTATATTATTTATGTTTAGGTTTTTTATTTATTTTTTTATTTTTAGTTTATTTATTTTTTTAGGCAGGTTTTAGGGTTTAGGGTTTAGGGTTTAGTTTAGGGTTTATGGTTTAGGTTTAGGGTTTAGGGCATAGGGTTTAGGGATTTTGGGTTTAGGTTTAGGTTTAGATTTAGGGTTTTAGAGTTTAGTTTAGGTTTAGTGTTTAGGTTTTATAGTTAATTTTAGGGTTTAGGGTTTAGGTTTTAGGTTTAGTTTAGTGTTTATGGTTTAGGGTTAGGTTTACATTTAGGTTTAGGGTTTATTAATTTAGTGTTTAGGTTTAGGGTAGGTTTAGGGTTTTTTTTTAAATTAATAGGTTTAGGTTTATTTTATTTATTTTTTATTTATTTTTTGTTTATTTATTTTTATTTTTATTTAGTTTAGTTTATTTATTTTAGGTTTTTGTTTAGGTTTTTTTTATTTTAGTTTATTTTTTTAAGTATATGTTTAGGTTTAGATTTAGTTTTTAATTGATTTTTTTTTAATTTTATATTTTAAGTTTAGGTTTTATATTTTTTTTAGGTTTAGATTTAGTTTTATTTTCTTGTTTGGATTAGGTTTTATTTTAAGTTTATTTATAGGTTTTATTTTTTTGGTTTTGGTTTAATTTTATTTTTAGTTTATTTTATTTCATGTTGTTTAGGTTTAGGTTTTACTTATTTTTGTTTAGTTTATTTTAGTTTAGGTTTAGGTTTATTTTATTTTATTTATTTTATTTTTATTTTAGGTTTAGTTTTTTTTAGTTTAGGGTTTAGGTTTATTTTTTATTTAATTTTAGGTTTTATTGTTAGGTTTATTTTTAGGTTTAGGATTTTATTTAGTATTTATTTTATTGTATTCTACGTTTAATTTATTTTTATTTAACATTTAGTTTTTATTTTATTTAGGATATAATTTTTTAGTTTAGTTTAGATTTTCATTTATTTTATTTTAGTTTATTTTTATTAATTTATTTTATTTTATTTTAGGTTTTGGTTTATGTTTTAGTTTAGGTTTTATTTTATTTTATTTAGGTTTAGGTTTTGTTAAATATTTTATTTTTTAGGTTTATTTAGTTTAGGTTTAGGTTTTAGGTTTTAGGTTTAGTTTAGGGTTTAGGGTTTAGGGTTTATGGTTTAGGGTTTAGGTTTTAGGTTTAGGTTTAGGGGCATTTAGTCTTTAGGGTTTAGGGTTTTATGTTTAGGTTTAGGGTTTAGGGTTAACTTAGGGTTTATGGTTTTTTTTTTAATTGAGTAAACTAGTAATTTTAAGTTTATTTATTTTAGTTTATTTTTTTTTAATTTTTAATTATGTTTATTTTTTATTTAGTTTAATGTATTTATTTTAGGTTTATTTATTTTAGTTTAAGTTTTTTATTTTAATTTATTTTTGGGTTTAGGTTTATTTTTTAATTGAGTTTTATTTTTATTTTATATTTTTGGTTTAGGTTTTCTTTATTATTTTTAGGTTTAGGTTTAATTTTTTATTTTATTTTTTATATTTAAGTTTAGGTTTTTTAGGTTAATTTTAGGTTTATTTTATTAGGTTTAGGTTTATTTTAGTTTATTTTATTTTACTTAGTTTAAGGTTTAGGTTTAGTTTATTTTAGGTTTAAGTTTAGGTTTTAATTATTTTGGTTTAGTTATTTTTTGTTTAGGTTTAGGTTTCTTTTATTTTGTTTATTTTATTTTTAATTTATGTTGATGTTTTTTTTTCGTTTAGGGTTTAGGTTTTATTTTTTTACTTATTTTAAAGTTTATTTTAGCTCACTTTTTGGTTTAGGTTTTTTTTTTTATTTATTTTATTTTCTTTTTTATTTTAGGTTTATTTTTTTTATTTTATGTTTAGATTTTATTTTATTTAGGTTTCTTATTCTTAGGTTTATTTCATTTTTTTAGTTTAGTTTTAATTTTACTTATTTTATTTTAGTTTAATTTTATTAGTTTATTTTATTTTATTTTTAGGTTTAGGTTTAAGTTTTTCTAAAGGTTTTAATTTAATTTTATTTTTTTATTTTATTTAGGTTTAGGTTTTTTTATTTTATATTTTTAAGTTTTATTTAGTTTAGGTTTAGGTTTTTAGGTTTATAGGGTTTAGGGTTAAGGTTTTAGGATTTACGGTTTAGGGTTTAGGCATTTAGAGTTTAGGGTTTTTGGGTTTAGGGTTTAGGGTTAGGATTTAGGGTTTAGGGTTTAGGGTATAGGGTTTAGTGTTTAGGCTTTAGGGTTTAGGGTTAGCTTAGGGTTTAGGTTTACTATAGGGTTTAAATTTATGGTTTAGGGTTTAGGCTTTAGGGTTTTTTTAGTATAGGGTATATGTTTAGGTAGTTTAGGGATTAGGGTTTAGGGTTTAGGGTTTTTTTGTTTAGGGTTTAGGTTTAGGTTTTAGGTTTTAGGGTTTAGGTTTTAGGTTTAGGGTTTAGAGTTTAGGGTTTAGGGTTAGCTTTAGGGTTTTGGGTTTACGGTTAAGGTTTTGTTTTTTTATTATTTTTTATTTTTTTAAATTAAGTAAACTGGTAGGTTTATATTTATTTAGTTTATTTTGCTATTTATTTCAGTGTATTTTATTTTTTTAATTTAATTTAAGAATTTTATTTTAGTTTTTTAGGTTTAGGTTTAAGTTTAGGTTTATTTTTTTAGTTTAGTTTATTTTTTATTTTATTTTTTTAGGTTTAGGTTTATTTTTTATTTTAGGTTTAGGTTTTATTTTATTTTTTTTAGGTTTAGGTTTTAGGTTTTATTTTGGTTTTATTTTTTGTTTATGTTTAGGTTAATTTTAGTTTATTTTATTTATTTAGTTTATGGTTTTGGTTTAGTTTATTTTAGGTTTAGGTTTAGGTTTTATTTATTTTAGTTTAATTTAGTTTAGTTTAGGTTTAGGTTTATTTTATTTTATTTATTTTGTTTAGTTTTTTTTTTTTTAGTTTAGGGTTTAGGTTTTATTCTTATTTATTTTAGGTTTTATTTTTAGGTTTATTTTTAGGTTTAGGTCTTTATTTTATTTTAATTTTTTTACATTTGGGTTTTATTTTATTTATTTTTTAGGTTTATTTTATTTTTTTAGTTTAGTTTAGGTTTTATTTATTTTATTTAGTTTAGTTTTATTTTTTTTTTTTTATTTTATTTTATTTTTAGGTTAGTTTTTTGTTTAAATTTTTATTTTATTTTATTTTTTTATTATATTAAGGTTTAGGTTTTATTTAGTTTTGGTTTAGGTTTTTAGGGTTTAGGGTTTAGGGTTTGGGGTTTAGGGTTGTAAGGTTGAAGGGTTTAGGGTTTAGGGTTTTTGGGTTTAGGGTTTTTAGGTTTAGGGTTTAGGGTTAGGTTTAGTTGTTAGGGTTAGGGTTTTAGGTTTAGGATTTATTAGTTTAGGTTTAGGGTTTGGGGTTTAGTGTTTTGTGTTAGTTTAGGGTTTTGGGTTTATTTAGGTTTAGGTTTAAATTTTAGCATTTTTGGGTTTAGGGTTTAGAGTTTAGGGTTTAGGATTTTAGGGTTTAGGGCTTAAGGTTTAGGGTTTATGTTTAAGGTTAGTTTTAGTTTAGGTTTAGGGTTAATGGTTTATATTTTAGGGTTTAGGGTTTTGGATTTAGGTTTAGTTTAGTGTTTATTTTAAATTAAGTAAGCTTAGGTTTAGGTTTAGTTTATTTTTTTTTAGTTTACTTTATTTTTTATTTTTATTTAGTTTAGTTTACCTATTTTAGGTTTATTTAATTTAGTTTATGTTTTTTATTTTAGTTTATTTTTTATGTTCAGGTTTAGGTTTAGGTTTAGTTTTTAATTGAGTTTTATGTTTATTTTAATTTTTAGGCTTATGTTTTATTTTATTTTACATTTAGGTTTAGGTTTTTATTATATTATTGTAGGTTTAAGTTTTAAGTTTTTATTTTTTAGTTTAGGTTTAGGTTTATTTTTTGATTTATTTTATTTTATTTAGGCTTTTAATTCTTAGGTTTATTTTAATTTTTTAGTTTAGTTTAGTTTTATTTTTATTTTATTTTATTTTAGTTTTAAATTTTTATTTATTTTAATTTTAGGTTTAGGTTTATGTTTTAATTTAGGTTTTAATTTTATTTTATTATTTTATTTTATTTTGGTTGAGGTTTTAGGTTTTATTTAGTTAGGTTTATTTTTTAGGTTTTTTAGTGTTTAGGGTTTAGGGTTTAGGTTCAAGGTTTAGGATTTTTTTAGTGTTTAGGGATGTAGGTTTTGGGTTGTAGGTTTAGGGTTTATGGTTTAAGGTTAGATTTAGGTTTAGGGTTTAGGGTTTGATTTAATGTTTAAGGTTAAGGGTTTAGGTTTAGGTTTTTTTAAAAAAAAAAAGTAAATAAACTGGTTTAGGTTTATTTAGTTTATTATGTTTATTTTATATTTTTTATTTTATTTTTTTTTAGTTAGTTTAGTTTATTTATTTTATGTTTATTTATTTTAGTTTAGGTTTTTGTTTTATTTTATTTTTTAGGTTTAGGTTTAAGTTTAAGTTAATTTTTTTTGTTTAGTTTTATTTTTATTTTATTTTTTAAGATAGGTTTTATTTTTTTAATTTAAGGATTAGGTTTAGGTTTATATTTATTTATTTTGGTTTAGGTTTAGGTTTAGGTTTATTTTTAGGTTTTATTTTAGTTTAGGTTTAGGTTTATTTTAATTTAATTTATTTCATTTAGTTTAGGTTTAGTTTATTTAGGTTGGGTTTTATTTATATTTGTTTAGTTTATAGTTTAGGTTTAGGTTTATTTTATTTTTATTTATTTTATTTTATTTTAGGTTTAGGTTTTTTTTTAGTTTAGGATTTAGGTTTATTTTTATTTATTTTAGGTTTCTTTTTTAGGTTTAGGTTTTTACTTAGTTTTTATTTCATTTTATTTTAAGTTTATTTTATTTTTATTTTATGTTTAGTTTTATTTTATTTAGGTTTTATTCTTAGGTTGATTTTATTTTTAATTTAGTTTAGGTTTTTTATTTTTATTTTAATCTTTTTTTATTTATATTTTATTTTATTTTTAGGTTTAGGTTTAGGTTTTAGTTTAGGTTTTATTTTATTTTATTTTTTATTTTATTAAGGTTTAGGTTTTATTATATATTTTATGTTTAGGTTTTATTTAGTTTATGTTTAGGTTTTTTAGGGTTTTAGGTTTAGGGTTTAGGGTTTAGGGTTTAGGGTTTAGGGTTTAGTTTTTTAGGCTTTAGGGTTTAGGGTTTTTTTTAATTAAGTAAACTAGTTGGTTTAGGTTTATTTAGTTTATTTTTTATTTTTTTAGTTTACTTTATTTTTATTTTGATTATGTTTATTTTTTATTTTTATTTATTTTTGTTTATTTATTTTGGTTTATTTTTAGTTTATTTTTTTATTTAGTTTATTTATTAGGTTTAGTTTATTTTTAGTTCAGTTTTATTTTTTGTTTTATATTTTTGGTTTAGGTTTATTTTTTTTATTTTTGGTTTAGATTTATTTTTTTTTATTTTTTTTTTGTTTAGGTTTAGGTTTTATTTCAGTTTATCTTTAGGTTTTCTTTTTATAGTTTAGGTTTAGGTGTATTTTTAGTTTCTTTTATTTTATTTAGTTTAGGGTTTAGGTTTAGTTTATTTTCGATTTAGGTTTAGGTTTTATTTATTTTAGTTTAGGTTTAGGTTTATTTTATTGTGTTTATTTTTTTATTTTAGGTTTAGTTTTTTTTTGTTTAGGGTTTAGGTTTTATTTTATTTTTATATTTTTATTTTTAGGTTCATTATTTAGGTTTAGATATTTAATCAATTTTTATTTTATTTTATTTTATTTTAGATTTATTTTATTTTTTTTTAGTTTAGTTTTATTTTATTTAGGTTTTTATTTTAGGTTTATTTTATTTTTTTTTAGTTTAGATTGGGTTTTAAATAATTTTATTTTAGTTTATTTTTATTAGTTTATTTTATTTCATTTTTATGTTTAGCTTTAGGTTTTAGTTTCAATTTTTATTTTATTTTATCTTTTTATTTCATTTAGGTTTAAGTTTTATTTATTTATTTTATTTTTTAGGTTATATTTAGTTTACATTTAGGTTTTTAGGTTTTTAGGGTTTAGGGTAAAGGGTTTAGGGTTTATGATTTAAGGTTTAGGGTTTTAGGGTTTAGGGTTTTAGGTTTTGGGTTTAGGGTTAGGGTTTAGGGTTTAGTGTTTAGGCTTTAGAATTTAGGGTTTTTATGATTTTGGGTTAGCTTAGGGTTTTTGGTTAGTTTAGGCTTTAGGTTTAGGTTTAGAGCTTTAGGTTTAGGGTTTAAGGTTTTAGTGGTTTAGGTTAGTTTAGGGTTTAAGTTTCAAAATTTTAGTTTTAGGTTTAGGGTTTAGAGTTTAGGTTTAGTTTAGTTTAGGGTTTGGGTTTAAGGTTAGTTTATGATTTAGGTTTAGGGTTTAGGTTTAGGTTTAGGGTTTAGGTTTAGAGTTTAGAGTTTTAGTTTAGGTTTTAGTTTAGTTATTTAGGGTTTAGGGTAGTAGGATTAGGGTTTAGTGTTTAGGGTTTAAGGTTAGTTTTAGGGTTTAGGGTTTAGGTTTAGGGTTCTGTTTTTTGTTTTTTGTTTTTAATTTTGATTTTTTTAAATTTTTTTAAATTAAGTAAATTGGTAGGTTTAGGTTTATTTATTTATTTTAGTTTTTTTAGTTTTTTTATTTTTTATTTTGATTTAGGTTTATTTATTTTAATTTAGGTTTTTTATTTTAGTTTATTTTTTAGGTTTAGGTTTAGGTTTAGGTTTAGGTTTTATTTTTTATTTTTAGGTTTAGGTTTAGTTTTTTTTAGGTTTAGATTTTACGTTATCTTTTTTGGTTTATTTTTAGGTTTTATTTTTTTTTATTTAGGTTTAGGTTAATTTTAGTTTATTTGATTTTATTTAGTTTAGGGTTTAGTTTAGTTTATTTTAGGTTTAGGTTTAGGTTTATTTATTTTAGTATAGTTTATTTTAGTTTAAGTTTGGGTTTATTTTGTTTTCATTATTTTATTTTTATTTTAGGTTTAGGTTTTTTTTTTTAGTTTTGGGTTTAGGTTTTTTTTTATTTATTTTTAAGTTTTATTTTTAGGTTTATTTTTTAGGTTTAGGTTTTTATTTAGTTACATTCAGCAGTGAAGACTTGCACTAGGGATGACCGAACAACTACCTCTTTACATTATAATGGATGTTGGTAGATACAGGCTATCCAGTGTTATGGTTGACCTAAGTGTATTAGTCAACATTATGAGTCTAAGAACCCTTGCCTACTTAAGGATCGACATCTCTGAACTCCAAAAAGAAAAGATGATGTTGAGAGGATTCAATAAACAAGGTGAGAGGGCCTTGTGGTGTTTATTTTTGGATATATGGGGGGGGTGGGGTACTTTTTTAGGAGATTGGGTATAACATTGAGGTATGATGTGCTATCTCGAAAGATACAGGCATCACCCTATAATGGACCTAATCACATAATAAGGACTCCTAAGGCATGATGGGTCTTCGAATGTTCTTGAGATTTTTCCCCTACTTTACGGATGAATAAAGTAGGGTTTTATTAAACCAATTCTTAAGTTCCCTATGGAGGTAAGCCTCCATAGTTATTACATCTTAAGAAATGAAATTTCCTAAGAATACTCGTTTAAAGTTGACAATTATCATCTCCAAAGATTTCAAGGTTAGACTATCAAAGGATTTGTTGTATTTGGAAAATCAATTGGGAAAGTTCAAGGAGAAGACTTATTTTTGGAATCCAAATGAAATAAGTAGGAAATGCTCATGATACTAGGAAGCCGTGAGCATTCCAATCTATCTATGGTTGGCCTTTATAATTTTGAAGTTGAGGAGATTTATATGTTTTGAGTTGAAATTTAATTAGATTACTACGACTTATAATCCACTAACACAAGGTTGTGGGAATGCCTAAGAGGAGAGGATTTATACTTATAGCCCAAAGGAAATAGCCACCTCGGAACCTAAATCTTAGGAGCTTTAGTACGAGCTAAAGCACGACCTAAATCTAAGCTATAGGTGGACATAATGGTTTACCTCCACATGATAGTATAAATTGTCTGACTTCTAGACTTATAACCACCTGGAGTGGCTTCCAGCTAACTCCTCCTATGATTTTAAAACCATGTAGTCTGGTCATATGAATTACAAGATAGCTAGGGTAGTTATTTAATTAGAAAGAGACAAAGTTCTAAACACACTCCTAAGACTAGAGCATGAGTGGTAGCATATGACTTAATCTATAGATGCAAAATATTTTCAAATTTTATTTCATTTTAGACACATTTATTTGGAGAGGTTTTAGGATTTCTTATGCCTAAATGCATGATGAAATAGGTTAGAGGTCAAATCAACTAGAAGAAGGTGTTCTCCACCATAAGGGATGCCCTCATAGGTCAAGCATTCCTTTATCATGCAAGGATGTAGATCCTTCATGTTCAGAGAGAAAGAATATGCATGCATGATGTGAAACATACAACCATATATCTAAGGGGTTGCTAAATATTTTAATTATCTTATTTATGTCTTAGGCTTTATGATGAAGTCATGAGTTGTTTAAAATTTATTTATGAGTGATTAGTTGGGTAGAAAAGTTATTTTTATCCTAAGAGCCAAATAGTATCCAAACACATTAAAGCATCAATCATTTAAGAAACTATGAAAGGCATGTCATCCTAATGCAGATGTAAACATAACATCAAATAATTATATAAACTATCATCAAAGAATAAATGAAATGAGATGGTATTCTGTACAAAGAAGAGAAAGATGGGTAGAGCTTTACCTTTATACAACCTGAATATGAAAGCATAATTATAATTGTATTAAATGCAATGGGGGTCTTCTTTCTTCATATCTCCATTTTGATTTGGTTCCTTCTTTGATTTTGATGGTGCTTGCTTCAAAGGCACAGGCACCCTAGTACAAAGCCTTCTAGTCATTGCTCATCCTAATCTCTCATAGCACTAATCTTAATTCTAATGCAAAATTACATTTATGTGGGAAAAGTAAATCTAACTAGACCAAAATAGAGGTTAGCTAAATATACATATAATAGCGTTGTATTTATAATTTGGACTTAGCATCCTACACATGGGTAACTAAGCCCACCTATCCGAACTTAGATTATGCTTAAGGATTTAAGCAACATGCAAAAAGAGCATTCACATTTATTTTTAGGCATCCCTTAAGCATAATTCCCTGTAGAAAATATGATTAGGCTAATATTAGCCTATCATCCAATCTACGAAGCATACACCCCAACATCCACTCTAAAATAATACATGATATAACAAAATATACATAACACAAACACATCACCATCCTAACTTAGAGCTAGAAGTGGTGACTTAATTCTATTATGTCTTAAAGCTTGTTTGGTAAGTCTTGTTAGGCATTATTGTTGTAATTTCTAAGTGTAGAAGGATTCAATTTAACATGAAAGATTGATTTCACTTGAAGTAGTTTAATTGATTTCAGAATTTTAATTTGTGTTTTCTTTTGTTTCATTTGATTACACTTAGCAAGTGTTATAAAGAGGAAAAGAGGATTGCCCTCTTTCATCCCTACCTTAAGTCACTTTTTAAAGTATATTATTATTTGATTTAGTTCTCTTTAGTGAATGTCTAATTAAATGATGATTAATCTAAGTTTAGGTTCACTTTAAATAATCCAAATTAAAATGAAAGGCATCTTAAGATTTAATTAATTCTACCACATGACATATATTAAATCATTCCTTTCCATCACATGTAACATCCATATGATTTAATCCTAAGTGTATCTATACATGCAACATATTTTAGCACACTTAAATGATGAATGTATGTGTATGTTTAGAATTTATATTTTATTTGATTGAATTATTTAAAAATATTAATTTAAAACTTTATCCAAATTCTTATAAAAAAGGACATAAGAATGAAATTAAATAGGAATCTGTCATTGTTAAACTAAGGAAGTGAGTTAATCAAATTACCTCCTTCGAGCTAGGTAAAGCCTCATTATTCTCGGGATGTCCCTATTTACCCATTTGCATTCAAACATATGTAAATTCATATACATGACAGGAAAGTAAGCTCCAAATCATATGGCTAATTAATTCAACCACTTAGTCAATTATGAATGCATGCAATTTTAATGTAAAATGGGATTTTCATTCACTAATCACATATACATATACATGTACAAAGATATAGGCAAGTGTGTCATTGTTAAACTAGGAAAGTGAGGTAATCAAATGACCACCTTGGGGCTAACTAAAAGCCTCATATTCTAGGATGTCCGGACTATATACTTGCTTTTCTTGGACACACATGGATGTATACATAAATGAGGGAAGAAAACCATGCAAAGATTGTATATTTTTTTATTGAATCATTTATATATATGAATTAAAGCTCTATCAAATTCTAATGTTGAAATACATAAGAATGAAATCAAATAGGTATGTCTTGTGTTAAACCAAGGAAGTGAGGTAATCAAATGACCTCCTTGGAGCTAAAAAACCTCGTGTTCCGGGATGTTAGACTATATACCAATTACCATTCAATCTTATATAAATCAACACATGAATAGAGGAAGAGAACTCAACATTTATACACTTAAGCTATAAGCATGCATTTCTTATGCATTTATAACTTAACATAACACATATTATTATTCATTTATAAGCTTTTCAAAAAATACATTTGGATTTAATAGTGATAATAATACGCTTATATTAAATTAAATCAACACATGCAAGCTTACATAAAGAAATCCATTTTATTTTACTTGATTTTGAAAAGATGGATCCATGAATTCAATTGACATACCAAATTTAACATGACTGGAAAGAGGACAATTAAATATAAGCATGCGATTCATTCAACCAAACTAGTTCTTCATGATAATCAAATAAAATAAGATTATTTAAAAGCAAACCAAAGCTTCTTTATTAATTAAGTTTTGGAATTGATTTGATTTAGAGGAGAAGAGAAAACATTACTAGTTGTTTTAAACCCATTCCCACATTGGTGATTTGATTTAATTTAAGAAAATGTAATTAGGTTGATATGGGTCTTAATTAAGTTGAACCCATTAGATGAATTAATCACCCTTACCTATGTCACCTTAAAGTAATTAACTAAATAATTATGAAGACCAACATGATTTGCGTGGAAAATAAACTTTTGATGAACTAGGAAATAAAGGGGCCTAATGCAATTGGCTCATGATTAATAGTTAATTATAAATTAAGGGACTTAATTACTCTTATGATTTTCCCACACATGTGGACTAACCATAATTTCATTAAACTCCTTTAGGTTATTAAACACCTAAAGATCTACCCCATGATTTAAATAATTAAGTCGATGTGATTATGATTTTAATTTGATTAATTAATTAGTTAAATCTTAATTAATTTCATTTTAAAAGGGTGAAATGAACATAGGAAAGGGGTCCCAACCCGATTCCTTAGTTCACTTACTGTTGAACAATGATTAATAAACTTAATTAACTAATTTATTATTATTCATGGGATTAATTAATCATTAATTAACTTAAAAGAGTAGTTAAGGTTTAATTAGCTAATTTTCCTAATTAAGTGAGTAATAAAGCCCAGAATCATGGGAGGCGAGAGGTCATCCCATTAATTAATAAAATTTGAGATTAATTGCTCAAGTAATTAGGAGTAATTAAGCTAATTAATTTTGTAATTAAACCTTAATTACTAAAATTAGTTAAGATCATTTTTAATTAATTCTCTCTAAAATACCATTAAAATGAGTATTTATTTGCATTTTTAGTTCTCATGATTTTTTAGTTTTAGAAGTTTCCATTAAAAATTAATTAAGCCTAATTAAAGCCTAATCTGTTGGCCATGTGTGTGGATTTTCTTTCCATGGGAATGTCTACTTAAAACTTATCCAACTCGGTGCTTACATGGCGTGGAGGATGCTTTCTCATCCATCATAATCTAAGATTGGATGGCTATGATTAATTCCACAATTAAATCAATTGAGCTAGTGAATCTAATCGACCCATTTTGATCATGTAAAATGGGTGTCATCTACATCACATGAGTGAGGAGAATGAGTCATCGCCATTTCTCATTGATCCGAGCTTACCTGATCTTGGATCAATTCCAAAAGGATCTGACACATTCATGACATCGACCAGAGAGGATCCAAATGTCAAGATCACACAACATGCAAGTTTTCTTCAAAAGCACCAACCCATTTTTTTAAGGATCATTTTAAGCATACCTTGCTCAAGACGGTGGCTCGAATGATTGAGGAAGCTTCATCTAGTTGAGATGAAGCCTATTGAGCAATTGGATCAATTCCTCGATGTTGCTTAAAGGCCTGATGATTTGGAGCTCGACTTTGATCAAGGTCCCACCTCTGGTGCCCAGGAAGCTTGGGAGATGATTTGTTCTTCCTCAATAAGCCCTAGGGAAGGTGCGTGCAAAGTTAATTTGAGTTTGATGGAGAAATGAGGAAGTTGGTGTCAAATGGGGTGTCTATTTGGGCGGGAATGGCATTTTTTTGATTGAGGAATGAGCTTGGGAGCTTAGGAATGGCTTTAGTGGCTCTTCTTGGGTAGTTAGGCTCTAAGAAATGATTTATTTGTTTGAGTGATGAGGTGTATACCCCTTTATCTTGATCGAATGGTGGGATCAGGTTTGGCTTCTAATGGCTGTCCGACCATCTCATAGAGTCATGGGTGACAAGGAGGAAGTGAGTTGGCTTGGCTTGGTTAGTTGAAGGTGTGGAGTGGCTGCCAAGTAGGAATCATGGGTGGTATGGGTTTCAAATGCTCTAAGGAGGTTAGGTGATTTCACCTCCCATGGGTCATGGAAAACAACCACCCAAGTGAGGTTAGGTGTCCTCCTTAGGTAGAATTAGGAGAGTACCAAGTGGCCAACGAATGGAAATGACCACTTACATGAGTGATTTGTCTCATATGATGTCCTCTACTCAAGGGTAGAATGATCATTTGGCATTAGATTTGATTTGGATAGATTTGAAATGAGCCAAAAGTCGATTAGCCCAAATTTCAAGTCAATTGGAGTTGTTTGGTTAGGTTTGGCTCAATTTGACTCATTTAGGCGAGGCCAAGTTCATATGAATATTTAGGATGTTTTGGTTCAATTGGTTTGGTTTAGTTTATCTTAGATTTAATTTTGGCTCATTTGAATTCAATTGGTCAAATGGGTTAAGTTGACAATTTGACCAAATTGGCCAAATTATGGTTGGGTGTTGGTTTGGGTTTAGTTCACTGTTGAAGATGATTGTAGGCTTTGGTTTCAATTAATTTGTATTTGGTTTTGATTTAGGCCAACTTGACCCTTTAGGTCAATTTGGGCTAAAGTAGTCAATTGGGTCCAATCATGGCTTTGGTCAAGTTCAATCAATTTGGAATGAACTTGAGCAATTGGTTACAATCAATTTGGTTTATATTTTTATTTGACCCAATTTGGCCTTTTAGGTCAATTTGGGTCAACATGGGTTAAGAGGCCAATTGGGTTTGGTTTGACTCAATTGAAGGTCAAACCATATTCAAATATTGATTTTGTATGAATCATTGGTTTCAAAGGATTTGGCTTAGGTTGCAATTTAGCTAGTTTGGGTTCATATGGGTTAAGGGGTTGACTTGGTCAAATGACCAAGTTGACTTGGCTTGACCTAATTTGTGGCAATTGATCAACCTAGGGTGATCAACAATCATAATGGGAGGTTTTGATCGACTTGGTTCAATCCAATTTGGGTAGGATTACAACTTGGCTCAAATAGGTCAAATTGCCCACTTTGGGTCAAGTGGACTAATTGGATTTAGTTGGCTTAATTTTTGGTTGAGTTTAATTTAGTTGAGTTTATATATGGATTTGGGATTGATATATAAATTCAATTGCAATTGGCTTGGGTTCAAATGGGTTTTGGTTTATTTGAACATTTCAAGTCAAAAGGGTTAAGTTGGTTATTTGGGTCGATTTTAGTTTGGCTTGATGATTGTAGATTTAATTTATATTTGTCAATATGATTGAAGGTATGATTGATTCATGAGAAAATCAATTGAATTTGGGTTTTGGAAAGAAGGAATTTGGCTAAGTCCATGGAGTTGGGTCATGTGGCTTAGGTTTGGATTTTGATTTAGTTTGATTTAGTTTTGTTGATTTAATTGTATATTTCATTTAAATTTGTCAAGATGATTGAAAATATGGTTGATTTGTGAGAAAATCGATTGAGTTTGACTTGATTTGGATTAAGATTTGGCTAAGTCCATGGGATAGGTCATATAAAGGATTTGAATTTAATTTGATTTGATTTAGTTTTGATCATTTGAATGAGATTTGATTTATATTTAGGAAGATGATTGAAGATATAAATTATAGAAAATTTGATTTTGGATTGATTTGGATTTGATTTAAAGTCACAGGATAGGTCATATGGCCTAGGAAAGGTTTCAAGTTTGGATTTGATCATGGGCTTCAATCATTTGGTTTTGGAATTTGGGTTTGGATTTGGATTTTAATTTGATGTTTGAATTGAACTTGAGGTTTGGTTTTAGAAGGTGAACATGGATTGGATTTGGGTTGTGGTAGGTGGATTATCCTAAAACCTAATCTATGGTTAACCTTTCTAAGTCTTTAGGCTTATGTTAAGTGTTTACCCAATTGGTAGAAGTGTCTTATGACTAGGGAAGTCTTAGTATTTATAAGACTCATGCACTCCAAAAGTGAGGTCAACAGGCCTTAGGCTCTATAGTGTTGCCCTTTGAGATAGATGATTGGAAGACCTAAACCAAGTTTCATATTATAGACTTAGATACATCTTTCAACACTTTGCTAGGGAGACCATGGATACATGAGAACAACATAATTCCATCCTCTCTACATCAGTGTATAAAGTTTATGAGAGATGGGATCATCTACGGTGTCAAAGGAGATCTCAAACCATTTACAGTTCATGAGGTCGGCATATATGATGATGTGGCTTACTACCTCACTCAAAATCTATTCTCTCAAACTTGCCCAAAGTATAAAATAAAATAAAAGAAAAAAGAAAAAAAGAAAAATAAAGAGAAAAGAAAAATAAAATAAAAGAAAATGAAAAAGAAAATAAAGGGAGTGGAAATAGACTTGGAGGAGGAAGTGGAGCGACATTAGATTCCACCGGTTCATTACTCCATTCAAACATATGGGTAGGATGACTTGACATCCACTAGAGGAAGAGGGTTGAGGAGGCGGTCTAGGGTGGAAAACCTCTTATTGGTCACCCAATGAAAGATATGTCCCAACTACCAAGAGTACACACTATCCATATAGACTTAGAATCTAGTTCATAGAATGAGTCTTATATGGTTAGCACACTAACTCTTCTTAGTAGATTCCCTTGAAGGTGACACTTGAGCGGATGATGAAGATGGGCTCCAAAGCAAAGCATAAGTGTGCAGCTAATGTCCACCCATTGAGAAGCATTTAGCTTTAATCTTTGCATCCCAAAGCTACAACACTACATGCTCCCTCATAAGGTGAACTTAATCTCTAGGATCAATCCACTATAGTATCTCATGACACTGCTATCCGGATAGTTGGCATGATGGTCCATGATCCTCTTGTAGTTTGACATTACCTTTTACTTATGATGTGAAAGGACAAGCATTAGATTTATTAGTAGCACACCACTACGCTAACTCTCGAGTGGTGATCTCCCAGATGAACAAATCATGAACTAAGGGGATACTAGCATTCAGCGGGAGATGTACTACGATGGTGGCTTCCTCTAAGAGGAGAAGAACCACAATCTACTATTCCAAAAAAAAGGTTAGAATAATTTCTCTTAACTCTGACGATGTGATGAGATTCTCATATCATCTGTCCAATCCTTGCACCAACAACAAATCAAATATGAGGCTCGATTGCCGATCTAGTTATCGTTACTCTAAACATCAGAACATCAACATCTTTGAGGATTCTCGTAGTTATCAACCAAATTTTTTGGGTCTATAAGGTTATAAAGCCCAAGCTCCACCACTACCACAAGTACACTATGGAGTTGTTGGCCCCAAATCCTAGAGGTTAACATTTATAAGATTCCTCGAGGAGAGAGAATGTCATAGCATCTTTAGCTAAGCTTGCCAGTTGGCATGTTTGGAGGATGTGTCCATATCAATAAAGGTCCAAAATAGATAAGTCTTATCCCTTATTGATGAACTTATCAAAAGTACTCTCTTGAAGGGGAGGTTGCCATTCCCAAGAAGGATGAGGAGTTAGATTAGGGCAACCATTCATGGATTACCTAAATAAAGGCAAACTACCTCAAGAGAAGTCCCAAGCCCATCATTAAGCGAGAGAACTTTTTGCTCTTGTGGATGGTGTCTTATGCGGTGATGTTTGATCATATGTGGTTACATTATTTAGACAAGAAAGCCCATAAGATGGAGTACACTAGGATTATGTGGAAACCAATCAATTCGAAGATGAAAGCCAAGATCAAGAGACTAGGATACTCGCCATCGATGATCAAAGATTGCATGGATCGACTAGGCGATGCCACCAATGTCAATACATGGTGTGATCTACACCAACCACCCAACATTATACATCCTACATTGGCTTCATGGCCATTCAGTGTTGAGGTAGACATAGTGGGTCCGATTGATCCTCTTTCTTCCAAGGGTCATCAGTTCATCTTAGCACTTCTTACTACTTTTCCAAATGGGTGAAGGTGATTCCTCGAGAGGTCACTTAGCAAGATGTGCTCTAGAAACCATATCATATATAGGTTTGAGTGCTTGACAAATTATATTTGATAATGTCATTCAAAGCAGATCAACAACTTTGCTCGAGACATAATAGATTGAAAATAATCTACCATCAACTACCCAGGGCAAAGGGCTTAGCAAAGCCTTCAACTCTCATTCAAATACTAGAAGACACTCAACAATAACAAGCGATAGTGGCATGAGTTAGTTGAAGGTTTATGCACATATAGAACTCCAACTCAATCTACTCCTTTCTCTTTAGTGTATGGGTGCATTCTACCATTAGAAGTCCAACTCCCATCACTAAGGATAGTTATGGGTAGCAAGATCACATGAGAACACCAAGTTGGTTAGAAGAGCTTGAAGGTTTAGAGGAGAGACATGAGCATGCCAAAACCTCAAGTTGTACAAAGCTAAAATGATTCAAGCTCACAATAAGTTTGGTTTCCTGGTGCTTTTCAAGTAGGAGAGCTTATTATTGTCTTAAAAAGATCGATTGTTGTTTGTCGTAAGATGGGAGACATGTTTGAACCCACTTGGGACAGACCTTTTGCCATAGAGAAGGCCTACCAAGGTGGATCTTATCAACTTATCTATCATAACGGAGAGAGCCCAATGCTTACAATCAACGGGCTCTACTTAAAGAAATATTATAAATCTTGTTTGAAAATAATTATCATCATTGAAAATTCCATTTTGAATTCAATGTCTTCCATGTTGAAAGTATTCTTGTTTATGAATCTGCCTCGATGTGTTTAGGGTAAGTTTAAGGAACCTGAGTGGCATTCTATCCTTCATCGACACAACACAAACACAAACTACACAAAAACATAAAATAAACACATATCTTTTGTCTTGGGCTCCTCTGAGTTGAGATAATGCCCTCAGTGACACTTACTTTCGGTAGCTTCTAGGTTGACATGCTACGCTAGTGTGTCACCCCAGTGGTCTTCTTGCTTTGGAGGATGTAAGTCTGCTATGCTTTCCTTCTTCACTTGGAAACCACACACCAATGAGTGCCTTAAAATTTTTGTAGGCCTTACTACATGGACGATAAGCTACATCATGTTGGCTTCATTTAAGAGGATGTGAGTTTTCTATGCTTTCTTCTTGGATTAGCCTTCATTTACTGACTCAGTCGAGCATATTTGAGGTTTAGGATAAGTCCCATAGTGGCTCCTTACCTCCTTACTAGTTCAAGTCTTGGTCTAGTCCTTCCTGGATCCCACTTAGTAGTCTGTTAAAATAGCATCTGTCCCGATGACTATCCCAATGATTAGTTCCACTTGGAAAGTTGTAAAACATGCTTTCTTTCTAGATTGATCATTGCACACCGGCACCTTAGGTTGGTTGGTTCTAACTATGTTGATGTACACCACTCATGTGGATACACCTTAGGTTGGTTGGTTCTCACTTAGGATACACCACTCATGGTAGATGTAAGTCGCTACACTTTCTCCTTGAGTTTGCCACCATACACTTATAAGCTTTCTTTTTCAAGGCTCAGGATAACACCCTTAATAGCACCTCCCTTGTGGGCACTATATTTAGATCACATCATTTGCGACCCCATTTAGACACTACCCAGGTTATTATCAGATTGGATAGTTCCCCATTCCTAGTAACCACCCCTGTGGTTGGAGAATTCATCTTATGGATGTGCAGATTCTCCCTTGGTCTAGTAAATCTGAGATAGGTTAAGGTTGACATAGCCTCTTCTTAGTGTGGTCCCTTGCACTAGGTCCATGTGAAGATATAAACAAAATATATATTCACTTGTGGATTAGGATGACCCTTTGCGCACCTTTTCCCGGCAAGAATCTATCTTTAGGGAAGTGTCAATAAAACTCCCTATAGGAATTACATGACTACTCTTAAGTTGATATAAGTCCCTAGCAGCATTCACTCAATAGTTGCCCCTAAGTCAGGTTTGATTTATTGTGATATGAACATGTCACCCTATTGATTGTTCCCTGCTTTAGAAGATGTAAGTTTGCTACTCCTTCTTCCTAGCACAACCATTACACATTGAAAGGAAACCCATTAGGTTGGCTAGCTCTACCCCACAGCCAGTAGACTATCTGAGATAGGATAAGTCTAATATAGCCCCTTCTTAGTCAGTCCATCACACACTGACATGGTCCATAAATTAATTCTTCAAATTTGATTGAGCTCACATCCCCAACAGATATGCCCTCAATTCAAAATCAAACTAAACCAAACAAACCATATCAAATCACTTGAATTTAAGATAAAAATAATTTTGACTACTTTTGAGTTGACATAAGTTTCTAGTGGTATTCACAAAGTAGTCTCCCTAGGTCAGGTTCGATTTGTTGTTCATCCAATAGGTCACCCTGGTTATTCCTCACTTTGGAAGATGTAAGCTGCTATGCCTTCTTCTAGCACAACCATTGCACCTTGAAAGGCAACCCATTAGGTTGCTAGCTCTACCACCAGGTAGACTATCCATTTGGATTTATAAACCTAAGGTAGGTTAAGGCAGATATAACCCCTTCTTAGTTGGTTCATCACACACTGATAAGATCCACACATTAACTCAGGTTAAATTAAACCCAATCTAATTTTCTCCAATGGAGCCCCAAATCATATGTAAATAAGTCAAGCAAATAAATCAAATTCAAAACCAACCTCCCTAGTGGAGCCAAATTAAACCAACTCCTCTAGTAGAATGTATATTAAAAAAATCCAACCAAACTCTTATTCCCAGTGGTTACATCCCAAAACAAATCTTTGAATCAAACTCAAATCTAATCCCAAGCGGATAACCTGAACCTCCTTCCCTAGTAGAAGGTTCATATACCCGATCCCTAGTGGACTCGAGCCCATATCTCTAGTAGATATGCCTCCACGTTAATTAAAACAAAATAAATTAAAGTCAATTCGATCTTAATCCTCAGTGGATTATATATTCTTATCCCAATGGATCTTCTTTCCATAAATCATATAATCAAATCAAATTCAAACCTTATCCCTAGCGATTTTCTTCTTCTATGCCCTACATAGACCCTCACATGTCATGTCCAATGCATGTGTGATCCCTAGGATCTCCCTCCATGTCCTTGACATGGAATTCTCATCAAATCTTATTTCTTTTCTTATGCATACCTTAATACTTCAACCAAAAGCTAATAATGTATTCATTCAATTTACATCATCTTAAAATTATAATCA
>JAKCPB010000674.1:0-221450 GCA_021442155.1 Cymbidium sinense | reverse complement strand
TTTTATTTTGTTCGGTTTATTTATTATAGTTTATTTGTTTTAGTTTTTTTAGGTTTTAATTTTAGGTTTATTTTTAGGTTTAGTTTTATATTTTGGTTGAGTTTTATTCTTATTTTATTATTTGTTTAGGTTTTATTTTATTTTTAGTATAAGTGTAGGTTTTATTTTATTTTTTTAAGTTTAGGTTTAGGTTTTATTTTATTTATTTTTAGTTCGGGTTTATGTTTATTTTAATTTTATTTTATTTTACTTTGTTTAGGTTTAGGTTTAGGTTTACTTTATTTTAGGTTTAAGTTTATATTTTATGTATCTTAGTGTAATTTATTTTAGTTTAGCTTTCAGTTTATTTTATTTTATTTATTTTAATTTTATTTTAGGTTTAGGATTTTTTTTAGGTTTTAGGTTTATTTTTTAGGTTTAGGTTTTTTTAGTTTTTATTTTAGGTTTATTTATTTTTTTTATGTTTAGTATTTATTTTATTTTGGTTTTTTATTCTTTGGTTAATTTTATTTTTTTTAGTTTAGTTTAGGTTTTATTTATTTTATTTTAGTTTATTTTTTTTTCTTTTAGGTTTAGGTTTACATTTAGGATTTAGGATTTAAGGTTTAGGGTTTAGGGTTTTTTTAAAAAAATTAAATAACTAGTAGGTTTAGGTTTATTTAGTTTTATCTATTTTATTTTTTAGTTTAATTTTACTTTTATTTTATTTTTAGGTTTAAGTTTTATTTTTTATTTTTAAGTTTAGGTTTATATTTTTATTTTATTTTTTTAGGTTTAGGTTATTGGTTTGTATTTTATTTTTATTTTTAGGTTTTATTTTTTAGTTTAGGTTATAAATTTATTTTTTAGTCTAAGTTTAGCTTATAGGGCTTTGGGTTTAGTGTTTAGGGTTTAAGGTTTAGGATTTAGGGTTTAAGGTTTAGGGTTTAGGGTTAGTTTAGGGTTTAGAGTTTAGGGTTTAGGGTTTAGGGTTTATGGTTTGGGGTTTAGGGTTTAAGGTTTAAGGTTTCGATTTTAGGTTATAAGGTTTTAGGGTTTAGGGTTTAGGGTTTCTGGTTTATGATTTAGGGATTTTAGGGTTTAGGGTTAGGGTTTATAGTTTAGGTTTTAGGTTTAGAGTTTTTAGTTTTTTTTTAACAGAGAATAAATTCAAAGTCAACATTTCTTATTTTTGAATTCATCAACCAAGTAACACACAGTTACGACATAGATAAAAATGCATCATAGAAGAATAAAACCTGGGATAGCTAAGCGTCTCTTATGAAGACATAATTCATAAGTAGTAGATGGATAGGTCATTCTTTAGTTTCTCTGGTTCCCAGAAGGCCTCTCAGTGGCGGAACCACCATCATATCCCGATCTCTTCCACCACGCTATAACCTCGTGTTCTTTCGCCTCCACAACCACCACTGCTCGACCACCACATCCATACCCCTAGCCTGATCCCCACCACCACTACGATAATAGCACATCCGCCATGCCTCCTATCTAGCACGGTTGGGGTGATCTTCTGCCGTCAAGGTTCTGGCCATTCTTAAGGTTTAGGTTTAGGTTTAGGTTTATTAGGTTTAGGGTTTAGTTTTATTTTTTAATTTATTTAGTTACTTTAGATTTAGGTTTGGGGTTTAGGGTTTATGGTTTATGGTTTATGGTTTGGGTTTAAGGTTTAAGGTTTAGGGTTTAGGGTTTAAGGCTTAGGGTTTATGCTTTTAGGGTTTAGGGTTTAGGGTTATGGTTTAGGGTTTAGGTTTTAGGGTTGTAGGTTTAGGATTTAGGGTTTATGGTTTTTTTTTTTAAATTAAGTAAACTAGTAGGTTTATGTTTATTTAGTTTATTTTTAATTTATTTTAGTTTATTTTATTTTTATTTTTATTTAGGTTTAATTTTAATTTTATTTACTTTAGTTTATTTATTTGAAAATTATTTATTTTAGTTTAGGTTTTATTTTAGTTTATTTTCTAGGTTTAGGTTTAGGTTATTTTTTAGTTAGTTTTATTTTTATTTTATTTTTTAGGTTTTTGTTTTATTTTTTACTTTTAGGTATAGGTTTAGGCTTTTATTTTATTTTTTTAGTTTTAAGTTTTAGGTTTTTCATTTTAGATTTATTTTTAAGTTTTCTTTTTTTGTTTAGTTTTTCATTTATTTTTAGTTTATTTTATTTTATTTAGTTTAGGTTTATGTTTATGTTTAGTTTATTTTAGCTTTCGATTTTGGTTGTATTTATTTTGGTTTAGTTTATTTTAGTTTAAGTTAGGTTTACTTTATTTTATTTTAGGTTTAGGTTTGTTTTTAGTTTAGGGTTTAGGTTTTATTTTTTATTTATTTTTATGTTTAGGTATTTTTTTAGTTTTTATTATATCTTATTTTATGTTTATTTTATTTCTATTTTAGGTTTATTATTTATTTTATTTAGGTTTTAATTTATTTAATTTTGGTTTAGTTTTAATTTTTTCTTTTATTTTCTTTTTAGGTTTTAGTTTAGGTTTTAGTTTTATTTTATTATTTTATTTTGGTTTAGGTTTTATTTATTTATTTTATTTTTAGATTTTATTTAGTTTAGGTTTAGGTTTTGCTTTTTTTAAATTTAGGGTTTAGGTTAGTTTAGGGTTTAGGGTTTAGGGTTTAGGGTTTAGGTTTAGGTTTTAGGTTTTTGGGTTTAGGGTTTAGGGTTTAGGGTTTGGGTTTTAGGGTTTTAGGGTTTTATTTTTAGGTTTAGGTTGGGTTTAGGGTTTAGGTTTTAGGTTTATGGCTCAGTTTTAGTTTAGTTTAGGGTTTTGGTTTTAATAGAGAACAAATTGATTCAACATTTCTTCTTTTGATTTCATCAACCAAGTAACACTAAGTTTTCTAAGACATATAGTGAGGACATAGATAAAATGAGCATGCATTGAGCAAATGAAAACTAGAACCATCTCTATTAGAACACAATTTCCATAAGTAAGTTCTTCAATTTCTAGTTCCCATAGAACCACCCTTCGATTGATCCATCATATCCGACCTCCCATGCTCCTCCCACTTTAACCACCATTGATACCACCACCTCCATATCCATTAGCACCTCTAGATCCCCACCACCACTTTGATTGCCTCACATTCACCTCCACATCTATAGGTTGATAGTGATGTTCCTGTCAGGTTATGCCCATTCTTAGGGTTTAGTTTAGGTTTAGTTTATTAGGTTTTGGTTTAGGTTTATTTTAGTTTATTTAGTTACTTTAGTTTAGGTTTAGGTTTGGGGTTTAGGGTTTATTAGGGTTTAGGTTTAGGTTTTTTATGTTTTAGCTTTGGGGTTTAGGTTTAGGGTTTATTAGGGTTTAGTTTTAGTGTTTAGGTTTAAGTTTAGGGTTAGTTTAGGGTTTAGTTAGGTTTAGGGTTTAGGTTTAGGGTTTAGGTTTTATTTAGTTTAGGGTTTGGTTTTAGGGTTTAGGGTTTAGTGTTTAGGGTTTTAGGTTTAGGGTTTTAGGGTTTAGTTAGGGTTTAGAGTTTTTGGGTTTATTTTAGGTTTAGGGTTTAGGTTTAGATTTAGGGTTTAGGATTTTAGGTTATTTTAGGGTTTAGGGTTTATGGTTGGTTTTATTTTTTATTTTTTTTATTTTTTATTTTTATTTTTTTTAAATTAAGTTTAGTAGTTTATTTATTGGTTTATTTTATTTTAATTTATTTTATTTTTATTTTTATTTATTTTATTTATGTTTTATTTAGTTTATTTATTTATTTATGTTTATTTATTTTACTTTAGTTTTTTTATTTTAGTTTATTTTTTAGGTTTAGGTTTAGGTTATGTATTTTTTAGTTTAGTTTTATTTTAATTTTATTTTTGGTTTTATTTTATTTTAAATTTTAGGTTTAGTTTATTTTTTTATTTTATTTTTTTTAGGTTTAGGTTTAGGTTTTATTTAGGTTTATTTTTTGGTTTATTTATTTTTAGTTTAGGTTTATGTTTATTTTAGTTTATTTTATTTTATTTAGTTTAGGTTTAGGTTTAGTTTAGTTTATTTTAGGTTTAGGTTTAGGTTTATTTGTTTTTTATTTTAGTTATTTTAGTTTAGTTTTAGGTTTATTATTTTTTTATTTTGTTTTTTGGTTTTTTTTTTTTTAGTTTAGGGTTTAGGTTTTATTTTAGGTTTTATTTTAGTTTATTTTTTAGGTTTATGTTTTATTTAGTTTTATTTATTTATTTTAGGTTTATTTTATTTATTTTTTTAGGTTTAATTTTATTTTATTTATTTTTTTATTTTTTTTTAGTTTAAGTTTTTATTTATTTTATTATAGTTTAGTTTTTTATTTTTTTAAAATTTTTTTTAGGTTTAGGTTTAGGTTTTAGTTTTAATTTATTATATTATATTATTTTATTTTAGTTAGGTTTTTTTAATTTTATTTTTATGTTTTATTTAGTTTAGGTTTAGGTTTATCTTTAGGGTTTAGGGTTAGTTTAGGGTTGGTTTAGGGTTTAGGAGTTTTTTTTAGGAAATTGAATTTTATTTCACAGAAAAGTACAAAGTCCTTAGAGGGTAAATCTCAACTAATGTCAAACTACAATAAGTCCTAGATAAACCCTTATTACAATAATAAAAAAAAAAAAAAAAAGCAAAAAACCAAATTAATAACAAGATCCATGTGTGCAAAAACATCCACTAGGTCCTTTTGATACCGATCAACTAAGATTCTCCCAACCTATAAAAGAAATCTACAATACTATTAAGCAAACATAAAGTATGAAAAAGAAAAGCAAAGTAAAGAAAAGGCTGCATTACAATCTTCAAGGAGCAACACTATATGTAAGCATCAAACTTCTAAGAAGGGTTACAATTACATATAGTTACCAAAAGAATATAGAATAGGAAACATCAAGGCCATCATTAGCATACCTCTTGTAGCCCATCATCCCAAGTCCATCATCTTGAGCACAAACTCCTCAAGCGGTAGACATAATAGCCAACCATAAAGCCACCAAAACAAATAAGCCCAATAAGGTGAAAATCAACCAACCATCAGGACAACAACGAGAAATACCACCAAAGAGGAATAGTAACATCAAAGGGAGCAAGCATCTTGACCTTAACAACATAAACCAGAAAAAAACAAGACCAAAAAGAAATAACACAAGAGCTCATGTCCTCCATAAGCAAATAGAAAGAGGACAAGGTTGTCACCCAAACAAAAAGGAAGCGGTGATAAGAGAGGAGAACCATAGTAGGCAAACCAATATGTCACCAATAGAGCAAGAAAAGGCCAAAATAGCCACCATCCAACCAACCTAGCTCGACACAACATAGCCTCCAATAACCACCAGTAGAAAATCCAAATCAATGAAAGACCAACAACATCCATCATGCAAAACCAAAAGAAACAAAGATGGAGAAGATCAATAAAACCATCCATCAATAGATAAAACACCACCAAAGCCAGCTAAAAGGGCAGAAATATCAATGAGTAGAATCATAACACACCAAACCAAGTCACCATCCCAAAGGAAAACAATAGCCACTAAATAGCCATCAATGACCAACAAAAAATAACAACAAAACAAAATAGCCAGAGAGGACCATTAATGAAGAGAAACCACAACCAAAAGAAACATACCAAAAAATAACCCAAAAATCCATAAAAGAAGAAATAATAGTCAACAAATAACCTCCATTTGCCAAATCAATCCAAAATTAGACCACCAACAACCCCTCCATCTACCATCAACATAATGATATCCAACCCACAACCACAAAGCCAAACCACCACCATATAGAAAATCCAACTCGGTTAAGGAAACTAGCCTAGAATATGGAAAATCCCATACAAAAATAGTAGGAAAACCACCACCAAATGAAGGTAAATAAAACAAGCAACAATAATCATCTAGCCAGCAACAAACATCCAGGACCAACCTAAAGCAAGAGGTCAAAACAAAACCCAACCAAAAGTGAAAATAAGAAAATGGCACAACCAAAGAGGGTTTAACAAAGGGAACCAAAAGCAATGGCTCATCAAAAATAGAAAAACCAAGCCAAAAAATTATAATAGATAAGGTAATCTAGTGTTATATTGATTAAACCCATTAAAAGTTTAGACAAATTTTGATTCTCAAATAAAGTGAAATCAGTTAAGTTGCCACCTAAAGTAGTCAAGAAAATAGCACAAGCATTACCTTCACGAAGGATATGAGAAATTTTATAACAAACTTGAGAAAGAAGATTTTTAGTATGATTGAGAAGATAAAAAAATCAGCATTTCCTGTTATATTAGAGTTTAGCATGTCAAAAAGCAAGAGCGAATCAACTTCAATCTTCATGTTGAGGAAACTTTTATTCAAATAAATTTCAATAGCTTTATTGTATAAGCTCAACATAGATAACATGCTTTGAGAGGATAGGCAAAAACACAAATGCAGTATCTTTAGAATACCACCAAAACCATATTTATTAGAAGCAATAGAACCATCAGTATTTACTTTAATCAAATTTTCTTCAGTTTGATCCAATGGATAATCCTAGCTCTTTTATAAGAGTCAACATCATGCAGAATGATACCCAATTTTTTAGCCACAAATATATAGCTTCTAAAATGAATGTTACTAATAAGATTGGCATTAAATAGAGCTTGAATTTTTTTCTTTGGTTCTAGCTAGGATCCTTTTATGGCTCATAGGAAATACCAATATTTAGCATCATTTCTATCCATCTAGATGAATTAACTAAGGGATAATAGCAACTAGAACTTTGATATGACCTTTTCATAGTTTTTTGGAACAGACTTCAAGAAGTTGATATATGGAAAGAGAGCCATGAAAGTAGTTGGTATTAAATAAATCATCTTACCATAACCATAATTTAGAAGTAATAGCACCATTGACAAAAACATGATTAACATTTTCAATATGAAAGCAACAATAGCACTTTGAAGGCAAATAAAACCCTTTATTCTAGAGCAAAAAGTCCACAGGAATAAAGTTATTCAAAATCCTCAAAGCTAAAACCAAATAAGAAATGGGAATGATATTGTTCCAAAGTTTAATGAAAACATTAGAGGAGTTTTGTTTATCTCTAATAAAATTCCAAGCCTCTTTAAGAACAAAATCACCATTGTAAAAAAGCTTAAAGAGAATTTGGTTAGGTTTGTTAGAGAAAATAAGGAAATTTCTAAAGTTAACTAAAAGAGAAATATGGATATAATTATCAAGTTTATTTTCATTCCAAGTGTTGTTATGCCAGAAAGAGTTAACTTTGATAGTTTAGTAGAGTGGGTAGATAAAAGAGTCAATAGAGCCATTTCAATCCAATTGTCTTGCCAAAAGAAAGAAGAAGAATGAATACCCCAATATTAAGGGTTCAACAACCATTTAATGAAGCCTTTTCCAAACTAGAGAGTCACCAAATTTATAAGCACAAGATAGAGGGTGTTTACCTTGGAAATATTTTTCATCATAAAATTAGCCCAAAGGCTATCATTCTTTCTAAAATTCCACGAGCTTATTAAGAGAAGGCATTTATAGCTTCATGAATCGTTTTCAAAGAGACCACCTTCACCCAAGGGACCACAACATTTATGCCGGAAGTCCAATGCATTCTTTTAGTATTATTGGATCCCCAAAAAAATTTATTAAACAAGCGATCAATCGATAAGAGTAGCATTAGTGGGGATAATAGTTTGAATCAAATAAAGAGCATTGAATTGAAGTGCTTTTAAGAATAGTGAGCTACCACCAAAGGAAAGTAAATGAAATTCTAAACATAAATTTTATTTAAAATTTTTTTGAATTAACTCATAAAAAGATGGGATCATTTGGACATTTAAAAGAGCAAAAGTACTTAAGAGGAAGGTGTTGATGTTTAAAGTTAGTGATATGGATGATTTGATTAATTTTATTATTGGAGATGCTTGAAAAGTAATAAAATAGCTTTTTATCATTGATAGATATACCACTTTCTCTACCAAATTTATTTAAAAAATCTTGAGATTCTTGATATGATGAATAGAAGCATTGCGAATAATGAAATCATCTACAAAGCTTAAATGAATAGGAAGACCACCAAGAGTTTTTGTAATACATACTAGGATTGTTTAAGAATAGATCATTGATGCTCTAGATAAGTACTCAACAATAATAATAAATAAGGTAGGAGTTAGGATCCCCTTTATCTTAGGCCATGGAAGAAGAAAGAAGCCCAAGGCTTCATTAAAATTGAAAACCAGCATTATTAATACAATTTTTAATAAGAAGATAAATTTATCAAAAACCAAATAAATTCAAAATATGGATAAGGAAATCAGAAGCTTTGGTAATATCTAATTTGAAGAATATTACCTCTAGTCTTAGCATCTAAATCATGAATTAATTCTTGAGCAAGCGAATATTATTAAATAGATCTACCTCTAACAAAACTAGTTTGGTTTAGAGATAATCTATGAAGTAAAGGGTGCACATTGGTTAGAATTTTGGAAATCGACTTATTGAAGAAAGGTGCAAAGACTAATAGGTCTAACATCACTACAATAGTACAAATTATCTTTGTTAGGTATGAGAACAATAGAAGTGCAAGAAAAATATCTAGGAAAAGGATTACCATTAAAAAAATTCAACCACAGCCTCAACCAAAACATCTTTAGTAATAAACCAGCATTTTTGAAAAAATTTGGCAATGAAACCCTCCGGACTAGCAACAGAATCTATGTTCATGGTATTAAGAACTTTAAAAATTTCCTTTTCATTAAGTACAATAGTAAGAAAATCATTATCATTATTTTTTATAATAGAATGAATCAAGTGCGATTTAGAAATAACAACTCTTATTAAGCATATTTCTAATGTAATTAATGGTGGAATCCTTAATATCATTATTCTCCATAATCATTCTCCATTATCATCTTTAATTTTTTGAATATTATTTAAAGCTCTCTTTTATTAACTAAAGCATGGAAATATCTAGTATTTATGTCATCTCAATATGTTTGCTAGTATCTTTTGATAAGTCTCTTCCATATTTTGAAAATTAACAAGTTTATCTTTTCTCAAGTCCTTAATCTTAGCGGATCGACATAATAGAGACTTCAAGATAACAAACCAATTTTCTATTTCTTTGATATTATCAAAAGGTTTTAAAACAATGCTTATTCCACAAACCCAAATTTTGTTTAAGTCTTTTAACTTAAACCAAATCTATTCATCCCATTGAATTGTCAGGATGTAAGAGCTTTCCAATTGTTAGCCACAACATTAAAGAAATCAATATCTTTGAATCCACATGTTGAAATCTAAAATGAGAGAAATTTTTTAATCTATTAGAGTTATCTTTAATAGAAACCAAAAGGAGCATGATCGATAAGGTTCTTCTTAAATGATTGGAGTAATAGGCCATTGAGTAATCCAATGAGTATTAAAAGAATAGGTCCAACCTTTGCCAAAGTAGAGTTTTGCCAAGTAAAATTTGAACCCTTAAAGCCAATATCAATCAAATTGCAATCAAGGATCATATTGGAAAATTCTTCCATGGAATGAATATTAGGAGTGACCACCACTTCATTGAAGAGAATAAAATAGTGTTGAAATCACCAACAAACCAAGGTTTATTTATAGAGGTAGCAAAATTCCTTAAATTTTTCCCAAGAAGATTTCTAGATCTATTACAAGATGCATAGATAAAGAGCCCAAAACACAATAGTCACCATAAGATATTTGAGCATTAAAATTTGTTGAAAATCATCAAGAATAGAAGCCTCCACAAAATTATTCCAAAATACCAAATTTTATTACTAACATTAGAAAATTTATTGAAGCGATCATTCTAGCAACATGGTTAATTTTGTTTGCATGAATAAGAGGCTCCAAAACAATAAGTAAAGAAATATTATGAATACAAAAGGTTCTAATACATTATGAATAGAGGTGCGATCCCCTAACATTCCAAACAAGAAAATTAAACATAAGTAAAAAAGGGTTTAAGAAAAGGTTAATTAAGAGAGGAGAGAGAGGATAATCTAGTGTTTTGGACAATTTGGGAGGGAAGTTTTAACATTTTTTCTTTTTTAGCATGATAACTTTGGAAACCATTTTTTTCTCATAGAATCATCATCAGAAGGATTTAGCAACATTAGTCATAGATTTAGTGGAAGTATCCTAAATAAAAGTGAGTTCTCCTTCTTAAAAACCATTAGAATTTATTAAAGGCAAATGAACATAGGGTATAGAAAGTGGGGAGCCAAAATAGATTTATTAAGAAGGAAAGTGTGAACATCAAACCCTTCTTCTTCAATACCCAGATTATTAGACAAAATGAAATCTTTTTGAGAATATAAATCATCATGAACTAAAGTAAAGTCTAGTTTTTCAAACTTAATATCATGAGAAACCAAAGCCATATTCTCCATTGAATTCGAATGATGCATAACTTTGATATCCTCATTAATATTTTCAAATAAATCTTTATTTTCATCAATCAAAATTGGTAAGGATGTGGGATCTCGGAGGAAAAAAATCATCATCAAAAGTTTAGAAATTATTATTTTCACATTAGAAAACCTTCAATTGCATAGAAGAAATAAGTGGTAAAATAGCCTTATTAGGAACATTCAATGAATCCTTTTTTAATTAACTTTTGATATTTAATATGGTCTAGGGTTAGGAATAATAGTTTTAATAGGAATTTTCTTTTTAGGTGAGGATGTAGAATGAAACATTAATTAATGTGCATGGAATTTACAATGAGAACAAAAATAGTGAAATTTTCAAAATCAACTTTCTACATATAACTAATTTTCAAATCCCAAGATTTCTTTGGGGTGTTTCTTGGTAATGTCTAATTCAACAAGGATTCTAGCACAAAGGTCAAGATTTTTGCCATTCTCAATTTACATGACCAAATAAAGCACCCACAAAAAGAATTGATGATTAATGAAATGAATTACATATTGGGAAGAGAAATCCAAACCAAAATGATTGGGATTCTTCCTAATATCAAATAGTGAATCCATTTCAAACCTCATTTGGATTGAAAATAAAATAAAATGATGAGTAAAAACATGTGAGTAATCCAAATCATTCGTTACCTGAATCAAAATGTGGCAGGGATCAATTAAACCTATCATAAAAGAACCCAAAAGTTTCTAACTATGAAAGAAAGAGTGAATGTTTTCTAGCCTACAAAGGGTAAACTTTCCAACCAAACTAAATTCAACAGCTTAACAAGCTTTTCCACAATCAGATCAGTGCACGTAACCACAGGCATGCCTCGAAAAGAAGTTGAAAGAAGTTCCAGGGACTCACCTGAATAGCCATCCTTACTAGTAAGGATATCTTTGATTGATTTTGAAGTAGTTGAAGCCAAGGTAGTTGATGTCTAGTAGATCCATTGGAACTATTGGTTTCCCCATAGAATCATCGGGAAGATGCCATACGACATCACTCAAAATTAAAACACAAAAGTGGTCTGACCACCAATTCAGAAGGAATCAGTGAATTTAAATAGCCTTGAAAAGCTAAAAATGAGAAAAAAAAAAAGAATCGGAGCAAACAACTTGAGGGTGGTTAGGTTAGGTTTTTTGTATTTTATTTAGTTTATTTTTATTTTTAGTTTATTTAGGTTTATTTTATTATAAGTTTAAGGTTTATGTTTCAGGGTTTAGGGTTTGGGATTTTGGGGTTCAGGGTTTAGGGTTTAGGTTTTAGGGTTAGGTTTTAGATTTTAGGGTTTAGGGTTTTAGGGTTTAGGGTTTACTATTTAGGGTTCTAGGGATTAGGGTTTAGGGTTTAAGGTTTAGATTTTGGTTTAGGGTTTAGGCTTTAGTCTAGGGTTTAGAGTTTTTGGTTTTATTTTTTAACTAAGAATAAATTCAAATTCAACATTTCTTCTTTTTGATTTCATCAACCAAAACACATTGACCTCACTTTTGGAGTGAGTTCTCAACCTCCTCTTCTTAGACCAGCAAGGAACCTATGATTTTCTTAGTCATAAGACACTTCTAGAGATTATGTGAACACTTGACTAAGAGAAACTTAGAAGGGTTAATCATAGATTAGGCCATGCTTAGACTTAGGAAAATCACCTTATGCTAAACCAATCCATATTCTTAAATTCAATTCAAATCCAAATTTCCAACCAAACCTCAAACTGTTCAAATCCAAATCCAAGTCCAAACTCAATTCTAAATGATTGAAACCCAAGATCAAATCCAAAGTTGAAATCCTTCCAAAGCCCTTTAATCTACCTTCATGATCATAGCCAATATTCCATCCAATTCAATCCAAACTCAATTGATTTTCTTATAAATCAATTACACCTTCAATTATCTTCTCAAATATAAATAAAATATAAATTCAAATAGCCAAATACAAATCCAAAATCAAAGCAAAACCTAATTTAAACTGTTTAAGACATTTCCTTGAACTTGGCCAAAACCCATCTAAATCAAGCCAAAATCAATGGATTTCTCTTGAATTAATCATTCCTTCAATCACATATATAGGTATAAATAAAACCTACAATCATTCAATCAAACCAAAATTAACCCAAGTCAAACCCAACCTAGCCCATTTGATGAAATATTCAAATGAACCAAAACTCATTTGAATCAAACCAATTTTGCAATTGAATTTATATATCAATCTCAAATCTATATATAAACTCAAATAAATCAAAACTAAATCAATTGGTTCACTTGACAAAATTGCCAATTTGACCTACATGAACCAAAATCCAATTCAATCCAAATCAAAGTGAATTAAGAATCCAAACTTCATGTCATGATTGTTGATCAACCTAGGATGATCAATTGATATAAATTGGGTCAAACAAGTCAACCTAGCATTGACCAAGTCAACCCTTTGCTTTATATGAACCCAAAACTAGCCAAATTGCAACTAAGCCAAATCCATCAAAACAATGATTCAAATCAACCCAAAATCAACATTTAAACATGACTTGACCTTCAATTGAGCCAAACCTTATTGGCCCTCTTGACCAAGTTGACCCAAATTGACATAAGGGTCAAATTAGACTAAACTAAATCAAATTAAATCAAACCAAATACAATCCTCTCCAAATAGTCATATGAACTTGACATAACCCTTGGTTTGACCAAATTTGACCAATTGGTTAGCTAACCATTTTGACCATTTGACCCAAATTGGTCAAATTGTGAAACTAACCAAATGAACTCCAAATGACATGAAATTTGGTCCAACTCACTTTTGACTCATTTCAAATAAAATCAAATTCAATGTCAAATGACCACTCTACCTTAGGCTAAGGTATCACATAAGACAAAACACCATGTAAATGGTCATTTCTCTTCCTTGGCCACTTGGCACTCATCCATTATTCCACCCAGGCTCAGGACACTTGTCCAACCGAGAGGTGGTTGGGTCAATGACTCATGGGAGGTGAAATCACCTCCTCCCCATTGGAACACTTGGCATGAAGGACCTCCACCTTTCTAGGACACCCACTTGTCCTTCATCACCTCTCATGCCTTGGCAACCAAATTAAGCCACCTGGAGAATCCCCAACCACCAAGCACACCCACTTGGAGCCAAAATCACCATGAATGAGGTGATTTTGGCCATTGGAGATAAAATAGAGGCAAAACTCTTCCTCACACTCATTTCACTCTCTTAGAGCTTCAAACCAACCACAACCATTCCCACTTGGTTTTAAGCAAAAAATCCATCAAAATCAAGTGGATTCTGAGAAGTGGTGACCATTAGTGGATACATTATTTCGCAGTGAAGCAAGAGCTCAAACCCATTATGAACTTCTTTTTGCACTTAAGAGCACGCTCGGATCATCACCACCACCGAAAATCATCCTCGGTGAGATAATTTTCAAGAATAACCGACCTTAGGTTCTTTTATTTGTAATTTTGCTTGATTTTAGAATTTCTTTAGATTACCTTGCATTTTTTTTATTTTACATCATCCCCACATTTTGAGTGATTTCAGCAAAGATTGTCAAAAGAGCTAAAACAAAGTTTTTATTCAATTTTTCGAATCAAATCATGCCAAAAGTGTTCATAGCCTCTTCCACCATATTTCTTGTTGACCATCTGATCTATCATTTAGGGAGATAGATGGCTCGGTTATGGATGCGTAGCTTCGATCAATGGATCTGCATCGATCATGATCAATCAAGGCTGACCGATCGTGATAGATGGTTAGATCTGATTTTTGCATCCTTGTCCGCATTTTTGCTCATGTAGTATCGTGGCACCTTGCCAACTAGTCATATGATGCCATGCCGTAGTCTAACAAATTGGTGCTAGGTTATGTAAGATATTAGATTTTCTTATTTTAAAATTAAACATGAAACTTCAAAATTTAAAAAAAAAATAAAATACTTAACTAAAATTGCAAATAATGGCTCATTGGTTGTTTTCCAAGAGGAATCAATGAATCAAAAGCCCAAATTTACTAAATATTTTGATCTTTAGGAAAATCAAATTTCATTAATTAAACCAAAAGACACATCAAATTGATTTGAAATTCTCAAATTAAAAGTGAGCTTAAAATCTACATACAAATTTCAAGTTAAAAGGATTTTGATTGGGAGATATTGCATTTTTTAAAGTTCAATAGTTAAAATAAATTAATGGACTTTATAAAATCAAAAATTCATTTAAATTAGTTAAAACTTTGAAAATTATAACAAATCATAGAAAATCATAAAAATGTAAGTATATATTTATTTTGAAGGTATTTTAGTGGATTCAATTAAAATTGATCCCAATTAATTTTAAATAATAATTAAAGCTTAATTTAGTTTTAATTAAAAACTTAATTAGCTTAATTACTCTTTGATTACCTAAGTAATTAATTCTAAAATTTTTGAGGTTGATTAATGGGATGAGCTCTGCCTCCCATAATTTTATTAGGATTTATTGCTTAGTTAATTTGGAAAATTTGTTATCTTAACCTTAATTACTTTCTTAATTAATTAGCCAATTAATTAATATTCTAAATAGTAAGGAAATTATTAATTAAGATTACTAATCTTTGTAAAATAGTGAATGGGCATGGGGAATGAAATTGGTATCTCTTTCCCAATCTTTTTCTTAAGTCCATTTCACTTGAATGAAAATTAATTAATTTGGGATTAATTTATGGTTTAATTCATTAATCAAATTATTTAATTAATCAATTTGAAACTATAATCACATGGAATCTTAATTAATCAATTCTGTAGATCTTTAGGTGTTCAATATCAAAGACATTTAAGAAATTATGGTTAACCCACATGTGTGGAAAACCATGAAATTATAAGTTTCTTAACTTAATTAATCACTAATTGTGAGCCAATTGGATTAGGCTCTTTCATTTCTTAGGTTCATTCTGATTTAATTTCCAATGTATGTACATATCATGTTGGATCATACATGGTTAATTAAATTAAGGCAACATAGGTAAGGTTAATTAATTAATGGATTTAATGCATGGTACAACCTAATTAACCCATAAAATCAACAATTACTTTTCATTAAACAAAATTAAATCACAAACATGAATGGGTTAGGATCAAACTTTCCTCATTTCTTCAAACCAAATCAAATATGAAATTGAAAGTGATAATTAAAAGCCATGGTTTTTTGTTTAAATGCTTTTATTTGATTTGATTGTCCTTAGGAATTAATTTAATTGAATGAAATCACATGTTTATGCTCATTCATTCCTTTCCAATCATGTTAAATGTTGTATGTTATTTGAAATCATACATTCATCTTTTCAAAATTAATTAAGTCAAATGGTTTTCTTTATGTCCTTGCATGTGTTGATTTAATTTATAATATGTGTATTTATTATCACTATTAAATCCAAATGTATTTTCCAAAGCTTATAAATGAATGGTTACATATTCTATTAATGCTTATAAATACATAGGAGATGCATTTGATTATAGCTTAAATGTATGAAGTGAAGCTCCTTTCCTTTATTCATGTATTGATTTATGTAAGTGAGAATGTTAATGGGCATATAGTTTGGACATCCCAAAAATATGAGGCTTTAGTTAGCCCCAAGGAGGTCATTTGATTACCTCACTTACCTGGTTTAACAATGGCACGTTCTCCATTTGATTTCATTCTTACGTATTTTAATACTAGAATTGGATGAGGCTTTAATTTATATACATAAATGATTCAATGAAATTAAATATTATTTTTTGCGTGATTTTCATTCTCCAAATTATGAATACATGTGTATGGATCTAGAAAATAGTATATAGTCTAGACATCCAAGAATATGAGGCTTTAGCTAGCCAAGGAGGTCATTTGATTACCTCACTTCCGTTTAACAAAGGCATTACTTGTGTCTTATATACATACATGTGTGTATTTAATTAGAGAATGGTAATCCTTCATTTTATTAAAATGCATGCATTTTATTGTTCAAGTGATTGAATTAATTGATCATGTGATTTGGAGCTCCCTTTCTTATGTTCATGCATGTAAATTTACATATGGTTTGAATGTAATGGTATATAATCTGGACATCCAATGAATATGAGGCTTTAGCTAGGCCCAAGGAGGTCATTTGATTACCTCACTTCCTTGGTTAATAATGACACATACCTATTTAATTTTATACCTATGTATTTTTTCATAAGAATATAGATAGAGCCTTAAATTAATATGATAAAATAATTCAATCATAGGGAAAATATAAAAATAAATGTACATACTCAAATCCATCATTCAAGTGTGCTAAAGATTTTGTATGTGTAGGTATACTTAAGACTTAATCATATGCATGTTACATGTGATTAAGAGAAATGATTTAGCATGTCATGTGATAGTATTTCAATTAGATTAATCTTAGAAGCCTTTCACATTGAATAGAGTTATTTAAAGAGAACTTAAACTTAGGATTAATCTAAAATGTGTAATAAGCCATTCACTAAAGAGAACCAAATCAAATTAACATGCTTTAGAATATGGTTTAAGGAAGGGATGAAAAAGGCCATCTTTTCTTCTCTTTACAGCACTTAGTTGCTAAGTGTAGGTCATATGAAATAAAAGAAAAAATAAATTAAAACTTGCAAATCAATTAAAGCACTTGAAGTGAAACCACCCTTTAAGTTGAATCTTTCTACACTTAGAAAATCATAACTCTAAAGCCTAGTTAGGACGTACCACACAAGCCTTAATACACATACATTAGATTAATTCACCACTTCTAGCTTTATGTAAGGATAGTGCATAGTGTGATGTATGTTTTGTCTTGTGACATATTATTTTAGACTAGAAATTAGAGTGTATGTTTCATTGACTGGATGGTAGGCCATGATTAGCCTAATCATATTTTTTTATAAGGGATTATGTTTAAGGGGCTGCTTAAAAATAAATATAAAAGCTCTCTTTGTAGGTTGCTTAAGCCCCTCTGAATTTCCAAGTTTGGATAGATGGGCTTGGTTTCTATGCTAAGTCCAAATTATAAATATAACTTCCTGGGTTGTATGTGTGTTTAGCTAACACTTATCTTGTAGGTGTAGTTAGATTTACTTTTCTTATTTTTAATGTAATTTTCATTAAATTAGGATTAGTGCTATGGGGATAAGGATGAGCATTGGATAGAAGGCTTTGTGCTGGGAGGCCATGTAATGCCTTTGAAGTGGAGTAAATTAAATCAAAGAAGGAGGAAGATACATGAAGACATGAAAACTTGAAGACCCCCCATAGTATTTATCATTTCTAAATTACAAATTATTCTTTTATGTGTTCGTTGTATAAGGGTAGAATCTTTTCTTTTCTTTAGTATGACAATCATGGTCAATTTTTTCTTTTGTATTAACAATAAAAATTATTTCATGATGTGTTTAAGGTGCACAATTAGGATGGCATGCTTTTGTTAATTTCTTTATATGTTTGATGTTTGAATGTGTGGCCTTGAATGCGATTAGGCTCTTAGAAAAAATTAAACTTTTCAACTTACAACTCATAACTAAAGTTTTAAACAATTCACAACCTTACATAAAGCCTAGGACATAAATCAAGATAATTAAAAGATTTAGCAACCCTTTAGCTAAATGTCAAATGGCCAACAATATGCACATCAAATTATTTCATTCTTGAAAATAAGGGACTTTCTTCCTTGCACGACAGGGGAATGCTTGACTTATGAGGACATCCTTTGTGTTAGAAAACACTCCATTCTTGCTGATTTAGCCAACAACCTTATTTCATCATGCATGTAGACATCAAAAAACTAAAGTCTTTATCAAAATGAAGTGGTAAAATAAATAAAATTTGAAAGATTTTTTGCACTAGACTAAGTCATATGCTCATTCCACTCATGCTCAGTCTCTTAGGGGGGGTTTAAGACTTTAGTTTCTTTATAATTAAACAATGTAACTAATCTTACAAATGATATATGAGACTTCATGGATTAAAGCATAGGAGGTGTTAGCATACCACTCAAATGATCGTAAGCTAGTCTGGTTTATCCTATGAGTTAAACCATATGCCCATTTTTCTTAGATTTAGGGACACTTTGGCTTATGCTAAAGCTCCCTAGATTTATGATCAAGGTGGCTATTTCTTTTTTGGGCTACAAGCATAAATCTTAACCTCTTAGGCATCTCCAATCTTGTATTATTGGATTACAAGTCCTAGCTTTCTAATGAAATGTCAACTTTAACAAAATTGATCTTCTCTTCAATTTCAAAATTATAATGCCCAATTATAGGATAGGTTGAAATGCTCACTGGGTTTTTTAGTATCAAGAGCATTCCCTACTTATTTTCTTTGGCTTCAATAATAAGTCTTCTCCTTGAGTTTTCTAACTTAATTTTCCAATACAACTAATCCTCTCTGATAGTCTATCCTTGAAATCTTTGGAGGCTTTAATTGATACTTTAATCAAGAGTATTCTTAAGGGATTCCAATACCTTAGGATGTAATTAACTATGAAGGCTTGCCTCCATTGGTAACTTAATGAACTTGGCTTAATATAAATGCTACTTTACTTTTTTATGTAAAGTAGGACAAAGATCTCTGGTACTTTCAAAGACCCATCATGCCTTATGAGTCCTTATTAGGTGATTAGATCTATTATAGGGTGATAATTTTTATCTTTTGAGATAACACATCTTTCCTAAATTTCATATCGAATCATTTAAATATGTATCCCCTAAGATCTGTGTGGTGCTCCACATCCAAAATAAACACCACACACCAAGTTTTTTTGAGACACAAGTGATGACATAGATTCAAAATGAGCATGCATAGAGCAAATCAAAATTCTAGATAACTAGAACTATCTCTATTGTAAGACATAGTTCCATAACATCAAATTAGATTGGATTCTTTTCTCCAATTCCATCACCACCCTCTCTCTTGGTGGGAATCCACCAATATATCTCTAATCTCTCCCTCCCCCACTACCACAGTTGTAACTTCCACCATTCCTCCCACTTCCATAACCACCATTGCTCTGACCACCACATCCATATCCACTATAGATCCCCACCACCACCTAATCATCACCTCCACCTTCACCTCCACTTGATCTAGACAGCTAGTTGTGTGATGTTCTACCATCAAGGTTCTACCCATTCTTAGGTTTAGGTTTGGGATTAGGTTTATTCAGTTTTATGGTTTAGGTTAATTTTTTAATTTATTAAGTTACTTTTGGTTTAGGTTTAGGGTTTACAGTTAGGGTTTAGGGTTTAGGGTTTAGGGTTTAGGGTTTAGGGTTTAAGGTATAGGGTTTTAAGTTTTATGCTTTTAGGGTTTAGGGTTTAGGGTTAGGGTTTAAGGTTTAGGGTTTAGAGTTTTACGATTTATTTTTTAGGGTTTAGGGTTTAGCGTTTAGTGTTTGGGTTTAGGATTTAAGGTTTAGAGTTTAGGGTTTTAAGGTTTATGGTTATTTAGGGTTTAGGGTTTTTTTTGGGGGAAGTTAGAATTTTATTACCATAAAAGGAAAAGATACAATGTCCTTAAAAGGGGATAAAGCTCTAAAATTCTATTGCTCTTAGAGATACAAGAAACCTAAAGAGCTAAACCCCATCTAAGTACATTAGAAAAAAAAAAAAACAAAAGCAAATACAACTAAAAGCATAAGAGAAATAGACATAAGTAAGACTAAAACAAATCTTGAAAATAGTAAAGGATGAGTCACAATAGTTCATGATTCCTTTGAAAGTAAGATAAGCAAGATCCACAACAACACTTAGGTTGACTTAGTAATGACCATTCCTATAAAGTTCCAACATAAAAGAAATCTAAAACATTACCAAGGCAAAAGTCATAGCTAAAATGATAAAGGCAAAGAGAAAAAAGAAGAGAGTTGAGAATGAGAAGGCTCAAGCTCAGGATCATCCAAGGGAAATAATACATTTGAGCATCCAAACTTCATAAAGAAGGGTTAAAATCATATGTAATGCTTCCAACCAGAGAGAAGAGGTGAGTAACATCAAATCCATCATAGTTAGCATAGCTGATACAAGCAAACATCCAAAGCTAGCAGTTCATAGAGTTCTAGATCCTGCACCATTAAATAAAGGGCAATCGGCCCGCAACTAGCTAGCAGTAAAACCACCAAACAAAAATAATTATAGACTAATCAAAATAACCTAAAGAAAGGCTAGAACAAACTCAGAACACCAACAAGAACCATTATCCAAATACCCATCCAAGCTAAAGGAAAAGCTCGACCATCGGCAAAACCATGCTAATTATCAGAGAAACACCCAATAAAACCAAGATAGGAGCCCTAAAGACTAAGTCCCAACAAGTGGCAGTCACCAAGAAAAACTAGGGTGAGCAACCAAAAATGACAAAATAGCTCAAAAATTAAACCATCAAATGAAGAAAACATAAGTTGCAGCGAGTGCAAATCACCAAAAGATAAAATAATGACATAAAAGGGGGCCAAAGGCAGCAACCAACCATAAAAAAACATCAACAAAGGTTCAACCAACACAACAAAATGCTCCAGTAAATTATCGAAGAAGAAGGAAAAGACCCAAGGAAAAAACAAATAAGATTCAAGACAACTAAAGTCCTCAAACCAAACTAAGTAAAAGTAAAATGCATAACCACTAGAGAATAGCCCATCATAAGTAACCAACAAAGGAAGCATCCAGTTAAGGAAAAGTAGAAAACCAAAAGCACCACACAATAGATGTCCAAAAAAGCACACCAAGGCAACAACAGCAGAGACCGAGAAACCAAACTTCCTCGAATAAGGAACAGGAAGCATAATAATATGTAAAATGTTCTGCAAAATGCACCCAATAGAGGCTAATCCAAAGAATAACTAAACACAAAATCAAGGCAAAAAAGCATCTAACAATAAACAATAAGGGGAGGCAACCCCAAAAGTAGTAGGAAATTCTCCAAAAGAAGGCTGAATGGAAACAACAACAAGTTCCTAGAAAGGCCACCCATTCAACCATGAAAACCAACAAAAATTGAGTTCAAGGAGAGCTAACAAACCAACCAATGCTAAAATAGAATAAAGCTAAATAACCATCTCATCCACTAGCAACCAGAGTATGATGTAGAAGACAATACAGGCCATAAAAAAAAAACCAACTAGGCTCGAAGATAAAACCACCTGATAGAAACCTAGGCCAACCAAAAAAAAGCAAAAACAACCACTCAGCCAAAAGTGAAAATAAGTTTAGGGTTCAGGGTTCAAGGTTAGGGTTTATGATTTAGGGTGTAGTGTTTGGTGTTTAAGCTTTAGGGTATAGGGTTTGGAGGGTTTATGATTTAGGTTTTGGGGTTTATAGTTTAGAGTTTAGGGTTTTAGGTTATAGGAGGGGTTAGAGCTTACGGTTTAGGGTTTAGGGTTAGTTTTTGGTTTATGGTTTAAGGTTTAGGTTAATTTAGGGTTTAAGCCTTAGGGTTTAGGTTTTATGGTTTTTTACGGTTTAGGGTATCGGGTTTAAGGTTTAGGGTTTTTTATGGTTAAGGGTTTAGGACTTAGGGTTTATGATTTAGGGTTTATTTTAGGTTTAGGTTTTTTTTTTAAAATTAAGTAAACTGGTAGGTTTAGGTTTATTTATTTTATTTCATTTATTTTTTATTTATTTTAGTTTACTTTATTTTTTTATCTTTATTTAGTTTAGTTTATTTATTTTAGGTTTATTTATTTTAGTTTAGGTTTCAAATTATATTTTATTTTTTAAGTTCAAGTTTTGGTTTTGGTTTATTTTTTAGTTTCACTTTATTTTTATTTTATTATTTTAGGTTTAGGTTTTATTTTTTATTTTTAGGCTTAGGTTTAGGTTTTTATTTTTGTTTTTTAGGTTTAGGTTTTAAGTTTTTATTTTAAGGTTTATTTTTAGCTTATATTTTTTAGTTTGGCTTTAGGTTTATCTTTAATTTATATTATTTTATTTAGTTTAGTGTTTAGGTTTAGTTTATTTTAGGTTAAGGTTTAAGTTTTATTTATTTTAGTTTAGTTTAGTTTAGTTTAGGTTTAGGTTTATTTTATTTTGTTTATTTAGGTTTAGGTTTTAGTTTATTAGGTTTATTTTTAAGTTTAGGTTTTATTTAGTTTTATTTTATTTTAAGTTATTTTATTTTATTTTACGTTTAGTTTTTATTTTATTTAGAGTTTTTATTTTTAACTTATTTTATTTTTTAGTTTAGTTTAAGTTTTTATTTGTTTTATTTTATTTTAGTTTTTATTTATTATTTTCTTTTAATTTTAGGTTTAGGTTTAGGTTTAGGTTTTAGTTTAGGTTTTTATTTTATTTTATTTATATTTTGGTTTATGTTTTTTTGTTTATTTTATTTAAAGTTTTTATTTAGTTTAGGTTTAGGGTTTAGGGTTTAGGGTTTTAGGTTTTAGGGTTTTGGGTTTAAGGTTTAGTGTTTAGGGTTTAAGGTTTAAGTTTTGGGTTTAAGGTTTAGTGTTTAGGGTTTAAGGTTTAGGTTTAGGGTTGAAGTTTTAGTTTAGGATTTAGGGTTTTTGATTTTTCTTTTATCAGAGAACAAATTGAGATTCAACATTTCTTCTTTTCGATTTTATCAACCAAGTAACACATCAAGTTTTCTAAGACACAAGCGATAACATTGATAAAAAATGAGCATGCGTAGAGCAAATAAATGACATTAGATAACTTAAACCATCTCTACTGTAAAGACACAGTTCCATAAGCAGTAAATTGGATTGGCCATTCTTCAGTTTCTCTAGTTCCCATTAGAACCACCTTGGCTTCGAGTGGATCCATCATATCCACGATCTCTCCCTCACCCACCGGTAAACCTCCTCACTCCTCCCTCCACCCGACCACCACCTCCATATCCACCAGCACCTCAGATCTCCCACCACCACCGATGTCGCTCGCCTTCACCTCCCTTCAGATCTAGGAGCAGTTGACTGATGTTCTATCATCAAGGTTTTATTATCTTAGGGTTTAGGTTTATTTTTTAATTTAGTTACTTTAGGTTTAGGTTTATGGTTAGGGTTAGGGTTTTATGCTTTGCTTGGGACACCATGGATACATGAGAATAATATAGTTCCATCCTCTACATCAATGTATGAAGTTGTGAAAGGTGGGATCGTCGTCAAGGAGATCTCAAGCCATTATAGTTCACGATGTCGATATATGAGGCAACTTACTACCTCACTCAAAATCAACATGTCTATTCTTTTGAACTTGGCAAAAGTTTAAAAATAAAAGAAAAAGAAAAAGAAAAAGAAAAAGAAAGAAAACAAGAAAAAGAAAAGAAAAGAGAAAATAAAAAAAATTAAAGGGAGAGAAAATAGACTTGGAGGAGGAAGTGGAGCCTGACATTTGATTCCACCCACAATTCGTTACTCCATTCAAACATATGGGTAGGACTACCTGACATCCATCACGCATAGGAAGAGGCCAATTTAAAGGTAGTCTCAGGGGTGGATAACCTCCTTATTGTCCACCCAATAAAAGATATGTCCATCTACTAACACATCCATATATAGACTTAGAATCCATTCATAGATGAGTATGGTTAGCACAGCCTCTTCTCGAGTAGATTCCCTTGGAGGTGACACAGCGGATAGTGATGATGGTGGGCTCTAAAGTAAAGCATAAGTGTATCCAAGTCTATATGTGAAATAGTTAGGCATTACCAACTCTTACTTTCCTCTTAGAAAGCTGTGGGTTTGGTAGTTAAGGAAGTCCCTAAGTCATCCACTAGTGTGAAGACTCAGTGGTTATTTATGGGAGGATCATCCTTAAGTCAAGAAGTTGATGTAAAACTTAAGAATGATTCATATAAATATTTAATATAATTACCTTTTTCTTTGTACTTTCCTTGTGTTCATAATTTAGCAAAGAAAGGGTTAATCCCACATACTTGGTCAAAGCATAGGTCAAACTACTTTGAAAGAATATGGAAGAACAAATGCAAAAGCTCTTAATGAAGATCGGGACTAGGATTTGGTACAATGAGTTCAGTCGATGATGATGATTACTATAGTCATCACAAAGAAATCTTGGGTTATTTTCAAATCATATTAACTCATATGAGGAGTTGCTTAGAAATTTCAAATGATCCGAGATGATTTTGAAGACAAAGATGCACTGCCTGAGTTAGAAGAAGAGATCTACACAACCATCGGTGAGCTCAAGAAAATTAAAACAAGAACTGAAGAAGATCCACACCTAACATACATCAATTCTTTATTGAATGAAATTGAAACTGATGACTTTGTTATGCTATTGACTGAGTTTAAGGACTATTTTGCATGGAGTTATGAAGAGATGCCTGGATTGGCTCTGAACATAGTTGTCCATAAACTAGTAATAACACCTATTACTAACCTTATCAAGCAAGCTCTTAGATGCATGTGATTAGACATAGAACAACAGGTCTTTTTTGAAGTCAAGAAATTGATCGATGTTGGCTTCATCCAATAAGAAAAACACCCTACCTGGTTAGCTAGCATCATCATAGTTAAGAAAAAGATTGTCCAAATTTATATATGCATCAATTTTAGGGATTCAAATAAGGCATGTACAAAAGATGAATTTTCACTACCAATCCTGGAGTTGATGGTGGACATTTTCATCTCATGCGTCTTCTCTTTCATGGATGGCTCATCTAGATATAACCAAAAAAGATGGCCCCAGATGAAAGAAACCGCTTTTAGAACCTCGATCAAAATCTATTACTATAAGGTCATGCCTTTTTTAACCTTAAAATCGGTGCTACATACCGGTAGCAATGACTCAAATCTTCGATGAACTCATTCATCATCAAGTCAAGTGCCATGTCGATGATCTTGTGGTCAAAAGTACAGAAAAGGAAGACCATTTTTTTGACTTAAGAGTAGTTTTTAAATAGTTAAGACTAATTTTCCTCAAAATGAAATTAACCCCCTGAAGTGTACATTCAAAGTAGCTTAGGGAAGTTCCTTAGGTTTGTTGTCTGACACCATGGAATCAAAATCAGTTCGGAGAAGATCAAGGCAATATTAGAAATGCCACCCCCTAAAAGTTTAACTCAACTCAGATCATTCCAAGGGTGGTTGGCATATCTAAGATGCTTTATATCCAACATATCAAGAAGATGTTAGCCATTCTCAGCACTTGTCAAAAAGGACACCAAGTTCAAGTAGAATGAAAAGTGTGAGCATGCCTTTAAAGACATCTAGCATTACTTGATGATGTCGTCAATTCTAGAAACCCCTATCTTGAGCAAACTACTCATACTTTACGCTATTGTGTTAGATGACTCCCTTGTTGCATTGTTGGCTCAAGCTAATGATGAAGGGAAGGAAAATGCACTCTACTACTTCAACCATCATATAATCCCTACTGAGGCTAATTATCCACCCACTAAGAAGCATTTCCTAGCTTTTATCTTTGCATCCCAAAAACTACAACACTACATGATTTCTCATAAGACAAACTTGATCTATAGGTTCAATCCACTACAATATCTCATGAGATGTTTGGTGCTATCTAGATGCTAGCACAATGGATTTCTTAGCACACACCAACTTCCTACTCACTCTCTGCTTAGTGATGATCACCCCTATGAAAAAATCATGAACTTAGGAGATACTAGAATTCACCACTTGGAGATGTACTTTGATGGTGCAGCTTTCTCTCAAAGAGCAGAAGAACCATAATCTACTATTTCAAGAAAGGTTGGGGTAGGAATAGTTCTCTTAACTCTAGACCTAGATGTGATGAGATTCTCATATCATCTGTCCAATCCTTGCACCAACAATGAAGCCAAATATGAGTCTCTGATTGTCGATTTGAAGTTAGTCATTACTTTAAGCATCTAGAACATCAACAGCTTCGGGGATTCTTAGCTAATTATCAACCAAATCCTCCTATAAGGTTATAAAGCCAAGCTCCATCACACAAAGTACAACATGGAGTTATTGGCCCCAAATCTAGAGGTTACCATTTATAAGATTCCTCAAAGAGATAATTCTATAGTATATGCTTTAGCCAAGCTTGCCAAGGAGTTAGCATGTTTGGAGGATAAGTTCATATCAATAAAGGTCAAAAATAGATAAGTCTTATCCCTTATTGATATTAAACTCATAAAAATACTATCTTGAAGGGGAGGTTTCCATTGCCAAGAAGGATGAAGAGTTAGAGTAGAGGAAACCATTCATGGATTACCTAAATAAAGGCAAACTACCTCAAGAGAAGTCCCAAGCCCATTAGATCAAGCAAAAAGCACTTTCCTATGCTCTTATGGATGGTTTCTTGTGTCAGTGGTCTTTTGATCATATGTGATTATGTTGTTTAGATAAGGATGAAGCATGATGACCAGTACACTCGAGATTATGTGGAGCCAACAATGATCGAAGATGAAAGCTAAGATCAAGAGACTAAGATACTACTAGCCATCGATGATTCAAGATTGCATGGATACAGTTAGGTGATCCCACCAATGTCAAATACATGGTGAGGTCCTACACCAACCACGCAACACTCTACATCCTACATTAGCCTCATGGCCATTCGAGTGTTGGGGTATTGACATAGTGGGTTTTGTTGATCCTCCTTCTTCCAAGGGTAATCAATTCATCTTAGCTGCTACTGACTACTTTCCTAAATGGGAGAAGGTGATTCCACTCAGAGAGGTCACAACTTAGCATGCGCTCAAGTTTTTTTATGATCGTATCATATATAGGTTCAGACTATCTCGATGAATTATATCTGATAATGGTATTGCATTCAAGAACACCAAGATCAACCACTTTTCCCACAGACACAACATAGATTAGAGATATTCTACCATCAACTACCCGAGGGAAAATGACCTAGCAGAAGCCTTCAATAAAACTCTCATCCAAATACTAAAGAAGACACTCAACAATAATAATTGACAGTGGCATGAGCATTTAGTTGAAGCCTTATGGGCCTACCACACTACATATAGAACTCTAACTCAGTCTACTCCTTTCTCCTTAGTGTATTATTTCAAAGCCATTTTACCCTTAGAAGTCCAGCTCCCATCACTAAGGATAGCTATGGGTAGCAAGATGACAACAAAATTGAATGCCAATTTATGGTTAGAAGAGCTCGAAGGTTTGGAGGAGAGATGTCTGCGGACATCCCAAAACCTTGAGTTGTACAAAGCTAAAATGATTCAGGCTCACAACAAGTTGGTCCATTCTAGAGCTTTTGAAGTAGGAGAGCTTATTTTAGTTTTAAGGAGATTGTTTGTTATGATGGGAGGCAAGTTTGAACCCACTTGGGAAGGCCATTTTGCCATAGAGAAGGCCTACCAAGGAGGATCTTATCAGCTTATTAATCATAAGGGAGAGAATCCACAACTTCCAGTCAATGAGCTCTACTTAAAGAGATATTATAAATTATGTTTGAAAAAAATTATCATCAATGAAAATTCTGATTCAAATTCAATCTCTTCGTCGTTGAAAGTATTCTTGTTTATGAATCCACCATGGTGTGTTTAGGGTAGGTGTAAGGAACCCGAATGATATCCTATCCTTCATCGACATAAAACAAATACAAACTACACAAAAACATATAAAACAAAACATGTATATTTTGTCTCGGGCTACTTTGAGTTGAGATAACTCCCTGAACAGCACTCACTTAGTGGCTGCTTTAGGTCGGGCTGGCGTGCTACCCTGCTAATGTGTCACCCCAATGGTCTTCTTGCTTTGGAGGATGTAAGTCTACTATGATTTCCTTTCTTAATATGCCACTACACACTGATTAGTGCTTTGTTAGTTTGGGAGGCTTTATTACATTGCTGGTAATCAACTTCATGTTGGCTTCATTTAAGTGGATGTGAGTCTGCTACGCTTTCTTCTTGGATTAGCCATCGTGTACACACTGGGTTGAGTATATTTGAGGTTTACGATAAGTCCCCTAGTGGCTCCATCCCTCCTTACTGCTTTAAGTATGGGTCCAGTCCTTCATCAGGGATCCCCGCTTAGTAGTCGCTCTAGGTTAAATAGCATATGTCTCGCCGATGACATACTATCCCAATGAACTGTTTCTCTTGGAAAGTTGTAAGCATACATGCTTTCTTTGCAGATTGATTATTTCACATAGACGGGCACCTTAGGTTGTTCGGTTCTCACTATGCTAATAGATACACCACTCATGCTGATGGATACACCTTAAGTTGGTTAGTTCTCGCACCTTAGGATACACCACTCATGGAAAATGTAAGTTTACTATGCTTTCTCCTTGAGTTGCCACATACACTTATAGGCTTTCTTTTATAGGGCTCTGATAACACCCTAGTAACACCTCCCCTAGGCGGTATATTTGGATCACATCCTTTGCATTTAGACACTACTGGGTTACTATCATATTAGATAGTTCCCTTTCTAGTAACCACACCTATGGTTGGAGAATCTGTCCTATAGATGTGCGATTCTTCCTTGGTCTAGTAAATTTGAGATTGGTCGTGGTAGCCCTTCGGTGTGGTCCTCGCACACCAATAGGGTCCATGCAAACATATAAACAAAATATATATTCACTTATGGATTAGGAGGACACCCCTAGTGGTACCTTCTCCCAAGCAAGCATCCTATCTTTAGGGTTGTGTCAGCAAAACTCCCTATAGGAATCTACTCTTGAGTTGATATAAGTCCTCACATTCTCTCAATAGTCAGTAGTTCATTTATTGTGGTACCAATAGGTCACCCCAGCAGCTGTTCCTTGCTTTAGAAGATGCAAGTCTGCTACGCCTTCTTCCTAGCACAACCGTTGCACATTGAATGACAACCAATTAAGTTGGCTAGCTCTACCCCATGACCAGTAGACAATCCTTTTGGATTTGTAAATCTCAGATAGGACAAGTTTGATATAGCCCCTTCTTAGTGGGTCCACCATACACCGACATGGTCTATAAATTAAATCTATCAAATTTGATTGAGCTCACATCCTAAATGAATATTCCCTCAATTCAAAATCAAACTAAACCAAACAAACCATATCAAATCACATGAATTTAAGATAAAATTAATCCTGACTACTTTTGAGTTAACATAAGTCCCTAGCAGCATTCACTCAGTCACCCTAGGTCAGGTTTGATTTTTTATGCCTCCAATAGGTCACCCCAGTAGTTGTTCCTCACTTTATAAGATGTAATTTTGCTATGCCTTCTTCTTAGCACAGCCATTGCACACTGAAAGGCAACCCCTTAGGTTGGCTAGCTCTTCTCCATAGCTGGTAGACTACCCCTTTGGATTTGTAAACCTGAGGTAAGTTAAGGCTAATATAGCCCCTTCTCATTGGGTCCATCGCACACTGACAAGGTCTATACATTAACTCAGTTTAAATTAAACCTAATCTTATTTTCTTTAGTGGAGTTAAATTTCACCCTTCTCCCTAATGGAGCCCCAAATCATATATAAATAAGTCAAGCAAACAAATCAAATTCAAAACCAACCTCTCTAGTGGAGCCAAATTAAACCAACTTCCCAGTAGAGTCTAAATCAAAGAAATTCAACCAAACCTTATCCTCAGTGGATACATCCCCAAATAAATCTATGAAATAAAACTCAAATCCTAATCCCAATGGATAGACCCAACCTGCTTCCCTAGTGGAAGGTTCATATACTTGATCTCCAGTAGACTTGAGCCCATATCGCTAGTAGATATGCCTCCATATCTATTAAAACAAAAAAATTTAAAGTCAATTCGATCTTAATCCCTGGTTGATTAAAGATTCCTATCCCTAGTGGATCTTCTTTCAACAAATCATATAATCAAATCAAATTCAAACCTTATCCCGATTTTCTTCTTCTATGCCCTCGACATGACCCTCACATGTCATGTCCAATGCATGTGTGATCCCCTAGCGGATCTCCATGTCTTTGACATGGAATTATTATCAAATCTTATTTCTTCTCTTATGCACACCTTTAATACTTCTATAATGTATTCATTCAAATTACATCATCTTGACATTGTAATCAACATTTTATGATTTATGATCGTTAACAAACTATATTATATTATAATATATGATGTTATATTAAAATTTGCTATAATATAATATATTGTCTAACATTACACTGCATTAGAATCACTTAAAAGGAACAAATAACAAACTTTTCTTAAAATATGAATAATTTTCATTTTGGATGTAAATTTTAAGATAGAATTATTAGGGATAATGGTTTGAATAAGACATAAAGGCATCAAATTAAGAGTACTCTTAAGCAAAGTAAGCATGCCACCAAAAGAAAGTAAGTGAAATTCCCACACCAAAATTTTATTTGAAATTTTTTGGTTAAGCTCGTCAAAAAGATGAGATGTTTTTTTTACCTTTAAAAGCGAGCAGATATTGAAGAGTTGTTTGTGTTTAAAGTTAGTGATTCTCAAGATAATATTTATTTTGTTGTTAGAAATTTTAGAGTAAGTAATAAAGCAGCTCTTGCTTTCATTAATAGAATGACCACTTTCTCTAAAATTATTTAAAAATTTCTTAAGCCTTTTCATATGATGAAAGGAAGCATTAGAAAAGATAATGAAATCATCGAAAGCTAAGATCGAAATAGGGGTACCACTAAGAGTTCTAAAGTACATGCTAGGATTGTTATTGAATAAATCATTTAAACTCATAGAAAGGTATTCCACAAAAATAATAAACAAATAAGGGGACAAAGGATCTCCTTATCTAAAACTGTGAGAAGAAGAAAAAAAAGCCTAAAGATTCACTAAGAAGAATATAAAACTAGGCATTATTAATTCAATTTTTAATAAGGTTAATAAAATTGTTAGAGAAACCAAATAAATGCAAGATATTTAAAAGAAAATCCCAGGAGATATTATCAAAGGCTTTAGAAAGATTTAATTTAAAAAGGAAGTTATCACCTCTAGTTGGAACATCCAAATCACGAATAAGTTCTTGACCAAGAAAAATGTTATCAAATATAGATCTCCCTCTAACAAAACTAATTTGAGTTGAGAGAGATAATTTTTTAAGCAAACGATTTAGTCTATTAGCATGGATTATAGAAATCAATTTATTAAAGGAAGTGAAAAAACTAATAGGTCTGAAATCTGGATTATCTTTTTAAGGTATGAGAATAATAGAACTATTTGATAAACATTTAGGGAGAGGATTACCAATAAAGAAATCAACAATAGAATCATTTAAGTCATGCTTAATAATAGACCAATAATTTTGAAAAAAAATGAGTAGAATAACCCTCTAGACTAGCAACAGAATCAATGTTCATGCAATTGAGAACTTTACCAATCTCAACTTTAGTAGACAACCTAGTAAGCCAATGGTTGTCATCATTGGTAATAATAGATGGTTCAAAAGAGAATTAGAAATTGCTTCATAAGAGTGGCTTTTATTAAGCATATTTCTAAAGTGGTTAATAATAGAATCTTTAATAACATTAATATCAGTGACCCAATCTCCATTATCACTTTTAATTTTTTAGATAGAATTTAAAGCTCTTCTTTTATTAAATAAAGCATGAAAATACTTGGTGTTCCTGTCCCCATTAGAAATATGTTTACTGATAACTTTTTGCTGCTAATAGGCCTCTTCCATATTCTGATAATTAACAAGATTATCTTTTGCTTCATTCAAATCCTTAAGCTTAGAAGAATCAGTCAAAACAACATTTTCAAGATCACAAACTAAAAGTTCCATGTTTTTTATGTTAGCAAAAAGATTTTTAAAACAACGTTTGTTCCACCAAACTAGATTTTGTTTGAGCCTTTATAAGATTAAACCATAATCTGTGCATACCCCTAATCAAATTTTCAGGGTGTAAAGGGGCAATCCAATAAATGACCATGACTTTAAGATAATCCAGTTGATGAATCCACATATTTTGAAATCTGAATTAGGGCGAGGTGTTCAATCTTTTAGAGTTATCCTTAATAGAAACCAAAAGAGGGGCATGATCAAATAAAGTTCTACTCAAATGGTCAATAGTGGTAAGAGGCCATTGATTAATCTAATGAGAGTTGAAAAGAATTATACCAAGATGTTGCTAGAGCTTAGAGTTTTGCCAAGTATAATTAGAGCCTTTAATACCAATGGCATTAAGATTGCAATCAAGAATCATATCTAAAAATTCTTCCATTGAATAAATATTAGAGACCACCCTTCTTTGATGAATACAAAATAGTGTTGAAATCACCCCAACCAACCAAAGTTTGTTAACAAGAGAAAACTTTTGAAATTCTACCAAAAAACATTTCAACCAGCTCTATTACAAGTTGCATAAATAAAAAATCCAAGCACACAAGAATCACCAAAAGAAATTTGAACATTGCCAACTTGTTGTAGATCATCTAAAATTAAGACATTTAAGAGGTTATTCCAAAAGCACCAAATTTTAATACTAATGTTAGAGAAAAAATTACTGAAACTAAGCATTCTAGTAACATGATTGATTTTATCAGCATGTATAAGTGGTTCAATAATAATAAGTAAGGAGATATTGTTAATTCTATAGAGATTTCTAACATGATTATGAACAATGAGGGTACCAATCCCTCTAACATTCCAAATAAGAGAATTAAACATAAAGAAAATTGTAAAAGGAAATTAAATGATAATAATAAAGAGAGAGATAAAGAATAACAAATCCTCTCCAAAGCCAAAAATTGAAACAACACTTTTATTATGTGAAGAGGATCCAGATCAAGTAGATCTCACAAGATTAAGAGATTGCTCTTAGAGTTCTTAGTTTTCTTTTTAAAGATAGTTTGGAATTTTCTATTTTTATCTACAGTGTCACCATCAGAAAGAGATTGATTAGGAATACTATTAAAAGGATAAGGATAAGGATAAGCAAGAACATCTCTAATCACAACTTCCCCCTCTTCCAAATTAGCATTTTGTTGAAAGGTGGGTTTAGAATGAAGATCAATCTTGGAATTAGGGGAAGGAGATAAAATTATACCATTCACAGCACAATTAGTGTCAAAATTAGTGTTTTGCTCAGGAATTTTAGCCACATTCAAGTTATCATTTAAAACCTCATTCTCATTAATTAATGCCAACAAAGAAGCAGGAATAGACTCATTAAAGAATGAATCATCATTTTTTTCAACCTCTTTGAATTTGGAATTAGCCATAATAGGCATAATCTCATGTAAAGAAAGGTTGTTGAACAAATCATCTTTTTCAACATTATTAGTACCTTTGTCATGGTGAAGAAGCAAAATAATAGTTTTTGGAACATCAGAAGATTCCAAAGAATCTGACCTAATATCAACATTTAAGTTATTTTAGGCATAAAAATAACTTTATTAACTTTATCTGTAGCTAATTTATAGTTAAGATCATTCAACATTTTCTTTTTAAGAAGTGGGTGAAGAATAAAACACTTTGAATTATCATGACCATGTATCTTGCAATGGGAACAAAAAATTGGAAAATTTTCAAATTTGAGCTTTTATAAATAACCAAACCTTTCAGATCCGATCCAAACATACTTAGGATGTTTTTTAGATATGTCAAGTTCAACCAATATATGAGCAAAAGAGGGACAGGATCTGATCACATGATGATTTACCATCGAAAAGCAATAAATAAAATTGGGTAACCTAATGTATTATCATATTTGGAAGAGCTAATGACATAGGAACAATAGGTGATTCCTCCTTTATATTAAAAAGGGGAGCCACTTCAACAAACACATTTGATAATTAAAGACAAAATGCGATCCACATGAGAAAACCCTTGAATAATCCAAATCATTCGTAAGTTGAATCAGAATATGTCTTGGATCAATCAAGACAATAGAGAAAGCACCTGAAAGTTTAAGGTTATGAAAAAATATAATATCTTATCCAAATTTTTCCAGCGCAAAGAAAATTTTCGAATCAAAGTAAATTCAAAATGTTTTGCAAGCTTTTTGACATCAAGATCCAAACACATGATCACAGGCATACCTCAAAAAGAAGTCAAAATCAAATTCACCGAGTCAGAAGAGATAGAGTTCTTACAAGAAATTGCATCCTTAAAGGATTTAATAGCATGAATGGCATTAGGTTCAGAAATTCCCATAAAATTGGATACCCTAGCCAGATCATCCAAAATGGGAGAAATAAGCCACGGGTTTGAGGTCACGGCAGCCATATTCAAAAGAGACACATCACATGAGCAGCCATAGATTGAAAATGATGTAGAAGATGGTGAAGAAAGATGAAGGATCCACCTAAAACCAAAGTTGGGGATGCGCCGATGAAGGGGAAAATGAAATCGCCAGAGCGTTGCAAGGGAGAGGAGGGTTTAGGGGTTTAGGTTTATTTTGATTATTTTATTTAGTTAAGTTTTTATTTTCTTTAGGTTAGATTTATTTTAGGTTTATTTAGTTTAGGTTTTATTTTTGTTTATTTAGTTTAGTTTAGTTTATTTAGGTTTAGATTTAGGGTTTAGGGTTTAGGGTTTAAGTTTTTAGGATTTAGGGTTTTGGAATTAGGCATTTAAGGTTTAGGATTTTTAGCGCTTAGGGTTTACAGTTTAGGTTTTAAGTTTAGGGTTCAGGTTATAGTTTAGGGTTTAAAGTTTTTGGGTTTTTTTTTTAATAGAGAACAAATTAATATTCAACATATCTTCTTTTCTATTTCATCAACCAAGTAACGCACCAAGTTTTCAAAGACATAGGTGACAACATATATAAAAAATGAGCACGCATAGAGGAAATAAAAAACAATAGATAATTAGAACTGTCTCTACTATAATGACACAATTCCATATGCAATAGATTAGATCGATTATTCCTTAGTTTCTCCAGTTCCCATCAGAACCACCCTGACCTCTCGAGTAGCGAAATCCAAATATCATATCTCACCTCTCCTCGCCACCATTTGTAATCTTCATCCTCCTGCCACCATAACCTACTTTCCACCACCTCCATATCCACTAGCACCTCTGATCCCCACCACCCTTGCGATAATCATTTCTCTGCCTTTGCCTCATTTGTCTAGAGCTTAGTTGATGGTGATGTTCCATCAAGGTTCATTCTTAGGGTTTAGGTTTAGGTTTAAGTTTATTAGGTTTAGGTTTATTTTTTAATTTATTTAGTTTAGGTTTAGGTTTAGGTTTATGGTTTAGGGTTTAGGGTTTAGGTTTAGGGTTTTAGTTTTATTTTAGGGTTTATGGTTAGTGTTTAGGTTTAGTGTTTAGAGTTTGGTGTTTAGGCTTTAGGGTTAATGGTTTTTAGGGTGTAGGGTTAGTTTAGGGTTTAGGGTTTAGAGTTTAGGGTTTTAGGGTTTAGGGTTTAGGGTTTAGGGTTTAGTGTTAAGGGTGTAGGGTTTAGGGTTTAGGGTTTTCTTTTTTCTTTTGAGAAAGTTAGAATTTTATTACCATAAAAGGAAAAGATATAATGTCTTTAAAAAGGGGTGAAACTCTAAAAATCTACTACATTTAGAGCTACAAGAAACTTAAAGAGCTAAACTCCCATCTAAGTACATTAGAAAATGAAAACAAAACAAAAGAGCAAATACAACAGCTAAAAAGGATAAGAAAAAAATACACAGAGTAAGACTAAAACAAAATTTAAAAATAGTAAAAGGATGAGCCAGCAGTAGCTCATGATTACTTTAAGAAAGCAAGATAAGCAAGATCCATAGTAATCGCACCTGGGTTGACTAAGTAATGACCATTCCCTCTTCAATGTTTTAACCTGTAAAAGAAATCTGTAAAACACTACAAAGGAAAAAGTCATAGCTAAAAAGGGTAAGGATAAAGAGAGGAAAAGGACAGAACTTAGAAAGAGAAGGCAAAGGCTCACTTAGGGTCATCTCTAGGGGCAACAACTTATATGAGCATCTGAATTTCATAAATAAGGGTTACAATCATATGTAATGCCACCAACTAGAGAGAGAAGAGGTGAGTAACATCAAAGCCATCATAGCCGACATACTTGATACAACATCCAAGGCCGTTCAGAGAGTTCCGGATCATGCCATTAAACAAAGAGCAACCGACAATACAAACCACAAGTAAACAACAGGGATCATAATAACGTAGAGGCTAGAACAAAGTCAGAGCACCAACAATACACATTATCCAAGTGCCCATCCAAGCTCCAAACTAGGGAAAACCAAAACCAGCCATTAGAATGCTCCAAACAAAATGCCAATTGATAAAGAAATAGCCAACAAAACTAAGATAGGAGCTCTCAATCCAATGTCCCAACAAGTAGCAGTCACCAAGCCAAACTAGGGTGAGCAACCACAAATGACTAAATAGCTCATAAATGAAATCATCAATTGAATGAAACATAAGCCGTAGCCAGTGCAAATCACCACTGGATAAAATAACCACAGAAAAGGTGGCCAAGGATAACCACCAACCACCAAAAACAAAAAAGTGCAACCCAAAAGGATCAACAAAGGTTTGCCAAGCATAGCAAAAGGCTCTAACAAATTGTCTAAGAAGAAGGAAAAGACCAACAAAGAAAAAAAATCAACCAACCAAGATTCCAAAGATAACTAAAAGTCCTTTAACCAAACCAACTAAGTAAAACAGCCATAAAGCAACTAGTAGAGAACAACCCATCAAAAGTAACCAACATAGGAAGAATCCTTAGTAGCCAAGGAAAAGTAGAAAATCAATAAAGACAATAGGATCAAAAGAAGCACCACCAAAGAAAGCAACTAGCTAGGCCGAAACCAAACTTCCCTAGCAACAAAGACTAACCCAACAAGAAGCATAATAATAACACAAAATGTGATACAAATAATGCACCAACAGAGGCTAATCCTAGGAGAAAGACCAAACACAAAATGAAGGTAAATAAAGTTTCCATCAATAAACAACAAGGGCGGGGTAACCCCAAAAGGTTTGAAAATTCTTCAAAGAAGGATAAAGAGACAACCAACGAGTTTGACTATGAAGGCCACCCATCCAACCATGGAAAACTAGTAAAAAAGAAATTTGAGTTCCAAAGGAGAGACAACTAACCAATAAGTGTTGAAAATAGAATAATGCTAGAATAGAAACTATCTCATCCATCAGCAATAAGAGTAACATGGTAGAGAAGACAACAACCACCAGGTTGAAAAAACAAAGCCAACCAAGGTTGGAAAGACAGGAACCACCAGGTTGCAACCACTAGGCCAACCCAAAAGCAAGAGGTCAAAATCATAACCCAGCTCAAGCTAAAAAGTGAAAATAAGTTTAGGGTTTAGGGTTTATAGTTTCATAGGGTTTAGGGTATAGGGTTTAGGGTTTAGGATTTTAGGGTTTAGAGTTCAAGGTTTAGTGTTTTTTAGGGATTAAGGTTTAGGATTTAGGGTTTAGGGTTTAGGGTTTATTTTAGGTTTAGGGTTTTTGTAAATTATGTAAACTAGATGGTTTAGGTTCATTTAATTCATTTTATTTTTTTTATTTTAGTTTATTTTATTTTTTATTTTTATTTAGGTTTATTTTTTCTTTTTATTTAGTTTAGTTTATTTATTTTAGGTTTATTTATTTTAATTTAGGTTAATTATTTTAGTTTATTTTTTAGGTTTAGGTTTTTTTAGGTTTAGGTTTAGGTTTTTATTTTATTTTTTTAGTATTAGGCTTTAGGTTTATATTTTAAGGTTTAGGTTTTATTTTTTAGGGTATGTTTATTTTTAATTTAATTTATTTTATTTAGTTTAGGATTTAGGTTTAGTTTTAGGTTTTATTTATTTTAGTTTTGTTTATTTTAGTTTAGGTTTAGGTTTATTTTATTTTGTTTATTTAAGGTTTAGGTTTATTTTTTAGTTTAGGGTTAAGGTTTTATTTTTTTTATTTTTGGTTTTATTTTTATGTTTATTTTTAAGGTTTAGGTTTTTATTTAGTTTTTCATTTATTTTATTTTATGTTTAGTTTATTTTTATTTTAGGTTTTATTTTAATTTTATTTAGGTTTTTATTTTTAGGTTTATTTTGTTTTTTTAGTTTTGTTTAAGTTTTTATTTATTTTATTTTATTTTATTTTTAGGTTTAGGTTTATGTTTTAGTTTAAGTTTTAATTTTTTATTATTTTATTTTAATTGGGCTAAAGTGTTTTTATTTATCTTATTTTTTATTTTATTTAGTTTAGGTTTAGGTTTTAAGTTTTTAGGTTTTTAGGTTTTTAGGGTTTAGGGTTCAGGGTTTAAGGATTGGGGATTAAAGTTTAGGGTTCAGGGTTGTAAGTTTTAGGATTCAAAGTTTAGGGTTTATGGTTTGGGGATTAGGGTTTAGGGTTTTAGGGATTAGGGTTTAGGGTTTAGGGTTAGTTTTAGGGTTTAGGATTTAGGGTTAGGGTTTTTTTTCTTTTTTTATTTTTTTATATTTTTCATATTAAGTAAACTACTAGGTTTAGTGTTTTAGGTTAAGGGTTTAGGGTTTAGGGTTTATGGTTTAGGGTTATGGTTTAAGATTTAGGGTTTAGGGTTTAGTGTTTAGGGTTTAAGATTTAGGGTTTTAAGTGTTTAAGGTTTAGGATTTAGGGTATAGGGTTTAAGGTATAGGTTAGTTTAGGGTTTTGAGCTTAGGATTTAAGGTTTAGGGATTATTACTATTTAAGGTGTATTTTAAGCATAAGTTTTTTTTAAAAAAAATTTAGTAAAGTGGTAGGTTTAGGATTATTTAGTTTATTCAGTTTATTTTTTATTTATTTTAATTTATTTGATTTTTTATATTAATTTAATTTAATTTTAAATTTTATTTAGTTTAGTTTATTCATTTTAGGGTTTATTTATTTTATTTAAGTTTTTATTTTAGTTTATTTTTTAGGTTTAGGTTTAGGTTTATGTTTATTTTTTAGCTTAATTTTACTTTTATTTTATTTTTTATGCTTAGGTTTTATTTATTTTTTTAGGTTTAGGTTTAGGTTTTAATTTTATTTTTTTTAGTTTAGGTTATAGGATTTTATTTTAGGTTTATTTTTAGATTTTATTTTTTAGTTTAGGTTTATTTTTAATTTATTTTATTTAATTTAGTTTATGCATTAGGTTTAGTTTATTTTAGGTTTAGGTTTAAGTTTTATTTATTTTAGTTTCAATTTTTTTTAGTTTAGGTTTAGGTTTATTTTATTTTGTTTATTTTAGGTTTAGTTTTTTTTAGTTTGGGGTTTAAGTTTTATTTTTTTTATATATTTTTAGGTTTTATTTTTATTTTTATTAATTAGGTTTAGGTTTTAATTTAATTTTTATTTTATTTTATTTTAGATTTATTTAATTTTCATTATATGTTTAATTTTTATATTACTTTGGTTTTTTTTCAGTTTATTTTATTTCTTTAGTTTAATTTAGGCTTTTATTTATTTTATTTTAGTTTAGTTTTTATTTTTTATTTTTTTATTTTTAGGTTTAGGTTTAGCTTTAGGTTTAGGTTTACCTTATAGTTCAAGTATTTATTATTTTTTATTTTCTTTATTTTATTTAGGTTTAGGTTTTATTTATTTATTTTATTCATAGTTTTTATTTAGCTTAGTTTTTTTCTAGTTTTTTTATTTTTATTTATTTTAATTTATTTTATTTTAAATTAAGTAAACTTATAAGTTTATGTTTATTTAATGTATTTTTTATTTAATTTAATTTATTTTTTTATATTATTTTATTATTAAATTTTTTTTATTTTAGATTATTTATTTTAGGCTTATTTATTTTAGTTTTTTTCTAAGGTTTAGGTTTAAGTTTATGCTTATTTTTTAGCTCACTTTTACTTTTAGTTTATTTTTTATGTTTAGGTTTTATTTTTTATTTTTAAGTTTCGATTTATGTTTTTATTTTATTTTTTTAGGTTTAGCTTTTAGTTTTTTATTTTAAGCTTATTTTTAGGTTTTCTTCTTTAGTTTAGGTATATTTTTAGTTTATTTTATTTTGTTAAGTTTAAAGTTTAGGTTTAGTTTATTTTAGGTTTAAGTTTAGGTTTTATTTATTTAAGTTTAGTCTATTTTAGTTTAGGTTTAGGTTTATTTTATTTTGTTTATTTTAGGTTTAGGTTTTTTCTTTTTTGGTTTAGAATTTAGGTTTTAATTTTTTTTAGATTTTATTTTTAACTTTATTTTTTTAGGTTTAACTTTGTATTTTTATTTTATTTTTTTTATTTTATGTTTTTTTTTTATTTTTATTTTATGTTTAGCTTTTATTTTATTTAGGCTTTTGATTTTTAAGTTTGTTGTATTTTTTTAATTTAGTTTAGGCATTTATTTATTTTATTTTTATTTAGTTTTTATTATTTATTTTATTTTATTTTTATGTTTAGGTTTAGGTTTTAGTTTATGTTTTTATTTTATTTTACTTAGGTTTAGGTTTTTTTATTTATTTTATTTTTTGGTTTTATTTAGTTTAGGTTCAAGTTTTTAGGTTTTTATTATTTAAGGTCTAGGGTTTAGGGTTTTGGGTTTAGGGTTTAAGGTTCTAGGTTTTTGGATTCAAGGCTTAGGGTTTAGGGTTTAGGGTTTTAGGGTTTAAGTTTAGGGTTTAAGGTTAGTTTAACATTTAAGGTATAGGGTTAGGGTATTTTTATTTTTATTTTTATAATTACTTTATATAAATATTTTTATATTAAGCAAACTAGTAGGTTTTGGTTTTAGGTTTTAGTGTTTATGGTTTAGGGTTAGGGTTTTCGGCTTAGTGTTTAGACTTTACGGTTTAGGGCTTTGAGGGTTTAAGGTTTAGGGTTTAGGGTTTAGGATTTATGGTTTAGGTTAGCTTGGGGTTTAGGGTTTAGGATTTAGGGTTTAGGGTTTAGGATTTTTTTTTTTAAAATTATGTAAACTCATAAGTTTAGGTTTAGTTAGTTTATTTAGTTTATAGTTTATTTATTGTAGTTTATTTTATTTTTTATTTTATATTTTGGTTTGCTTTATATTTTTATTTAGTTTATTTTATTAATTTTTAGTTTTTTTATTTTAATTTAGGTTTTTTATTTTAGTTTATTTTTAGGCTTAGGTTAGGTTTATGTTAGAATTTTTTTTTAGGTTTTGGTTTTAATATTTTTTTAAGGTTTAGGTTTAGGTTTTTATTTTATTTTTTAGTTTTTGGTCTTAGTTTTTTATTTTAGGTTTATTTTTAGGTTTCATTTTTTAGTTTAGGTTTCGGTTTATTTTAAGTTTATATTATTTTATTTAGTCTAGGTCTAGGTTTATGTTTAGTTTATTTTTGGTTTAGGTTTATGTTTTATTTATTTTAGTTTAGTTTATTTTAGTTTAGGTTTAGGTTTATTTTATTTTTATTTTTGTTTTAGGTTTTTTTTTAGTTGAAGGTTTAGGTTTTTTTATTTATTTATTTTAGTTTTATTTTTAGGTTTATTGTTTCGGTTTAGGTTTTTATTTAGTTTTTATTTTATTTTATTTTAGGTTAATTTTATTTTTATTTTTGGTTTTGTTTTTATTTTGTTAAGGTTTTTTATTTGTAGTTTAGTTTAGGTTTTTATTTACTTTATTTTAGTTTAGATTTTTTTTTTATTTTATTTTTAGATTTAGGTTTATGTTTAGGTTAAAATTCAAGTTCTTATTTTGTTTTATTTTTTTATTTTATTTATTAATTTATTTTATTTTTAGGTTTTATTTAGTTTAGGTTTAGGTTTTTAGGTTTTTAGGGTTTAGGGTTTAGGGTATGGGTTTTACGGTTTAGGGTTTATGGTTTAGGGTTAGGTTTAGAATTAGTTTAGGGTTTAGGGTTAGGGCATTTTTTTAATTATTTTATTTTTTTTTAAAATTAAGTATTTAGGTTTATTTATTTTTTAGTTTATTTTAGTTTATTTATTTTAGTTTATTTTATTTTTAATTTTTATTTAGGTTTAATTTAATTTTTATTTAGTTTAGTTTATTTCTTTTAGTTTAGGTTTTTTATTTTATTTTATTTTTTAGGTTTAGGTTTAAGTTTAGGTTTGTTTTTTAGTTTAGTTTTTTTTAATTTATTTTTTAAATTTAGGTCTTGGTTTAGATTTTTATTTTATTATTTTAAGTTTAGGTTTTAGGTTTTTATTTTAGGTTTATATTTAAGTTTTGTTTTTTAAATTAGGTTTAGGTTAATTTTTAGTTTATTTTATTTTATTTAGTTTAGGTTTTGGTTTAGGTTTTATTTATTTTAGTTTAGTTTATTTTAGTTTAGGTTTAGGTTTTTTTTATTTTAGGGTACAAGTTTATTTTGTATTTTTATGTTTATTTTTAAGGTTTAGGTTTTATTTAGTTTTATTTTAGGTTTAATTTTTTATTTAATTTAGTTTTTATTTTTTTTTTAGTTTAGTTTTTTATTTATTTTATTTTAGTTTTATTTTTATTTTATTTTCTTTTTAGGTTTAGGTTTAGGTTTTAATTTAGGTTTTTATTTTATTTTATTTTGGTTTAGGTTTTTTTATTTATTTTATTTTTAGGTTTTATTTATGCTACGTTTAGGTCTTAGCTTTTTAGGGTTTAGGGTTAGTTGAAGGTTTAGAGTTGAGAGTTTAGGGTTTAGGGTTTATGGTTTAGGATTTTTAAGGAAACCCACAGAGGGGAGAATTTTATTGCCACAGGAAAAGGAGTTGGTCCTTAAGAAGGGATATTATCTTAACTACAAGAAAGAAGACGATCAGCCAAAGCCCACTACTAGAGTCAGAAGTCTTTTGAGAGTTGCACAATCCACATCTAGGATCTGAAACCTGCAGAGAACCTATAAAAGAATCCTACAAGTAACTAGAAACTATAATTAGCAACGCTAGAGATAATCAAGCTTTAGCATATAATAAAGAGCAATATAAGAGAAAATTTTTAATAAGGCTCAGGCTCAGTCACCTGCATCTTTAGGGGCAACCACAAATGTGAGCATCCTGACTTTAAAAGAAGGGTTATCAATATACCGACCAAAGATAGTAGGAAATCATCCCAACCATCATAGCCCACTTACTTTGATGAAGGCAATCCACCAAAGAGTGAAAGTCAAAATTAGTACTGCTCAAGAAATAGAAAAGGCCCAAAACACCAAATCGACTAAAGGCCACCCAAGCGAAGGAAGTAGCATCAACAAAACCACCAGGCGAGAAATGAAAGAGCTACGATATCACCAGAATAAAGCCACCATGGATAGGAACCAAACCCACTAGAGTCACTAGATAACCATAAGGAACAACCTAAAACCAAAATAGTACCCTACAACTAGCACTAAGAAACAAGCAATTCCAAACTAGATCAGGCCAACACAAATAGTAGCCACCAGTCTAACCTAGACAGTAGAGGCAAGAAATAAAAAGGCAGCCGCAATACCTTCATCAGAAATAGAAAGAGAGCCATAAGAAAATAGCATCACCCAGCCACCATAAGGAAAAAGCCAAAACAAAGAAAAGCCACCAAAAGGTCAACCCTACCAGCTAACAATATATCAGTAAGAAAACCAAAAGAAAATCCAACCAAACTAGCCAGCACAACCAACCAAACCAACCAACCCACAAGACCATCCATCCAATTAACAAAGTAGCAGATGAGCCAACTCTGATAAGGAGACATCGAGTCCAAAAGGGAGGCAATCCCAACACAAAGAAAGATATGCATTATGACAACCAATAGGAAGCCACCCAAAATAATTAAGAAATGGTAATCATTAATAAAAAAGCCTTAGCCTGGGAGGACCACCCAACAACCAACAACCAACCAGAGTGGCAAGGAAAATAGACCAAGGCACCATCGAGACACAAAAACCATTAAAAGGCTTAGCAAAAAACTCAAGAGTAAAAAGATCGACAACAACCATCAAATAATATCCACTGAAGACATTCATGTAGAGCGTAGTAGAAAATAGCAGAACCCACTAGGCCCAAAAATAGTAGCAAAAAAACCTCCCAAAGTAAGGAAATAGCCAACCAAAATTAGAGGTAAAACCAGGACCAATTAAGAAAGGGGAAAAGCCAAAAGCAAGTTTAGGCAATACCCAAAAGGAGGGCACCACAAGATCAAGGCAACACATGAAGAAACTATAGACATTTGGATCCCTAAATAAAATAGTAAGCTAAAGAGAACACCTCTCCAACAAAAAAGGATGAGCAGCCATCCACCACCTCAAAGAGATCTCCCAAGTATTACAACACAAACAAGACAAGAGAGTGAAATAGCTAGAAAAATGTGATAAAATGAAAATGCACACAGAAAAAATCATAGAGAACCTAAAAAACACAAAGTAAAATTAATTTATGAGATAGGGTAATCCAGTGTTTTCTAGATTAACCAAGCCTCTCAATTGTCTAGGTAAATTAAGATGATCATAAAGAGTGAGATCTTTTAATTTAACAACTAGATTTGCCAGATAATCTACATAGGCATTTCCTTCATACGAAATATGAGAAATTTTAAAGAATACTTGAGAGAGTACTGTTCTAGTATGATTAAGAAGGTAGAATAAATTTGCATTTCCCATCTTAGTGGAAGGCAGCATGTCAATGAGTAATAGAGCATCAACTTCAATCCAAATATTGAAGAAAACTTTTTACAATGAATGTCAATAGCTTTGTTTGTAGCCATTAATTCAACATAGATAATAGAATAAGCTTTAAGATAAAGCACAAATGACATTACCTTTAAAATCCTAAAAATACACCACAACCAAATGTATTAGAGATCCATCTATATTAATTTTAATAATATTATTATGAGGTTTTATCTAATATATAATCCTATCTTCTTTACAGAAGGTGATCTCAGGCAGGAGAAGACCCAATTTTTAGGCCACAAATTTGTAACCTCTAAAATGAGTGTTACTAATTAAATTAACATTAAATAAAGCATGAATATTTTCTTTGGTTCTAGCAATAATCCTTTTATGATTCATAGGAATACCATGATATTTAGCATCATTTCTATCCATCCATATGAACCAAGTAAGGGTAATGGCAATTAAAACATTGATATGACCTTTCATAATTTTTTGGAAATAGACTTCAAGAAGTTGATATAATAAAAGAGAACCATGGACATGGTTAGTATTAAAAAGATCATCATACCAAAACTATAATTTCGAGGCAATAGCACCATTGAAAAAAACATGATTAATATTTTCAATATGAAAACAACAATAACATTTGGACGGAAAATGAAAACCTTTATCCCAGAGTAAGGAATCAACAGGAATGAAGTATTTCATAATTCTCCAAGTAAGGATAGAATAATGGATTGGGATGATATTATACCAAAGTTTAATAAATACATTAGAAGAAATATGAGCATATCTAATATAATTCCAAGCCTCTTTAAGAATAAAATCACCATTATAAGGTAGCTTAAAAAGAATTTGTTTAGGCTTGTTGGAAAGGATAAGAATATCAGTAAATTTATCTAAAAGAGAGATAAGAATAAATTCGCTAAGTTCTGTATCATTCCACCTGTTATTAAGCCAAAAGGAGTTAACTTTATTATCAGTAGTAGAATGGGTAGATTAAAAAGAATAAATAGAACCTCCACCAATCCAGTAGTCTTGCCAAAAGAAAAAAGATCCAAATTTATACCCCAAGATATCAAGGATTTAGCCTCCCATTTAATGGAGCAAAGCCTTTTCCAATCTAGGGAGTCACCAACTTTATAAGTAGAGATTATCCTGGCAGTATTTAGCTATTATAAAATTAGCTTAGAGGCTATCTTTTTTTTCAAAAATTGCACCAGAGTTTATGTGAGAAGGCAGTAATAGCATCACAAATAGGTTTGAAGCCAAGCCCACCTTCACCCAGAGGACCACAACATTTATGCCAAGAGGTTCAATGCTTCCTTTTAACTGAATTATTAGAGTCCCAGAAAAATTTATTAATGAGACGATCAATTCTATTTAAGATAGAATTAATAGTGATAATGGTTTGAATATAATATATAGGCATCAAATTAAGAGTACTATTAAGCAAAGTAAGCCTGCCATCGTAGGAAAGTAAATGAAATTCCGCACTAAAATTTTATTTGAAATTTTTTTAGATAAGCTCGTCAAAAAGATGGGATCTTTTTTAACTTTAAAATAGGAGCACCCAGATATGTAATAGGGAGTTGTTGGTGTTTAAAGTTAGTGATTATCAAGATATGATTGATTTATTATTAGAAATTTTAGAGGTGGTAATAATAAAGCTATTCTTTCATTAATAGAAAGACCACTTTCTCTAAAATTATTTAAAATTTCTTAATTCTTTTGATATGATAAAAGGAAGCATTAGAAAAGATAATGAAATCATCAGCAAAGCTAAGACAAGAAATAGGGATGCCACCAAGAGTTCTAAAGTACATGCTAGGATTGCTATTGAATAAATCATTTAAACTCCTAGAAAGGTTTTCCATAGCAATAATAAACAAAGAAGGGAACAAAGGATCTCCTTGTCTCAAACCATAAGAAGAAGGAAAAAAGCCTAAAGCTTCACCATTAAGAAAAATAGGAAACAAGGCATGATTAATACAGTTTTAATAAGGTTAATGAAATTATCAAAGAAACCAAATAAATGCAGGATATTTAAAAGGAAATCCCAAGAGATATTATCAAAGGATTTAGAAATATCTTACTTAAAAAGGATGTTACCACCTCTAGGTGGAACATCCAAATCATGAATAAGCTCTTGAGCAAGAAAAATGCTATCAGATATAGATCTCCCTCTACAAAACTAGTTTGGTTGAGAGAGATAATTTTTTGATTATTAACAAGAATTTTAGAAATCAATTTATTAAATAAAGTGAAAAGACTAATAGGTCTGAAATCACTCCAAGAATCTGGATTATCTTTGTTAGGTATGAGAATAATTGAAGTGCCTGAAAAATATTTAGGGAGAGGATTACTAATAAAGAAATCAACAATAGCATCAACTACGTCATGCTTAATAGTAGACTAACAATTTTAAAAACTTTAAGTTGTGTAACCCTCCATACTAGAAATGGAATCAATGTTCATGCTATTAAGAACTTTACTAGTTCATCTTTAGTAGGCAACCTAGTAAGCCAATGATTGCCATCATTGGTAATAATAGAGGGGATCAAATATGAATTAGAAATAGCATCATAAGAGTGGCTTTTATGAATTTATTTTTTTTATCTATTTTTAGGTTAATTTTTTAGGATTAGGTTTTTATTTAGTTATTATTTTACTTTATTTTAAATTTATTTTGTTTTTTAGTTTAGTTTAGGTTTTTATTCATTTTATTTCATTTTAGTTTTTTTTTTAATTTTATTTTTAGGTTTAGGTTTAGGTTTTACTTTTGGTTTTTATTTTATTTGATTTATTTTATTTTATTAAGGTTTAGGTTTTATTTATTTATTTTATTTTTAGGTTTTATTTAGTTTAGGTTTAGGTTTTTAGCTTTTTAGAGTTTAGGGTTTAGGGTTTAGGGTTTGGGATTTATGGTTTAGCATTTAAGGTTGTAGGTTTTAGGATTTAGGGTTTAGGGATTAAGGTTTAGGGCTTATGGTTTTAAGATTTAGGGTTTAGGGTTTAGGATTAGTTTGAGGGTTTAAGGTTTAGGTTAAGGGTTTTTAAAAAAATTTTTAATTAAGTAAACTGGTTGATTTAGGTTTATTTTATTTATTTTTTATTTATTTTAGTTTATTTTATTTTTTATTTATATTTAGGTTTATTTTTATTTTTTATTTATATTTAGGTTTATTTATTTAAGGTATTTATTTTATTTATTTAGTTTATGTTTATTTTTTAGGTTTAGGTTTAGGTTTAGGATTAATTTTTAGTTTATTTTTTATTTTATTTTAGGTTTAGGTTTAGGTTTAGGATTATTTTTAGTTTAGTTTTATTTTATTTTATTTTTAGGTTTTAATTTTTATTTTTAGGTTTAGGTTTTTATTTCATTTTATTTTATGTTTATTTAAGTTTAGGTTTTATGTTTTTAATTTAGGATTATTTTTTTTATTTTTAGTTTAGGTTTAGGTTTAGTTAATTTTATTTTATTTAGTTTGATTGAGCTATGTTGTATTTTTAGGTTTAGGTTTACATTTTATTTATTTTAGTTTAGTTTATTTTAGTTTAGGTTTAGGTTTATTTTATTTTTATTTTTATTTTAAGTTTTTTCTTAATTTAGGGTTTAAGTTTTATTTTTTATTTAATTTTAGGGTTTAATTTAAGGTATTTTTAGGTTTAGGTTTTTATTTAGTTTTTATTTTATTTTATTTTATTTTAGGTTTAGTTTTAATTTATTTTGGTTTTTTTTTACATTAATTTAGGTTTTTCTTTATTTTATTTTAGTTTATTTTTTATTTTTTATTTTATTTTGTTTTTAGGTTTAGGTTTAGGTTTAGGTTTTAATTTAGGTCTTTATTTTATTTTATTTTAGTTTATTTTGGTTTAGGTATTTTATTTTATTTTTTAGGTTTTATTTAATTTAAGTTTAGGTTTTTATCTTTTTTTTGGTTTAGGGTTTATGTTTAGTTTAGGTTTTTTTTATTTTTTATTTTGGGAAATTTAGAATTTTTTTACCATAAAACAAAGGATATAATGTCCTAAAAAGGGGTAAAGCTCAAAGTTCCACTGCTTACAAAGCTATAAGAAACCTAAAGAGCTAAACCCCGATCTAAGTATAATGGAAAACAAAAATCAAAGAGCAAATACAATAGCTTAAAATCAAATGAGAAGAAAAACACTAAATAAGATTAATATAACTCAAGAAAGTTGTAAAATGACTAGTCAGCGGCAGCTCATGATCCCTTTGAGAAGTCAAGATAAGCATGATCCACATCAATAATACTTGAGTTAACTAAGTAAAGATCACTCCATCTGTGAAGTTCCAACCTGCAAAAGAAATATGCAAAACACTACAAAGGCAATGGTCATAACTCAAGGGAAAAAGATAAAGTAAATAATTTAAAAGAGCTAGAAAGAGAAGGCTCTCGTTAAGATCATCTCGGGGCAACAATACATATGAGCATCCAAACTTCATGAGAAGGGCTACAATCATATGCATGCTACCAACCATAGAGAGGATATGAGAAAACATCAAGGCCATCATAGTCAGCATACCTAATATAAGAAACCATACAAGGCAAAATAGTCCATAGTCATCCAGTTCCTGCTCCAAACAAACATAGAAAAATAGCCAGCGAGTAGCCAGCCAGTAGCCAACCCACCAACCAAAACCCACAACAAACCAACCATTTAAAGCTAACATCCAAGAAGTTACAACAGGATTAGTGGCCAAGCTAAAATATACCAAGCAAGATTCCACAAGTACCAAATAAGAACAAAAGATGAAAAAGGGGCACAAGATAAATAGTGAACAACACAATCAAGCAAAACAATCATAACATAGAGAGGAAAGCCATGGCAATCCAAATCCAAGGGAAAAACATCCACCCAAATAGAAAAATAGTTGGAGATAAGCAGCACTAGAGAGAGGAAAGCCATAGGATAGAAAGGCTAAGAGGGCATCTAGAAATTACCATCAAAATCACCACCAAGGTAGCCAAAAGAATAGCAAATCCACCACCATCAACCAAATGGCAAATATCATGAAATAAGGAGAGAAAAATAAACTAGAGGGAGTCAATACCAACAACTAACATAAATCCCGAAACACCAAGCCTTGACACAAGCATTCAAGGCAAGACAACAGCCACAAAAAACCCTTGAAGTAGCCAACCATGAACAACAAGTCCTAAAACAGGACCAAAAAACCATAAGAGGTCATATCCTCCAAAAAAAAAGCCAATAAAATAACCTAGGCTAGTAGACAACAGAATAAGCAACAAGAGAAATCAGAGTAGTAAAAAATCAACACCCAAATCGAGAATAAACATAAAAGAAAAGTAGCTGCACCCAAGAGATGATAACCAACCTAGGAGAAAACCAGAAACCCAACCAAACGCACCTAAACCAACCATCAAACACCGCCAACACATCCACCCAACCAACCAACCCAGCCAGCCAAAATAGCCAACCAGCCTAGTCAGCCAACAAAACTAACTAGTAAACAAAACAAATACATAGCCCAAAAAAGAGGGAAAGAACAACAGCAGACAAATCCACAACCCACTTGGAGATCTCCAAAATAACCAAGAAAGAAAATATGGTAGTCACCTAGCAGACCAAAGCAAAGGAGGACCACCCAACCACAAGCAACAAAATTGTAAGGAAAGAAACAAAGCTAGAGGCAAACAAAACCCCTTCTGAAACCCAAAGAGAAGAAAATCACCACAAAGGAGAAAATTGGAAGACAACAACCACATAATAGCTACCTCCAATCAACAAGGCTGAAGGAAAAACCAACCAGCAGAAGCCTCCAAGCCAAACCAAGAAAGAAGAACAATAACCACCAAAAAAACCCAAAACTAAGCCAAGCCAAAAGAGGCCAACAACAACCATGAAAAATATAACCAGCCAAAACAACCGTGCAGATGATGAAGCAAATAGTAGCAACCAAAAGAACCAATCGTAGTAGCTAAAAATCCAATTTGAATATGGCCATAGCTAGCCGAAATTGGATGCAAACCCAACATCATTAATAAAAGGGTAGGCCAAAACCGCACAACCACACAACCCAAGAGACCCTCAAAAAATCACTAGTGTTATAAAAAAAAGCATAACATGAGCCATAGAAAGAAAACCACCGCCTCAGGATAAGGAAACCAATTAAAACCACTACAACCCAAAAGGGTCATCAAGTATAGAATGGGGATAAGAGGAAGCGGTTTAAGTATAGAAATAAACTTAGCAAAAACCACTTCTTGGTGAGGCAAGCATAAAATAAACAACCAAAAAATAGTCTAAATAAAACCACCATAGAAAAATGATCAAATAAATAGCAAAATCTGAGGTAAGGCAGTCCGGTGTTATCCAGATTGACCAGGCAATGTCTATGCTTAGGTAAGCTATGGTTATCAAATAAAGTGAGCGCATTTAATTCCCCTCCTAAATTAGTCAGGAAATTAGCATGAGTATTACTTTCATAAAGAATGTGAAAATATTTGTAGATACAAGAGTATCACAACTTCAGAAAGAAGCTTTTTAGTGTACTTAAGAAGATAAAATAAGTCGGCATTTCCCATTTTATTATTATTGAGGATATCAAGTAATTGAAGAGTATCAACTTCAATCTAAATATTAAAGAGGCCTTTGCTTAAAAAATAATCAATATCTTTGTTAACAGCCATGAGCTCAGCACAAATAATAGAACAAGCTTTAAGGAGGTAGGCAAAAGCACAAATGATAGTACCTTTAGAACCCTAAGAATTCCACCACAGCCATATTTGTTTGGGGAAAAAAAACCATTAGTATTGATCTTAATAAAATTTTTTTTTGGCTTAATCCAATGTATAATCATAATACTCTTGTAGGAAGGATCATCATGCAAAGTGAGACCCAATTTTTTAGCCACAAATTTATAACCTCTAAAGTGAAGATTATGAATTAAATTTGCATTAAACAAAGCATGAATTTTTTTCTTTAGTTCAAGCAAGGATCCTTTATGGTTAAAAGGGATACCAGATATTTAGCATCATTTCTATCCATCCAAATGAACCAAATAAGGGTAATAGCAATCAAAACATTGACCTTTCAATTTTATGGAAACAAACTTCAAGAAGTTGATATAACAAAAGAGAGCCATAAAATAGTTAGTGTTAAATAAATCATCATACCATATCCAAAGTTTGTAAGCAATAGCACCATTGACAAAACATGATTATTTTGAATATGAAAGCAACAATAACACTTAGAAGGTAATTAAAACCCTTTAAGCGAGCAAGGAATCAATAGGTTTGAAGTTATTCAAAATCCTCCAAGCTAAAATAGAATAAATGGAAATGATATTGTTCCAAAGTTTAATGAAAACATTAGAGGTGTTTTGTTTATTTCTAATAAAATTCCAAACCTCTTTAAGAATGAAATCACCATTGTAAGAGAGATCGAAAAGAATTTGATACAGTTTATTAGAAAGATAGCGATGTTGCAAATCTTGTCAAAAAAAAAAAGAAATAAGAATGTAGTTCTAAAGTTTGTTTTCATTCCAATTGTTATTAAGCCAAAAAGAGTTAACTTTGATAGGAGCAATAGGGTGTGTAGATAAAAGGGAGTCAATAGAGCCATTGCCAAGTCAATTGTCTTGCCAAAAGAAAAAAGAACCTGAATGAACACCCCAATATATTAAGGATTCAACAACCCATTTAATGGAACAAAACCTTTTCCAAACTGGAGAGTCACGAACTTTATAAGCACAGGTAAGAGGGTGTTTACCTTGGCAATATTTTCCCATCATAAAATTAGCCCAAAGGCTATCATTCTTTCTAAAATTCCATTATAGCTTATGAGAGAAGGCAAGGATAGCTTCATGAATAGGTTTGTAACTAGACCACCTTCATCCAAAGGACCATAACATTTATGCCAGGAAGTCCAATGCATTCTTTTAATAGAATTATTGGAACACCAAAAAGATTTTTTAAGTAAGTGATCAATTCTAATAAGAGTAGAATCAGTGGGAATAATAGTTTGAATCAAATGAAGAGGCATTGAATTGAGAGTGCTTTTAAGAATGGTGAGCCTACCACCAAAGGAAAGTAAATGGAATTCCTAAATAGAAATTTTAATTAAAACTTTTTGAATTAACTCATCAAAAAGTGGGATCATTTTGGACCTTCAAAAGAGAGCACTAAGTACTTAAAAGGTAAGTGTTGATGTTTAAAATTAGTGATATGCAGATTTGATTAATTTTATTATTGGAGATACTTGAAGAACTAATAAAATAGTTTTGTTAGCATTGATAGAAAGACCACTTTCTTACCAAATTTATTTAAAAAATCTTGAGGTTCTTAATATGATGAATAGAAACATTGCAAAAAAATAATAAAATCATCTCAAAGCTTAAGTGGGAAACAAGAAGACCACCAAGAGTTTTGTAGTTCATACTAGGATTGTTTAAGAATAACTCATTGATGCTCCTAGATAAGTACTCAACAACAATATTATCCCATGGGAAGAAGGAAAGAACCCCAAAGCTTCCCCATTAAGCAAAATAGAGAAATAGACATTATTAATTCAATTTTTAATAAGAAAAATAAATTTAGTAGAAAACCCAAAAAAATTTAGAATATGGAAAAGAAAATCTGAAGAGATATTATCAAAAGCTTTGGAAATATCTAATTTGAAAAGAATGTTTCCACCTCTAGTCTTAGCTTCAAAATCATGAATTAATTCCAAGTAAAATGTTATCAAAATAGATCTACCTCTAAAAATGTTTGGTTGAGAGAGATAATCTTATGATGTAAAGGACTAAGCTGTTGGCAAGAATTTTGGAAATCAACTTATTGAAGAAGGTGCAAAGACTAATAGGTCTAAAATCACTCCAATAGTCTAGGTTATCTTTCTTTGGTATCATAACAATGGAAGTGCTAAAAAAATATCTAGGGAAAAGATTGCCATTAAAAAAATAAACCACGCCTCAATCCAATCATTTTAATAATAAACCAACATTTTGGAAAAATTGTAGTGAAACCTCTACTAGCAATAGAATCTATGTTCATCGTTAAGATCTTTAAAAATTCATCTTCAAGTACAATAGTAAGAAAATTATTATCATCATTGGTAATAATAGAAGGAATTAAATGCGATTTAGAAATAGCTTCATAAGAGCAACTCTTATTAAGAATATTTTTAAAGTAATTAATGACTGAATCCTTAATATCATTATTTCTAATCCATTCTCCATTGCCATCTTTATTTTTCTGAATATTATTTAAGGCTCTTTTATTAACTAAAGCATGGAAATAGAAAGTATTCATGTCACCATCTGTATTGTGTTTACTAGAAGCTTTTTTGGTGAAGTTCTTCCATATTTTATAAAATTAATGCTTATATTTTGCCATAGTTAATTCTTAATCTTAGAAGGATGTATATACAGATTTCAAAATCACAAACCAATTTTTCCATATCTTTGATATTAGCAGCAAAGTTTTAAATCTAATGATTATTCCACCAACCCTGATTTTGTTAAAGTCTTTTAAGATTAAACCAAAGTCTATACATCCCCATAATAGAATTATCAGGATGTAAAGGAGCTTTCCAATTGTTAGCCACATTAAAAAAATCAATATCGAATCCACATGTTCAAATCTAAAAGGAGAGAAATTTTTTAATCTATTAGAATTATCTTTAATGGAAACCAAAAGAGGAGCATGATCGAAAAGGTTCTCTTAAATGATTAAGTAATAGGCCATTGAGTATTAAAAATAATTTGGTCCAACCTTTGCCAAAGTCTAGAGTTTTTCCATGTATACCCTTAAAACCAATATTAATCAAATTAAAATCAAGGATCATATTGGAAAATTCTTCCATGGAATGAATATTACAAGAGCAACCACCACTTTGTTTAGAAGAGAACAGAATAATGTTGAAATCACCACCAACCAACCATGGTTTATTGTTAGAGGTGGAAAATTTAGTCAAGCTATCCCAAAGAGGATTTCTACCAGATCTATTACAAGATGCATAAATAAAAGAGCCCAAAACACGATAATCATCATAAGAGATTTGAGCACTAACAACTTGATGAAAATAATCAAGAATAGAAAGGTCTAAAAAGTTATTCCAAACACACCAAATCTTATTACTAATATTAGAGAAAAATTTATTGAAATCGATCATTCTAGCAACATGTTTAATTTTATTAGCATGAATAAGTGGCTCAAGAATAATAAGAAAATAAATATTATGGATATGACAAAGATTTATAATACCATTATGCATAGAGAGAATACCAATCCCTTTAACATTCCAAATTTAAAAATTATACATAAAGAAAAGAAAAATGAGGGAAAGTTAATTGAGAGAGAGAGAGGGAGCGCAGGACTAGTGTTTCTTAGCAATTTGGGAGGAAATTTTTAACATTTTTTTCTTTTCCAAATAGAAAGTTTGGAGTTATCTTTGCCCTTTGAATCATCATTCAAAAAGGATTTAGCAACATTAGTCATAGATTAAGAGAAATCTCTTATGAAGTGAATTCTCCTTCTTCAAGACACTAGAATTTATTAGCATTTGGGAATAGAGGGAGCATAAACCAATTTATTAAGAAGGTAAGTGGGAACACCAAACCCTTCATCATCATTAGCCAAATTATTAGATAAAAGCAAATTTTTTTGAAAAGTTAAATCATCGAAGAATATGGAATCAAGTTTATCAACGATTATCATGAAGTATTAAAGCCATATTCTCCATTGAATTAGAATGATGTATAATATTAAATTCCTCATTTATGTTCTCCATTAAAGCTTCATTTTCATATCACAAGGATGTGTTGAATGAGAGGAAACAAAAATCCTTCAAAAGTTTAGAAATTTATTGTTCATAATAGCCTTCATAAAGTAAAAGGTAAAATATCCTTATTAGGAACATTCAAAGAATCCTTTTTCCAAAGAAGTTTTTGAAATTTAATAATGGTATAGGGTTAGAACAAACAAAAGTTCTTAATATATTTTTTTAAGTGAGGATGAAGAATGAAACATTCAAAATTATCGTGGATGTGGATTTTTCATTGAGAATAAAAGATAGGGAAATTTTCAAATTCAATTCTTTGCATATAACCATAATTTTTAGATCCCAGCTAGATTTCTTTGGGGTGTTTCTTGGTATTGTCCCATTCAACAAGGAATCTAGCCAGAGATGATTTTGTATGTTTTGAATGCAACGACCACAATAAGGCACCCACAAGAAAAGTAATTCATGGTTAATGAAATTAATAGGCATATTGGGGAGAAATCCAAATTAGAACAATTGGGAATTCTTCATTAATATTAGAAAGTGGAGTCCATTTTAGCAACCTCATTTGGGAATTAGAAACAAAATAACAATGAAGAGAGAAAACATGAGAGTAATCCAAATCATTCATCAACTAAATTAAAATATTATAGGGATTAATTAAATGAATCATAAAAGCACCCAAAAGTTTTATACTATGAAAGAAAGAGTGAATGTTTTCCAAATTAGGCCTACAATGAGTAAACTTTCCAACCAATGTGAATTCAAATAGCTTAGCAAGCTTTTCCACAATCAGATTAGAGCACATAACTACAAGCATGCCTCGAAAAGAAGTCAAAATAAGTTCTAGAGACTCACCTGAATAGCCATCCTTACCAGTGAGAACATCTTTGAATGATTTCAAAGTAGCCATGGATGATGCCTAGCAGATCCATAGGATCTTTTTTTCCTAAGGAATCATTAGAGAAGATGCCAAGTCATGATGTCACCCAAGGAAGAAATGAAATCTGGTCATCAATTGAAGGAATCCAATGAGAATTATTCAAAATAGCAACAAGCATAAAAAAAAAGCCAAAATGAGAGGGAAAGGAAAATCGAACACGAGGAGGAAGGGGGAGTTTTTTCCTTTAATTTTAATATTAGGATTTAAGGTTTATGGTTTTGGTTTTAGGGTTTGAGGTTTAGGATTTAGGTTTTAGAGTTTAGGGTTTATGGTTTAGGGTTATGTTGTTTATTTTGGAGGTGAGACACCATGCAGATCTTAGGGGATATTTATTGAAGTGATCGAGTACTACATTAAGGTATGATGCACTATCTTGAAAGATAAAATTCATCATATTATGATGGACCTAATCACATCCCTAAGGCATGATGGGTCTCAAATGTAAGAGAGATCTTTCCTACTTTACATGGAAAAGTAAAGTAGGGTTTATATTAAGCCAAGTTTATTGTTCTATGAGGCAAGCCTCAATTACATCATAAGGAATATGAATTCCTTAGGAAATACTCTTGATTAAAGTAGAAATTTAAGTCTCCAAATATTTCAAGCCTTGAATATCAAAAGATTATTTGTATTGAAAAATCAAATGGGATTGTTCAAGGAGAAGACTTATTATCGAAGCCAAAGAGAATGAGTAGGAAATGCTCATGATACTAGGAATCCTAGTGAGAATTTCAATCTATCTTATGGTTTTGTTTTATATGTTTGAAGTTGAAGAGATTAATTTTATTGAAGTTGACATTTTATTAGAAATCTAGGACTTATAATCCAACAACATAAGACTATGAAAATGCCTAAGAGGTGAGGATATATGCTAGTAGCCTGAAAGAAACAACTATCTCAGATCCTAAATCTAGGGAGCTTTGGCATAAGCCAAAGCATGACTTAAGTCTGAGTGAAGATGGGTATATGGTTTACCTCCACAAGAGAGGATAAACCACCTAACAGTTGGGCTTACAATTGCCTGGAGTGGTAGCAAGCTAAGTCCCCCTACGCTTTAAATTCATGTAGGCAAGTCTTTTGAGTTGTAAGATAGCTTGGGTAGTTATTATTTAGAATGAAACTAGAGTCTTTAAATCCACTCCCTAAGATACTAGAGCATGAGCGGTATGAGTAATGACTTAATCTATAAATGCAAAATCCTTTCAAATTTTATTTCAATTTTGACACTTTATTTTGTCAAAGGCTTTCGAATTTTGATGCTTATATGTATGATTAAAAGAGGTTATGGGCCAAATCAGCTAGAAGAAGGTGTTCTCCACCACAAGGGATGCCCTCATAGGTCAAGAATTCCCCAATCTTGCAAATATGGAGAACCTTCATGTTGAAGAGAGAAAGAATATCCATGCATGTTGTGAGACATTTAACCATTCAACTATAGGATTGCTAAATCTTTTAATTATCTTATTTAGAACCTAGGCTTTATGGTGAGGTTATGAGTTATTTTAAATTTTAATTGTTAGTTATTAATTATGGTAGAGAAATTAATTTTATCCTAAGAGCCTAATCAATAAGCTACACATTAAAGCATCAAACATATAAGAAACTAAGAAAGGTATGTTGTTTCTAATGAGCAATCAAAAATACAACATCAAACAATTTTATAGACTACCACAAAGAATAAAAGAAAAGTGGGTTTTGGTTTACACCTTGAAGAGAGAAAATGGATAGCTGAGCTCTACCCTTGTATAATTCAGTATATAAAACAATAATTACAATTACAAATAATAAATTCTATGGGGGGTCTTCAAGTATTCATCATGTTCTATAGTTTTTTGATGTGGTAGGCTTCAAGAGTCACATCCCACTAGTAACTTTCTAGTAATGTTTATCTAAAATAGTACAAATCCTATCAATATTAATTTTGACATATTTACATGTTAGGCTGGATTTAATGCAATGAGAGATATATTTATTTATGGGCTTTTAACAATTTTAAGCAAAAGATAATGTTAATAGTAATGTTTTAATATCAAAATCTAAATCATCCTAACATCCATTCTAAAAATATTACATCACAAAATAAGACACAACATCAACCATACAATCAACACATCTACCTAACCTAATTCTAGGGTCGGTGACCTAGTATTCTAGTGTGTGAAAAAAGGGATTGTGTGAAAAGACATTACTAGGCTTCTTTTGTTTAAGTTTCAATTTGGAGTTTGAATTTGTTTAAATTTTTGGGTGGTTTTAATTTAAATGATTTAATGATTTATTTTTTTTTATCTCACTTTTATTTGGTTAAAGTGATATTTAGTTTTCAAGAATGAATAATTTCAATTTTTGGATGGAACTCACCATATTACATCCTAACTAAAGAGTCTAACTATTGTCTTTAAGTATCTTAATTAGCCCATTTGAATTTACATGATTGATTTGATTTGATTAATGTTTGTTTGATTTAAATTATATTTTAAATTTTTAGTTTACTTAGTCTTTGTGTATTTTGATTGATTAAATTTTGAATAGATACTTTGATTTAATTAAATTTTGATAATTCAATATCCTTAATATCTAATGAAGTTTAAGTTTATTTAATTTCATATATTATGATTGATTAATTTTGGATTAGATGTTTTGATTTAATTAAATTTTGATAATTCAATTTCTTTAATATCTAATGCTTTTCTTTTGGTTTTAATTTCATATGATTATTGTCATTTCAATGTTTGTTTAAATTCATTGATTTTACTATTTTATTTGAGTTTGATTTGGATTGGTGAATGTTTTTAATTTACTTATGATTTATTTGAAATTTAATGTGTTCTTTATTTGAATTCTATTAAGGGTTTAACTTATTGAATTTATCCATCTAGTTTATATAAATGATTATCTCTTTAGCTTAATGATTATTCCCTTATCTTAGTTCAATAGGTTTGTTTATTTGGATTTTATTTTTTGTTTAACTTATTTTGATATTGATTGAATTTGGAGTAATTGGATATGATTTAATAAATTTTGAGTTTATATTTAATTTTATGTTTATTTTATTTGATTATGATATTTAGAATATGAGATTTGAATTAGTTAAGAATTCCTCCAAAATTTTATATGAATAACTAATCAAATAAAGCTTAATAAAGTTAATTATAATTAAGGATATGTCACATAACTAAATTTTCTTTTTGATTTTAGAATCAACATATAACAATAAGAGATTAAATTGATATATAATTGACTTTCATAAATTATGTTCAAACAACTATTTATATTGATTATAATATTTATAATACTATTGGTTTAGTTAATTTTCTTTCTTTTATACTAAGTTTTACTTAGATTTTATGATTATTTAATTTGCACTATTTTATTTTTTTGGATCACATATTATTTTATTTTTTGTTTTGTTTGGAATTCTAAAGATTGATTAACTGCTTTTTTTAAATTCGATTGAATTTAATAATAAATAAAATAAGGTGGATTAATCATGATGATTCGATCAAAAATCAAATGGCCCATGAGTTAATCATGGATTGATAGGTGGAATAAAATCACTACGCCATTCGACCTAATAAAAACTATTCATTTCAAATACATAAAATAAATAATTTTTCTTTTATCTCTAATCTCTCGCCAAAAGGATTAAAAGGTAAAGTGCACGGGTTCTAAAGGTTGGATCCTAAAGACGCTTGCATTCAACTCATCAAACATAAGATCCCTAAGGCTTTCTAAGCGTTTAAGAATTATACCTCACCGAGCTAATGTCTGGTCGATTCCAACGAAGGGGTGGCTTCGTTTAGAATTAACAAAGCCCTATTGAGATGCTTGTTGGGTTGGATCAATACTTCTAGCATACCTTTTCTTTACTCATATGGTTCTTTTAAATGCCTCCTCACCGATTGAAGATAGTGTTCTCTAAATTGGTCAATTTGAACATCTTTCAAGGCACGAGAGAGCTTTCGATGTTTCTAGGCTTGCCTCCTCACCAAGTATCCCATAAGCTCACTCACCTACTACTGTGAGCTCATCATTCTCATGGACAAAATAGTTAGAAGCAAGCTGGAGGAAATATCTTCCTTACATGCGCTTGGGTTGTGTAGAGAAGAGTTGTTCAAATGCAGGCCAATGGAGGAAAACCTATATGGAGAATAGGAGGTAGTGGAATGTAGGCTAGAAGAAGGAAAGGAGGTTCAACATATAAGGAAATTAAAGTCATAACAGCATTTTTGTAAGGAAATGTGGAGAAGATCAAATGTTGGCTGTCTAGTAGAGGAAGAGGGCAAGATGAGAGAGGCTCAATGTTGTAGCATGATACTTTTAAATTGAAAATGAGAGGGATGAGAAGATTGACTATTACCAAAAAGTGTTTAAAGAGGACTAGATTTTGCATTGAGTTGGAGCAACGAATATTCTTGGTTATAGTGCTCATCCGTGGGCTCATGGATGAAGCTTGTTTGGATAAGAGTGTCGCATGAGTCTGGTTTGCTTTCACAAGGAAAGAGAGGTAGGTAGCCTTTGATTTGATTGGAGGGGAGGAAGTACCGAACCGGAAAGAGGATGAGACGTTACTCACATATGACTAATATGGAGAGTGAAGATGGACAAACAAAGGGACTCCAATCCTATGAGGCTAGCCTTCGATCAGACAAAATGAGATGCAGTGATTGGTTCAACTGCTCTTGCTTGAAGGAAGATGCGAGAGAGGTCAAGCTTCTCTTAAAAAAATGGAAAGGAAGAGAGGCTCTATATGCAAGAAAGAAATGTCCTTTTCTCTTATTCTTGTCGGGGATGGGGATGAAAACAAAAAAAAGTCTCTTGTGATTACTATTTTATGGGAGGCTCAGTATGGATATATATATATATATATAAAGATGAGAGAGAGAGAGAGAGAGAGAGAGAGATGGCTCATGTGCTCCGTGTAAGATAAGATATTATATTTTATTTTATTTTAAAGTCGGAGAAGAGGTTTTCATTTGAATAGAAATAAAAAAATTTATTTGAGATTAATGCGGAAATAAAAAAAGACTAATGCTATACATTTTAATAAAAAAGAGTGATGTTCAAATTTTTTTATTATTATTTATTTTAATTTTAATTTAACTGAAGTTTATAAATTATATATACTATAATTAATGATCATTCAAATTATATATTAATTATTTATTTAGTAGTTACTTATTTTGATTTAATTTTAATCAAATTTATATTTGATGTTCAAATTTAATTATATTTTTATTTCAATTATACAATGACAATATTGATTGTTTCTTTTGTTATATGATTTTCTAATTATTATAGTTTGATTTGCTTGCTAATTATATTTTGTTTCATTGGGCTTAATTGATTCAAATGATCAATTTCAATTATGGTGTGTTTGGTTACACTCATGTTCAATTAAGTGTTTAAGATGATTTGGAGTAATTGATCTCACTTGATTTGATGTAGATTTAGATTTAAGCCCATTTTTACCAAAATTGGGCTTAATGGGCCGCATTAGACTTATTTGAGTTAAATGACCAAATTTATTAAATTAAACCCAATGGTTGGCTAAATTTTATCTAATTATAAATTTAAAATGATTTTGGATGTTTGATTTGAATTAATTTTCAATTTAATTTGAATTTAGATTTAATATCATTTGGGTCTACTTGGGTCTGGTGGCCAAATCAACCCATTTGGATCTTCATTAAATTTAGATTTGTTTAGTTTTAGACTCAAACATGTTCATTTAATGATTTTGAGTCTTTGGAGTGACTCAATTTGATCAAATTTTAATTTGTTGACTTTTGCCTTAGTGGAGCCCATGTGGGTCAACTCTAGGTCAAATCACCTATTTGTTATTTTGTGTCCCATGTTGATTTCTTTTTTTCCTTTGTTAATGTTTATGCATTGATTTCATGTTTTTGATTCAATTTAATTTAGTTTAATTTTTATTTAATTTGATTTTATTTGGACTTATGTTATTTGGAGCGTATTTGAATATTATGGGTCAAATGGGTTAACTTAGGTTTGACCTTAGCTTGATTGATTTGATTGTAGATTTTGGTATGGCTTGAAGTGATGTTTGAAGGATTGATTAATTTGAGAAAATCAATTGAGTTAGGTTTGATTTGGATGAGATTTGGCTCACAAGAAATATTTAAGCTTGGATTTGGATTTTATTTGATTTTTATTTAGGTTTGGATCATTATTTGAAGTTGAGTTTGAGTTTGATACATTGATTGAAGGGTTGAATTGATCTTTTAGAAAATCAAATAAATTTGGATTGATTTGGATTTGGTTAAGGCTAAGTCCATAAGATAAATCTAGGTAGAAGGATTTTGATTTTGGATTCGATCATGGCTTCAAGTTGATTTGGATTTGATTTAGATATTTGAATTGAATTTGAGGTTTGGTTTGAGAAGGTGAACATAGATCAGATTTAGGCTATAGAGTTGGTGAGTCTCTTTAATCCCTAAGGCTTAGTGATGGAGGTGGGCATTCTTTCTTTTTATGAGATTGAGAGAACGTGAGAATTGGAGGTGAAGAAAGAGGATATGTTGGATAACTAGTGCTCCTACCAAGGATTGCCAAGGTTTGGCCACCAAGCTGTCAAACCACAAGAATAACCCAAAATTTTTTAATTGCCAAAAGATCTCTTTCATTCTAGTAAGAGGGGCTATTTATAGCCATTACAAGCATCTTTCAAAAGAAAAGAATTCAAAACATGGAGGGAAAGGTGATTGGCAACATTAATGTGTTTCATTATTTTATGCCATCCACCCATTTCACATGCTATTATTTTATGTGGATTCCACCACCTCACATGTCATTCTTTGAATTTTTAAATGCAAAATTTTAAACATGGAGTTTCTAGAAGAAAATTAAAAATTACATAAATAAAAAAGATGAAATCATAAAATGGGCCTTAGCAGGCTAATGGGCTAAACCTTCTTCTTTCTTGAATTTTCTTGGGCTTAAGATTGAGATCTTGTAAATGGACCCTGAGCTCTAATTTCTGGATCCTCATAATGTTCTACATCAACTCCCCTGGGCTCAATTGAAGTTTGCTCCGTAGAGTTGAAATCTAAGAAGTCTTCTACTAATTGTGGGGCTAAAGCCTCCAAATCAGTACAGGTCAACCATGTGTATTCAGCTGGTGTCTTATTATTCCAATGAACTAGTTAACAATGTTCAAAAGCTAGATTAATGGGTGTTTCCTTGGTGATAATATAGTCAACTTCAAAGGAAGCGGGCTTTTACAAGTATGATGCTATATCTCCTACTAAAGGGTTAGACTGAACAAGTGGAGGTTTTCTAATTCCTTCATTTGATAGAATATCTTCAATATTTATAACTGGATGAATGAGCATATCAGCAGGCAAATCAAGGTGATAAGCATTAGTTCCAATTTTTTTGAGAATTTTAAATGGATCAAAAGCTCGTGAGTGTAATTTCTTACATCTAGTAGTTTGATAATGCTCAAGACGAATGCGAATCAATACATAGTCACCTTCTTTATATTCTTTTGTTGAATGATTATGATTTACCTTAGAAGCATAATTATCATTACTTATAGTAATTTGTTTTCTTATATCTTCAGGAAGGCTTTGGAAATCTTTAGCAAATGAGAATGCTGCATCAGAAATACATGAGATGGTAGGTTTGCTACATCTATTGGTCATCGTGGGTTTTGACCATAGACTATCTCAAATGGTGATTTTTTTGTAGTTCTAGATATAGTACTATTATAGGCAAATTTTGAGGTTGGTAAATGTAAATCCCAATTTCCTAAACTTTTACCTACTAGACATCTAAGCAAATTTCCTAAGGTGCGATTAACAACTTTTGTTTGTCCATCAGTTTGTGGTTGAAAGGTAGAAGAAAATTTTAATTTGGTACCTAATAATTTCCATAATGTTTTCAAAAAATATGAGACAAACTTAACATCTCTGTCAGAAATAATGGTTAAAGGGAGACCATGGAGTCGCACTATTTCCTTAGAAAATAATTTGGCTATATAAGAGTGTCATTTTTTTTGGAACAAGATAAGAAATGAGCCATTTTGAGAACCTATCCACTACAACAAAATACTATCATGTCCTCCAGTAGGTAATCTAGAATAAAATCAATTGATAAGTCTTCCCAAGGCCTATATGGAATAGGTAAAGTAGTGTATTGTCCAGACCTTTGTTTGATAATTTTAGCATGTTTATAAATTAAACATTGAGCCACCAATTTTTGAACATCTCATTTTAATGAAGGCTAATAAAATCTATTTTCTAATAAACATATGGTCTTATCATTTCCAAAATGACTAGCTTAAGGAATTCTCTAAGAGAAGATCTAGGAATGCATAATTATTTTCATTTATATAAATATCTATTTGTTATCAAGAATGTCCCTTGTAAAGTTATTAGTTTATCCAGGTGTTCAAGATAAACTAGGTGAAAGTCAGGGCACAAAATAAAATCATCTTTAATTCTATCAAATCTTGGGATTCTTAATTCTAAAGAGGAAATCATTAGGTTTACCTTGGATAAAGCATCAACAGGCTTATTCTCAATTCCAGGCTTATGCTTTAGAACATAAGAGTAGTCTTGTAAAAATTCAACCCATTTTGCATGCCTATGACTTAATTTTTGTTGAGTATTAATGAATTTTAAGGCATGATGATCAGAATTAAGTATAAATTCTCTATGTAAGAGATAGTGTCGCTAATGCCTTAAGGATTGAATTTTAGCTTCATTTAACTTTTCACTAAAGAATGCTATAGGATGATTCTCTTGACTTAAAATTCCACCTATCCCAATTCCTGAAGCATCACATGTCACTTCAAAGGCTTTAGAAAAAGTAGGAAGCCTAAGGATTGGTGTATAAGTGATAAGAACTTTAATTTTCTCAAAGGCCTTTTGTGCATTAAAAGTCCAAAAAAATTTATCTAGTTTTAGTATATTAGTTATCGGAGCAGCAATGGTCCTAAAATTCTTAATAAATCTCTGATAAAAAGTGGCTAACCCATGGAAGCTTCTAACTTCAGTAAAACTTTTAGGTGATGGCCAATCTAAGATTGCTTTCACTTTAGAAGGATCAGGTTTAAGTCCGAGTGGATATAATAAAACTAAAAGATTATCTCACTTGCAAAAGAAACACTTTTAAAATTAATGTATAATTTCTCTTTTAAGTAGTTCAAGGACTTTTTTGTAGGTGTTGTAGATGTTCACTTTCACTTGGACTAAAATCGAATATCATCAAAATACACCACCAAAATTTTATATATGGTTTAAGAATAGTATTCATTAGTCTCATAAATGTGCTAGGAGCATTTGAAAGCCCAAAGGGCATGACAAGCCATTCATAAAGTCCATCAAGGGTCAAAAAAGCTATCTTCCACTCATCTCCTGATCTAATTTGAATTTGATAATATCCACTTTTTAGATCAATCTTTGAAAAAAAATTTGCTCCTGAGATTAAATCTAACATATCATCTAATCGGGGAATGGGAAACTTATATTTGATAGTAATTTTATTTATTACTTGACTTTCAACACACATTTTCCATGTTCCATCTTTCTTTGGAGTTAATAATGCTGGGACTGCACAAGGGCTAAAACTCTTTTGAATAAAACCCTTTCTTAATAATTCCTCAACTTATCTTTTAATCTCAACATGCTCAGTAGGGTTCATCCTATAATGTGGAATATTAGGATGTTGAGAACCTGGTAAGAACTCAATAGCATGTTGAATGTCTCTTAGAGGTAGCTCATCGGAAGCTCATGGGTGCAATATAAAATCGAAGAAGAAGAGACCACAACAAGTATGTGAGTCTCATTAGAGTCTGTATGACTTCTTTTACATGTAATATGTGAAGAAGAAATGGATCAAAATTCTTTTAGAAAGCTCCAAAACCTATTATTTCTATCTTTGGGGTCAAAGGGAAGAGTAGGAGTTTTAAAGTAAGAATCGAAATGATAGTATTAGTCTAATAGTAGGATTTTCTATGATAACTAATTATAGTTTGGCATTTTCTTCAATAAAGGCTTAGGTTGCCAGTCAAGTTATTTTGTGTGGTGTTATGGAGGTGTTTTTCTCTTTATTGGTAGGAGTTTAATAGTCTTATTATTATGTTTAAAACATAAGTATTTTCCCTACCATATTGAATAACATTCATATCATATAGCCAAGGTCGTCTAAGAGAATATGAGCAATGTTCATAGGAGAACATCACACCAAATTTGATCCTCATAGCTTCCTATTTTAATAGGAACTAAACCGTTGGTGATGGGAAGAGATGTCGATTTACCCAACTAACATGAAATGGTTTAGGGTGAGGTTCATTTTAGGTTGGCTCGAGTTAAGGTGTGTGTTGAAATGACATTCATAGCACTCCCTCCATCTATAACTAACCTACATCTCTTTTCATTACACAAAACAAACATGCTAAAAATGTTCTTTCTCCTCTAATCTTCTGCCTCATTTTTTATTATAGTAAGACATCTCATCACATTAACATGAGGGTCATCAGTTAATTCCAAGTCTTCATCAGATAATAGGATGTCATCATAAACTTCTTCTAGATTATCATCTATTGGAATTTCAACTTCTTCTAAAAATAAGATTTGAGCTTTACATTGATTTTGCATATGACCCTTTTTATGACATTTAAAACATATTTCTTCCCTAATGTTCTTAGAGCCTCCTTCAATTGAAGTTTTAGGCAAAGGGGACGAGCCATTTGGATGGGCAGGTATAACATTAGATCTATGGGATGAAATGGAAGGTACTAGACTTTTAGTTTTAGGGAAGGAGGCAGATTTCTTTTGTTGTTCAACCAATAATGCATAATGAAATGCTTCCTCAGATTATGGGTCAAATAATTCAACTTCATTTTAATGTGTCAAAAGTCCAATAACAAATTTATTGGCTAATTGCAATCATTTTAGCTGTTTCTAGAAACTAGATCTTCAAAAGTATTCAAGTATTATTTACAAGATAATTACCTTGTCTCAAAGTTAATAATTATATGCTTCTTATCATGATGCCTAGAAGACTTGCTCTTAAAATCTTTTTTTTATCAAAGTGCGGTTTGTCCTTCCTCTTTGTTCTTTAACTAAAGTATTTATCCAATAAATTTTAGCATGACCTATCAATTTCATTTTAGCAAAAGTAACCCTTTGGTAATCATCCATTTTATACCAATCAAAGAAGTCATCCATTTGAACTAACCAATCAAGAAATTTATTTGGGTCATGTATATCATCATAAGTTGGGGCTTCGCTTTAACTCTTTGAGATGGATCATTAGAGTCTTCTATAGTCTTAAAATAATTTTCTCCCTTCCACCATTTCTAGCTGATGCTCTTCGGTTGATTTTCTCATGGCTTGGATATGAATCTTCTTCATCTATTCTATTGTCATAGTTTGAGTAGGTATTGGAGGAGGAGTTTGTACTCTATTATTTTATAGATGCGCTATAAGAGTTTGCATTTGTTGTTTAAGTTCTTGCAATTTATTCTGACTTTCTTCTAAAATTTGTTGAGTTTTCAATTCATTATCTTGGATCCTAAGATCTAAGGCATGAACTAATCTAGTCAAATTTTTAACTTGATCTTGAGAGATAGATTTTGGTGCCATAAGATTTTTTTTTTAAAAGAAAAAAAGATATATGAAAAGGATCAATGTAAAATAAAATGAAATAAAATAAAAAATAAACAAGTATAATATAATTGTGCAATCAAAGTGAAATATTAGGCTAAGAGAACTTCCGTGAGGACGGGGTGAAATTAAGCTATCCTTAAACAACTTAGGTCTTTTTGACAAAGTTCTATTTAGCTTCCAAAATCACTAGGTTTAACACACTTATATTATTATGCATGCATATTTTTTTATTTTTTTTAATGCCATGAAAAAAATGCTCAAATTTATCAAGCCTCTTTTTTTTTTCTTAAGAAAACAAGTTATCATAAGTTAATTAAAAAACTTCTAAAATTAACCATAAATAATAACAAAGATAATAAAGCAAGAAATTAGATTTTGATTTCCACTAATGGCTAGGTTGTTTTAAGTGAAGAACTACCTCACTAAGGTGCTCTCTTAATTTTCTTTTTTTTTCTTTGGAGGGGATGGAGAGGTTGCACAAGTTCATACAATTGGAAAATGGCTAATATATAATGGAGCTTACTAATTGAAATTTTATGATATCACCATAAACTTAAATATATATATATATATATATATATATATATATATATATATATATATATATATATATATATATATATATATATATATATTCTTTCAAGCTACTAATATGTATTTAAACTATCATATAAAAGAAAATTAGTTAACCTCACAAGTCCAAGAAAAACTCACAAGTTTGAAGACAAGTCTAGCACTTGAGATGCTCCCTTTGTTGAAGCAAACTTTTGACCAAATTTGCTCCTTCCAAGCTTTGCTCTGATACCAACTTTGGTGGAGGTGGGTTCTCTCTTTGATGAGATTAGAGAATGTGGGAATTGAGGTGAAGGAAGGATATGTTGGATAACTAGCACTCCCAAGGATTGCCAAGGTTTGGCCACCAAGCTCTCAAACCACAAGAATAACTCAAAATATTGTAATTGACAAAAGATCTCTTTTATTCTAATAAGGGGGTTATTTATAGCCACTACAAGCATCTTTCAAAAAAAATTAATTCAAAACATGGAGGGAAAGGTAGGTGGCCACATTAATGTGAAGCATTAAATGGCCTCATTATTTTATGCCATCTACCCATTTCACATGCTATTATTTTATGTGGATTCAACCACCTCACATGCTTTGAATTTTAAATGCAAAATTTTAAACTGGACTTTCTAGAAAATTAAAAATTACATAAATATAAAAAAAGATGAAATCATAAAATGGGCCTTAGTAGGCTAATGGGCTCTTTCTTGAATTTTCTTGGGCTTTAGCTTGAGATCTTGTAAATGGACCTTGAGCTCTAATTTTTGGATCCTCGTGATGCTCTACATCACTTAGCCAAATAATATGGTAAACCCTCTAAGTCTTTAGGCTTAGGTTAAGTGTTCAATTATAAGTGTATGACTAAGGAAGTCTTAGTGTTTAGAAGGCTCATAGGTCTAAGAAGAAGGTTGAGAACTCACTCCAAAAGTGAGGTCAACAAAGGACTCCCAATAGGTGTGTGTGGTAATAAGGCACACCACAATATTGGAAGACGTCAACATCCAAAGGATTGCAAGTACTAATGAAAATGATCTATGTGTAAGTCTAAAAGATAGATATAATGACAATCTTAGTGCAATGCAACTCAACTTATCCCAAGGGCATAAGAGAGAAAAGTAGATTTTGTTGGAATTCCATGTTAAGGGCTTGAAGGAAGATCCGCTAAGGGAGCACACATGCATTGGGCATGACATGTGAGAGGTTTATGCTAAGGGAATAATAGGAGAAATCCACTAAGGATTGAGTATATGAACCTTCCGCTAAGGAAGCAAGTTCAAGCTATCCGATTGTGATATTGATTTGAGTTTGACTGTGAATATGATTAGTTTTGGTGTGTCTAGGTTCAAGGTTGAATTAATTGTAATTTATTTTATTTTAATTGATATGGAGGCATATCCATTATGGATATGGATTTGAATCCTCTAGTGATTGAGAATGTGAACCTTCCACTAGGGAAGAAGGTTCTGGGTATCCCATGGGAATAAGAGTTTGATAGGAGATCTTATGGTTCCACTAGAGACAATGATTTTGAATTAAGGGTACATCCATTGGGGACATAAGCCTAGTTGAATTTGTTAGATTTATATTTCAATTTAGGCTCCACTAGGGAGACTAATCTGATTTGTGCCTCACTGGGGTGAAGTTTGGTTTGTTCAATATGTTTAATTTGACTCCACTTGGAAGGTTGGTTTTGAATTTGGTTTCATGAAGGAAGATGTGAGAGATGTCAAGCTTCTCTTAAAAAATGGCGAGCACGAGAGGGTCTATACGCAAGGGAGAAAGATCTTCACTTTCTCTCTTATTTCCATCTAGTTTGTGGGGATGAAAATGGAGGAGGAGATGGTATTCGATAGCAAAAACATGGAAAGAAATCTCAACCCATGATTGTTGTTTTTTCTTTGTCAAGGATGGGAGGCTCTATATGTGGAGAGAGAGAGAGAGAGAGAGAGAGAGAGATGGCTAGCGTGCTCCAAGTGGGTAAGATAAGATATTTTATTTTAATTTATTTTTTAAATCCAAAGAGCAGGTTTTCATTTGAATAGAAAATCAAAAAAAATTATTTGAGATTCACATGAAATAAAAAAAGCCTTGATGCTATTGCTAGCTTTAATAAAAGAGTCATGTCCAAATTTAACTGAAGTTTATAAATTATATATACTATAATTATTGATTTTTCAAATTGTATATTTATTATTTATTTAGTAGTTAATTATTTTGATTTAATTTTAATCAAATTTATATTTGATGTTCAAATTTAATTATATTTCTATTTTAATTTATACAATGACAATGTTGATAATTTTTTTGTTATATGATTCATTTTCAAATTTTATAGTTTGATTAGCTTCATTTATATTTTATTTGATTTAATTGATTCGAATGATAAATTTAGCTCAATTATGGTATTTTTGGGTTACACTCATGTTTGATTAAGTGTTTAAGATGATTTGGAGTAATTGATCTCACTTGATTTGATGTAGATTTAGATTTAAGCCCATTTTCACCAAAATTGGGCTTAATGGGCCACATTGGAATATTTTGAGTTAAATGATTAAATTTATTAAATTAAACCCATTGGTTGGATAAATTTTATCTAATTTAAAATTTAAAATGATTTTGGATGTTTGATTTAAAGTAATTTTTAATCTAATTTGAATTTATATTTAATACGATCCATTTGGGTCTTCTTGGGTTACGTGGCCAAATCAACCCATTTGGATTTAAATTTAGATTTGTTTAGTTTTAGACTCAAACATGTTCATTTAAAGAATTTGACTCATCGGAGTGACTCAATTTGATCAAATTTTAAGTTGATGACTTTTATCTTAGTGAAGCTCACATGGATCAACTCTAGGTGAAATGACATATTTGCTATTTTGTGTCTCATCTTGATTCCTTTTTTTGTCTGTTTGTGTTTATGCATTGATTTCATGTTTTTGTTTAAATTTAATTTAGTTTAATTTTGATTTAATTTGATTTTAATTGTACTTAGGTGATTTTGAGCTTATTTAAATATTTTGGGTCAAATGGGTTAGGCTAGGTTTGATCTTGGCTTGATTGATTTGATTATAGATTTTGGTATGGCTTGAAGTGATGATTGAAGGATTGATAATTTATGAGAAAATCAAGTTAGGTTTGATTTGGATTTGAGATTTGGTTAAATAATGGGAAGGGTTTGATTTGGATTTTATTTGATTTGGATTTTGGTTTGGATCATGATTTGAAGTTGAGTTCGAGTTTCAATTTGATAAATTGATTGAAGGGTTGAATTGATCTTTGAGAAAATCAATTGAATTTGGATTGATTTGGATTTGTCTAAGGCTAAGTCCATAAATCAGCTTAGAAAGGATTTTGATTTTGGATTCAATCGTGGGCTTCAATCATTTGATTTGGAATTTAATATTTGAATTGAATTTTAGGTTTAGTTTGAGAAGGTAAACATAGGTCAGATTTAGGCTATAGAGTAGGTGAGCTCCTTAATCCCTAAGGCATAGCTGAATCCTATGGTTAACCCTCTAAGTCTTTAGGCTTAGGTTAAGTGTTCACCTAATGGCTAGAAGTGTCTTATGACTAAGTCTTAGTGTCTAGAAGACTCATAGTCTAAAGAAGAGATTGAGAACTCACTCCAAAGGTGAGGTCAACAAAATGACCATAGGTGTGGTGTAGACAAGGCACACCACACATTCTAGCATTAAATGATCAACATCCAAAGGATTGAAGTACTTGAAAATGATCTATGCCTAAGTCTAAAAGGTAGATAGAATCATGATCTTTATGCAATACAACTCAACTTATGCCAAGGGCATAAGAGAGCAGAGTAGATTTTATTGGAATTTCATGTTAAGGACATGAAGGAAGATCAGCTAAGGGATTACACATGCATTAGCATGACATGTGAGAGGTTTATCTTTGAGGGCATAAAGGAGAAATCAGAGGAATAAGTATATGAACCTTCCACTTGGGAAGCAATCCTATCCATTGGGGATGTGGATTTGAGTTTGATATGAATATGATTAGTTTTGGTGTGTCTCCAGGGATAAGAATCTATAGCCCAGGATCAAGATCAAATTAATTTTAATTTATTTTATTTTAATATATATGGAGACATTTTCACTAGGGATATGGATTTGAATCCGCTAGGGATTGAGAATGTGAACCTTCCACAAGGGAAGCAGGTTCGGGCTATCTACTGGGGATAAGATTTTAATTGGATTTCTTATGGCTCCACTCAGGAGAATAATTTTGAATTGTAGGTACATCCATTGGAAACATAAGCCTGGTTGAATTTGTTAGATTCAAATTTTGATTTAGGCTCCACTAGGGAGACTAATCTAATTTGTGCCTCATTGGGGTGAAGTTTGGTTTGTTCGACATGTTTAATTTGACTTCACCAGGAAGGTTGGTTTTGAATTTAGTTTGTTGTGGACTTGTCAGTTTTGATGGACAATACTGTGAGGGCAGGTTTCCTTTTAGATTACAGTTGTACTTGGAAAGTAGCGGAGACTTATATTCCAAAGTAGGGATCGTCATTGGGAGATCTCGATGGCATAGAAATCAAACTTAGGTGACTATTGTGAGTGTCATTGGGGATCTTACCTCAACTCAAGTGTAGTCATTAATTTGATTTAAATTGATTTGATTTAATTTAATTTAATTTAATTTGGTGTGTTATGTTGTGGACCCTATTGGTGTTTGATGGACCCACTAAGAAGGAGCTATGTTGGCCTTGTCCTATCTCAGATTTATAAATCCAAAGGGGTAGTCTACCAGCCACAAGGTAGGACTATCTGACCTAAGGGTTGCCTTTCGGTGTGCAATTATTCCAAAGTGAGGAACAATCACTGGGGTGACTTATTGATGGCATCACAAATCAAACCTAAGGTTATCCGTGAATGTCCCTTTGTGGACTTATCAAGAGTAGTCGATTAATTTAATTTGTTGGATCCCATTGATGTGTAATGGACCGCACTGAGAAGGGGCTATGTCGGCCTTGGCCTATCTCAGATTTACCAATCTAAAGGGGTATTCTACTGGCTTAAGGGTAAGACTATTTGACCTAAGGGGTGCCTTTCGGTGTGCAACAGTTCTACCATGAAGAAAGCATAGTAGAATTACATCTTCATAAGAAGAAACCAGCCACTATGGTGACCCATTGATGTATAATATATCGAACCTGACCTAGGGCTCCCCATCGATGTGCAACGATCATGCTGGAAAGAATGCGTAGCAGAATTACATCTTCCAAAGCGAGAACGACCGTAGGGGTAACCAGTTGGTGGCAAAATAAATTGAACCTGACCTAATGGCGACTATTGAGAGAGTGTCTTGGGGGATTTATCTCAACTCAAGAGTAGTGATTCTATAGTGAGTTTTGCGACTCTTGTTGACCTCTTTTTTGGAGTGAGTTCTCAACTTCCTCATCATAGATCTAGAACTCTTGTAGACACTAAGAGTTAGTCTTAAGACACTTCTAAGATTAGTGAACACTTAACCTAAGTCAGAACCTTAGAAGGGTTAGCCATAGGAATAGGTTATGCCTTAGGGACTTAGGGAAGACTTACCTATGGCTAAACCCAATCTATTCTTTCCTCCTCAAATCAATCCTCAAATCCAAATTACCAAATTCCAAATGATTGAAACCCATAATCAAATCCAAAATCAAAACCCTTCATAAGCGCTTTGATTTCATCTTATGGACTTATCTTAACAAATTCAATTGATTTTATCCAAGATCAATTCAATCCATCAATCATTTATCAAATCCAAATCCAAATTCCAAACCAATTGATTAGAACCCATCAAATCAAAATCCTCAAAGCCTTATGGTGGAATTCCATAAACCTAGCCAAATCTCCTCCAAATTTAACTCAAATTTGATTGATATCTTCATGAATCATTTATATACTCATTTAAATCATAAACATAAATGAGATATAAACTCAAGTAGCCAAAACTAAATCAAACCAAGCCAAATCCCCTCTTAAACCCTATGGACCTATCTCCATAAGCTTAGCCAAATCCCATACAAATCAATGCAAAATCAATTGGTTTCTTTATAAACCTATTAATCCTTAATTTATACTCATAAATATAAATGAAATCCACCTTTTAATGACCAAAAATAAATCAAACTAAATTAATTCCCTACTTAAGCCCTTTTGAGCTACATCTTTAAGCTTGGTCAAATTTGCTTCCAAACCATTCTAAACTCAAATGATTTCTCATTAATCATTTATATCTTCATTTATATTCATAAATATAAATGAAATGTAAATTCAATTAGGTAAAACAAAATCCAAAATCAAATCAAAATCCAATTTATTACCTTTAATCCAATTTCTTAACAAATCTATCCAAATCAAGCCAAAACCAATGGATTTTCTCTTGAATCAATCATTCCTTCAAACATCTATCCAAATATAAATGAAAACTACAATCATCAAGCCAAATCAAAATCAACTCAAGTCAAATCCAACCTAGCCCATTTGACTTGAAATATTCAAATGAACAAAACTCATGATAGCCATTTGATCAAAACAACCAAATAAAGATAGTCATCCAATCAAAGAATGAGGGGTATACCTCCTCATTCTCACTCAAATCTAGAGACACACTCGATTCAACCCTAGTAGCTAGAAATGCATGCCCTAGAGTAATTTCCAAGGTTTCTCAAGCTCCCCAACTCTTCCTCTATCAATTTAAAAAAAATTAAAATAGGGGAGCCCCAATCCAATTTCCATTTCTTCAAACCTCCATCAAAGTGCAATTAACTTTGCACACACCATCCTTGGAGCTAGAAGAGCGAGAATGAATCATCCCCCAAGTTTCTCAATGATCGGAGGGCAGATTTCAATTGAAGCTAACCACTTCCATCCCGTTCCCTGGCTTTTCAAGCAATCCACCTCAAATCAAAGCTCATACTGTTATGGTGAAAAATTTCTAAAGAGAGTCACCTTTCAAATCTATGGGGAGAAATGAAAGAGGAGCCCTTACAAAAATTCATCTTGGTACAATGCCATGCAGATCTGTAGATGTACTTATTTAGGTGATTGGATGCATCATCAAGGTATAGTGTACTATCTCGAAAGAAAGAAGTCACTACTCTTTAATGGAACCAATCACCTCAATAAAGACTCATAAGGATGACGGGTCTACATATGTACTAGAGATTCTTCCCCTACTTTTCATGGAAAAGTAAAGAAGAATTTATTTTAAATCGAGTTTGTTAAGTTCTTACAGGCAAGCCCCATAGTTATTACATCCTAAGGGACTATATCCCTTAGGAAAACCCTTGATTAAGGTAAATGATCATTCTCTAAAGATTTAAATAGAGAAGGACTATCAATCGATTGGTTTATGTTTTGAAGATCATATTGGATTAATTAAAAAAGGGAGTTATTATCAAAGCTAAAATGGGAAATAAGTAAGAGATGCTCATGATGCTAGGAAACCTAGCGAGTATCTCAAATAATCCTATAGTTGGGCTTTACATTTTAGAAATTGATTTAGTTTATTTGAGTTATAGTTTTCATTAGAGATTTAGGACTTAAGATTCCTTAACACAAGATTAAGGAAATTCCTAAGATGTGAGGTATTATGCTTATGGCCCACAAAGGGAGAAGCAATCAAACCTAAATCTAGGGAGCCCATGAGGGGTGGGCCAACCTAAATCTAAGGCAAAATGGGTAATTGGTTTGCCTCAGAGAGGACAAACCAACAACTTGGACTTACAACCACTTGGGGTGGCTACCAACTAACTCTATTATGATTTTAAATCATGTAGGCAAGTCTTTATGCTTATGCAAGATAGGCTATTATTACTTAGAAAGAAGCTAAGTCCTTAAACTCACTCCCTAAAGAGACTAGATCATGTAAAGGTACATGATTCAAATGACCTAAATATAATGTAATTCAAATTTCATTTTTATTTTTATTTTTAGACAATTATTTTTGACTCAGGCTAATAAGATCTTTATGACTAATGCATGAGAAATTAGATTATTGGCCAAATCCAATGAGAAGGGTGGAGGTGAATTTCCACCATGACCCTCGAAGGTCAAGCCAGGTTCTTTTTCAAAGGTGGAAGCCCTCCAATCAAGTGTAAAATTAGATGCATTTGTGCATGATATTATAAGGAAATGCTCATTCGGCTAAGGGGTTGTTAAAATTCTTTTATCTTGGTTTTAATCCTAAGTTTTAGGTGAGTTTATGTGTTGTTTAATTTTAATTTGAGTCATTAAGTTAAGTAAAAGATTTTTTTTTCTAAAGAGCCTAATCCACATCCAGGTCATACATAAAGCAAGAAAGAAACTAGGAAAAGCATGCAACTTAATGCAACAGCTAAACAAATCATCAAATAATTTATAAAGTTAATCATAAAAAAGAATAGTAGCCGTTTGTGGTCGGGCACCACTGCACAAACCAAAAAATATCAAATATGGGTAGTCAAGATCTATCCTTATACAACCTAGATTACAAATGAATTAAATGAAAATTTAAGCAAAGGAATTCAATGTTGTGGGGTCTTCAAGCTTTATTCTTCTTTCTTCTTTCTTCTTTCTTTCTTCTTCTTTTCTTCTTTTCTTCTTTAGTTCCTCCTTTGGAAAGTTGGATGGTAGATGCTCTGAGGTTTCACATGGTGCATAAGATAGGATCTTATGACAAATGCTCATCCTAATCCCCCACAACAAATCATTCCAAAATCCTACTTATACAAATTTTTGCATGAAAAAAGAAAAGTATAAATCTAACTAACCCTTGCAAAATAAAGGTTAGTTAAATTACACCACACACATTAGAAGCATGTATATTGGACTTATCACCCCACACATGGGTGATTAAGTCCACCTAGCCTATGGATTATGCAAAGGTGTATAAGCACATACAAGCAAGAAACATTTATATTTTTATTTATGATAGCTCCACTTAACCACAATCTCCTGCAGAAAAGAATTGTTAGACTGAGAATGTCTTATCATTCATTTTATGAGAATACACCCTAACATCCAGTCTAAAACATTCATCACAAAACAAAACAAACATCAAACTATGCACTGACCTAACCTAAAGCTAGAAGTGGTGACTTAGGCTAATGTGTGTGCTTTGAAGGTTTGTGTGGTATGCTTAGCTATGGCTTTAGGTTTAAATTCTCTAAGTGTGAAGAACATGTTCAACTTAGAGGAGGGTTTCATTTAAGTTGTTTAAATGTTTTGGATTATTTTTATTTCATGTTTTAATTTTGTTTAAGTGAAACCTACAATTAATTACTAAGTTATGAAGAGAGGAAAGAAGAGAACTTCTCTTTCCTTCCAACAAGTAATTTTCTAAAGTAAGTTCATGCTTTAATTTGATTTAGATGAATATTTTGATTACATCTTTTAATCAATCCTAAGTTTAGACAAACTCTAAACAAACCTATTCAAAAAGGAATGCATTTTAAGATTAAGTAAAATGAATTAAAATTCACATAGCACACATTACTTCATTTCTTTCCAAACATATATGACATGCATACGGATGGACTCTAAGCATATCTATACAAGCAAATGAGAGTGGTTAACACACTTTATGATGCATGCTAAGTAAGAAAATTTATAAGTTGAATATGCATGATTTTTCATAAGTAGAATATGCTTTCCTAATCCAAAATTTCACATATATACATGAAAGTAAGAAAGACATAAGTGAGTACAACACCATTCTTAACCAGAGGTGTAAGGTTCAAGACCTACTTAGTGCCACTTAAAGCCTCGCAACCTCGGGGTGTCCAAACTAATATACCACTTTCCTTAAGTACTAACATGCATATAAAATAAATGAAAAAAAAAATGAAGATGCAAAAGTTGTTTAATAGATTTATTTTGTTTATTCAATTTATGTATATAGTAAGTAACCCTTCTTAGATGGTAGCAGAGATGAATAGATATATAGGTGGGTAGGTCCCTTTCAAATGAACCTTTTGTCTCACCAAAATTCCTATTCAAAACTATACCAACATGGGAAAGAAAGGAAACCTATACTAAGCAGACCTTTAGAATATTTCACATGCAAGCTTATAATTAAAGAATAAGTAGCATACTTTCAGATTTGATATTTCATTTGTAAGTTTTAAAAATATTTTGGATTTAATAGTGATAATAGCCACTCATTTTACTTTAGCCAACACATGCACATTCATAAAGTAAAATAATTCATTTTAAAATTTGAAACATGAAATTATGAATGCATGAATCACATGACATACAACTTAACATGTTGGGAAAGATCCAAATGAAAACATATAAACAAACTCACTTTACTTAAATCCTAAAGACATTCTTAAGGAATAAGAAAATTTTAGAATAAATCAAAATGAATTTCAAAAATAAATTTTGTTTAGTTTATTGTTTGATTTAATTTTGAAAAGGTGAGATGAGTTTGTTGTTCCTAACCCATTCCCACATCTGTTTTGTATTTTGTTTAATTTTCAGATAATCAAATCCATTTTTAAGCATTGATTAGGTTAAAGTATAAATTAAGTGGCTCAATTAACCCTTACCTACACCACCTTTGAAAAATTAATTAAATATTTATGAGCCAATGAGATGACATAAAACCCACAAGGTATTTAAATTTGTAATGCACCTAATAATGAAAAGGCCTAATGCAATTTAGCTCATAATTAAAGTTAATTTAAAGGGGTTTAGCTTAAGTAATTTTAAAACACCCTTTCATACTTATGAAAGGGGTTTTAATTTCCTTAATTAAACTTAAGTTATTAAATACCTGAGCATCTACCCAAGGTATATTAATTAAGTTCTAGAACTTTTTAGAATTTTTGAAAATTGATTAAAGGGGTGATTAATGAGTTAATCATTAATTAAGAGGAAATTATGGAGAGAAAAGGGGGGCTTAGGGAATAGCTTAGGGGAAATGCCCTAAAATTATACCATATACTTCCTACTCACTGAATCTGACCTTAATCAAACCTAATCATAGGGTAAATCCACTAATCATACCTTAATTACCCTTAATTACATGAAAGAGGTAATTAGGGAATGAATTACCAATTTCCTCAATTAAGCCTTCAATAAATCTCAAGAAAATTAGGAGAAGTAGAGGTCATCCCCTAAAATGAACCTTAGAAATTTTAGATCAATTGATGACCTAATTAAAGAATAATTAGCTAATTAAGATTCCCAAAGATACTTAAATACAGAGAAAAGAGTAATCCAAAATTCATTGAAAACATTTTTTAAATATTCTAGATGAAGTTATCTTTCCATAGCATTTTTTGTTTTATTTTTCTAATTTTTTATGAAGAATTATTAAATTTTGAAGATCCATGGATTAATTAAGAATTAATTAATTGCTTAACTAATCCCAGCTTAATACTCAGCTCACAATGCGACGCATGGTGGCGGTCACACTTTACGTGTCATACTTTGGTGTGACTTAAATGTCACATCCCAAATGGCGTGGTGATGATCGTAATATCTCGACCATCCGATCAAAGATCAAATGGCTAAGGATTCATCCAAGGTTTTAAATGAGAAATTGATTTCTACAATGTGTTAAATATTCTCAACCGTCAAACTAAAATGTACAGATGGATTGCTAAGATGAGCCCAAGTTCTTCCCTAAAGATCAATGGAGGCCATTCATGATTTAAGGGGAGATCCGAGCTTGATCTAGCATAGAATCATACAAAAATCAACCCACACCATCTAAGCATAATTACAAATCCATCCAACGATGGATTTCACATGCCATAATATTTCTTTCACAAAGCTCCAACACCTCCTAAGCTAAGTGGTCAAAAAATTTCATACCTCATCGGAGGTGATCACCGATGCTCGAGATTGATGAGGTAGCTTCATCTGGTGGAGACGAAGCCCCATTGAAATTCTAAGCCTTGGGATTGAGTGGATCAATGGGTAGACCTTCACTTGGGCTTGCTTTGATCCAATTGAGCTCTTCCTTGATGTAGAGCTTCAATCGCTTGCAAGTTTGACTGACCCTCTTTAGTGTGCAAGAGTGGATGGAGATCAAGTATAGTGGAAGTTGGTTAATGGATTGAGCTCCCTTATTTTGCACTATGCAAAACTAAGAAATATTTAATTCAAATCTTTCCTAAGAATCTTGGGAATGCTCTAAGGTGGTTTCTCTGGGTTTCTAGGCTTCAATCGATAGTGAGTGAATTGAAATTTCATTGAATTAAGCGGAGTATATCTCCCCCTATGGCAAATTAACGGCCAACACCTCCTTTGCCATTTTGATCCAATTACTGAGATTGGGAGGTTTGTTTTGGCTGTTAGATCTTTGTACATGGTCTATTTGAGGTGTTGAGTGTATTGGAAAACTCTCATGTGCATCAAATTAAGCTTAGGAGGGAATTTGAAAACTCAATTTCAAGCTATGTGGTTGAGTTTGGTCTATGGGCCAAATGGGCTGACCCAAACCCATTGGGTTGGGTGCACCACTCATCACTAAGTCCCCTTGAGCTTTTAGGAAAGCCTCAAGTGATTGTGAAGAGGGTATGACCAAAATACCCATGGGCTAGGCCAAAATTTGTTCTATGGCCTAGGGGTAAAATGGTCATTTTTCTATTTTTCAATTTGGATATGTTAGGTATGTAGATAAACTAGGTTTGGCCAAGTTTCATTGGATTTAGAATCCATTTGATAGGGTTTCTCTCATGTTGACCCATTTAGGTCAAAATGAGTCAAGTTGACCAATTGGTCAAATTGGGTCAAACCAAGGCTTGGATTAAGTTCATATAACCATTTGAAATGTTTTGGTGGCTTTGTTTTGTTTCAATTTGGTATATATTTAGTTTTGGCTCATATGACTTCATTTAGGTCAAATGGGTCAAGTTGACATATTTGACCCATTTGACCTATTTGAGGTAGGTCAAGGTAGGTTTAGGTTAGGTTAGTCATATGGAGTGGATTGGTCTCTTTGTTTCCAATCAATTTGGGTTAAGTTCAATTTTGGCTCAACATGACCCCTTTAGGTCATGTTGGGTCTAAGGTCAATTGGGCTAGGTTGGGTCTAGTTGGCCAATTGAGGCTTTGGTCAAGTTCACAAGTGATTTGGGATGGACTTGACCCATTAATTTCAATCAATTTGAATTAGATCAAGTTTTGATACATTTTGACCCTTTAGGTCAAAATGGGTCAACTTTGACCAATTGGGCTGGGTTAGGCTCAAATGTTGGCTTGGTCAAGTTCAAACATAGGTTATGAGTGAACTTAGATCAATGGTTTCAATCAATTTAGCCTATGATGCAATTTGGCTATGTAAGGTTTCATTTTAGGTTAAGTGTTGACTTGGTCAACCCCTAGGTTTGACTTGGTTTGACCTAGATTGATTGATTGATCATCCCATGATGATTGTTGATCATGATGAAAGGGATATATGAGTTTGGTTCAATCCAATTTGGTTAGGATCAAAAGTTGGCTCATAAGGGTACTTTAGGTCACTTTGGGTCAAGTGAGCTTAAGTGGGTCAAATGGCTTGGTCAGAGCTTGATTTTAAGTTGATTAATCTTGTAGATGGACTCATGATTAAAATATAAATCCATTTACAAGTGATTTGAAGTTAAATGGGTTTTGATCTATTTGAAAATTTCATATTCAAAGGAATAATATGAAAGGGTTTTGGGTTTGATTTTTTTTTATTTGGGTTTTGATTTGTTCGATTGAGGTTTGGATTTATATATGAGCTCATGATTGTAGGGTTGATTGTACCATGAGAGAAAATCAAAGTTTGGCTTAATTTGAAAGTGATTTGGCTAAGTTCAAGATTTTGACTTGAAAGGCTTAGATGATTTTGAATGGATTTGAGTTTGATTTTTAATTGGTTTTGATTTTTGAATTTATATTTCATTTTATATGTGAATATAAATGAGAATATAAATGGATCATGAGAAAATTTCAAGAATTTGAAGTGGTTTAATCATGATTTGGTTAAAATCATTAAAGGAATTTAAAGGATTTAAGGAAATTTTAAATTGAAATTTAATTTTTTTTTAATTTTGATTGATTTATATTTATATTTCATTTATATATGAGAATATAAATGAGAATACAAATAAGTTTTGAGAAAATTCCATGAGTTTGAATAGGTTTGATCAACGGTTAGGTTAAATCCATTACTGGGAAATTAAGAGATTTGAGAGAATTTCAAGGATTTTAAATTTAAAATTTAATTTGAGGGTTTGATTTAATTGATTTATATTTATATTTCATTTATATATGAGAATATAAATAAGTTTTGAAAAAATTCCATGGGTTTGAATAGGTTTGATCAAGATTTAGAGTTGATTTTGGCTAAGTCCTTTAATGGAAAATTAAAGGGACTTAAGGAAATTTTAATGAATTGATTTGGAATTTTGAATTTGATTTGATGGGATTGAATTTATAATTTCATCTATAAATGTGAATATAAATGAAAATATAAATGGATCATGAGAAAATCTCAAAGATTTGAATAGGTTTTGATATAGTTTTTAAGTCCTTGGGAGGCTTAAGGACTTAGGAAATTTGAACTTAGGAATTTCTGATAAATTTTGATCATGGGTTTCAATCATAGATTTGATTTGAGTTTGGAGAAAATCAAATAGAATTGATTTGGGAGTTTGACTTGAAAGAAGGAAAGTGAGGAAAGGTTTAAGCTAAGGGTAGGAGGTTTTCTTAACACCCCTAACGCATAACTTATTCCTATGGCTAACTCTTCTAAGTCTTAGGGGGGGGTCTATACATCACTAGATGTGTCTTAAGACTAAGGAACTCTTAAAGTCTAAGAGAAATCCTACATCTAAGATGGAGGTATTGAGTGTTCATTCTAAAAATGAGGTCAACAGCTGCCTAATAGGGCATCGTTTCTACAAAACGAAGCTTCATCAATCATTGGAACTGTTGGTCTTAAGCTCTAGTGAGGTATGCCATTGAAACTGACTTTAGCTTAAAATGGTTTGGAGATTTTTGAAGAAAAGTTGCATGTCGTGAGATTTCCACCTTTATATATCTTCATTTTGTTTCCCTCATGGTGTGGAATTGATTTGGTCTCCATTCGAGCTTGTGAGCTCATCAAGCAACAAATGATGGGCCGGTCTCTCTCATCGGAGAGGAGAGATCATGGACCATCTATTCTGCATGATTGAATGGATGGTCCAGATCAAACCATGCTAGATCAACCGAATTAATCCTACTTAACCGCAGTTTGATCGTAGCCATCCAATCTTTGATCGGATGGCTCACTAGAAAGTGCGTTCGCCTCCGGCTGACTCAACTATGTTATGTGATTAGGGCTTCAAATAGGGTAAATTAATCCATTCTTAATGTTGAAACTTCCAAAATTAACAACTAATTGTAAACAAATCTAAAAAAATACAAATGAGAGCTCATTCTAAAGGTATTTCAGGGTGCCATCCATTAAAATTATGCTTAATTATTTTTAAGTTGTAATTTTGGCTTAATTAAGGTTTAATTCAAAACTTAATTTTCTTTATTACTCATTAATTAATCATCCAAGTGATTTCATACTTTTTGAGGATGTTTAGGGAGATGATCTCTGCCTCCCCTATTTTTTTGGAATTTATTGGTTGTTTAATTAGGAAAATTTATTGATTAAGCCCTAATTACCTTCTTAACTTAATTAAGTGATAATTAAGTATATGAATAGTAATTCATTAATTATTTGGACTCCTTAATTACTGTTGAATAGTAAGGAGGCTTAGGGAATGAGATTGGGGCTTCTCCCTTAATACTTTCCCTAATTTTTCCTCTCTTTTCAACCAAAAAATACTAATTAATGATTAATTAATTAATCAATGACTTAATTGGCTAAATTAAAACTCAAATTATATGAATTCATGCTTGATTAAATGGATAACTTATGGAATTAGGTTGGGGCCTCTTTTCCATATTTTTTCCCTTAAGTCCATCTCATTTTGAAAACATAATCAAAAGTTGATAATTGAGAAAAAGAAAAATGAATTAATGGATTAAAGCTTTTGATCGATTAATTTAAACTTTTAATTAAATCTAATTTCCCTAATTAATCCTTGGGTGTTCAATAACCTAAAGAGAGCTAATAAAATTATGGTTAGCTCACATGTGAGAGAAAACCATAAAAGTAATTAAGTGAGTTCCTTAAGCTTAATTAATTAATGATTATGAGCTAATTGCATTAAGCCCCTTTCATTTCATAGGTGCATTGCTATTTACTTTTCAATTTATTTGCATATCATATTAGCTCATAATGTTTTAATTAATTACCTTAAGGCAACATAGGTAAGGATTTTGATTAATTGATTTAATCCATGCTTAACATAACCAATTCATAAAATCAACCTAATTGCTTTTTATTAAATCAAATTAATTCACATATGGGGAATGAGATTAGGATTAGAAAATCTTTTTCACATTTCTTAAACAAAATAAAACATGAAAAATGGCATTAAGGAACTTTGGTTTGTTTTAAATGATCTTATTTAATATGATTGTCCTTAAGAATTAATTAGATTGAAAGAAATTATGTGCTTATGTTCTTTTATTTCTCTTCAATTATATTAAATGTTGTATGCCACTTGTAATCATGCATTCATCCTTTCAAAATTAATTAAATAAAATGACTTATTTTATGTCAAGTTGCATGTGTTGGCTTAAATTAAAATATGTGTGCTATTATCACTATTAAATAGAAAATTAATTTTTAAAGTATATAAATCAACTATAACACATAGAGTAATGATAATTATGAGTATTTATAATCTCGTATGTGCTTACAACTTAGAACATGTGATATGAAGTTCTCTTTTCTTTAATCTTCATGAATTCACATAAGGATATTAATATTAACAAGTGTATAGTTCATTTGAAAAGGACACACTTGCTTGGGTTTATTCTTATGTATATCCATGTCAAAATTTAGATAGAATTTTAGCTCACATGTATAAATAAATCAAAATATAATTCTTGCATGGTTTACATTCTTATAGTTGTTTGTACACTCATGAGTATTTAAGAATAAGGTATATTTAGTTTGGATGCGGCTTTAAGTAGCCCCAAGGAGGTTCCTACCTCATTCTCCGGTCAAACAATGGCAAAGTACTTGCTTATAACTTTTATACACTTGTGTATCCATTTGGCTAATGAGTAAAACCTCACCTTATTCCATATGCATAATTCAAAACAAAAAATATAATTTTGCATGATTTCCATTCTTATAGTTGTTTATACATCCACATGTATTTGAGAATAGGGGGTATATCTAGTCTAGACACCTAGGGGAGGCACAACTTTAAGTAGCCCCAGAGGTTCCTACCTCATTCTCTGGTCAAACAATGGTGAGGTACTTTCTTAGAAATTTCATACATTTGAATGTGTATTTATTTAATGAATGAGAATCCTTTTTTTTAATAAAAATCATTCATGCATCTTACATTTAAGTGTGCCAAAAACATATTGTATGCATAGATATGTTTAGGACTTAATCATATGCATGCTACATATGATGGAAAGAAATCAACAAACATGTGTTGTGTGATAGTAATTAACTCAATTAATCTTAAGATGCCTTTCTTATTGAATAAGATTATTTAAAGTGAACTAAACTTAGGATTAATTAAAATATATAATAAGGCATTCATTAAAAGAATTGATTAATTAATATGTTTTAGATGTGGCTTAAGGTAGGGATAAAGGAGGGTGATTCTCTTTTTTTTCTTTATAACACTTACATAAGTGTAAACCAAGTGAAACAAAAGAAAACATTAAGTAAAACTTACAAATCAATTAAGCCACTTAAAGTGAAATCATCCTTTCTCACTCAGAAAATTATAATAAAGCCTAGTTAAGACATACCAAATAAGCCTTAATACACACACCTTAGATTAAGTCACCACTTTTAGCCTTATGTTAGGGTGGCGCATTGTTTGATGTATGTTTGGTTTCATGATGTATTTTTGTAGAACCAATGTTGGGGTATATGCTTCGTAGACTTGATGTTAGGCTGCGATTAGCCTAATTATGTTTTCTGTAGGAGATTGTGCTTAAGGGATGCTTATAATAAATATAAATCCTCTCTTTTACTGGTTGCTTAATCCCTAAGCATAACCTAAATTAGACAAGGCGGATACCCCGGTGCTAAGTTAAAATTATACATATAATTTCTTGGGTTGTATGGTGTTTAGCTAACACTTGTCTTGCGGTGTAGTTAGATTACATTTTCAACTTTTAATGTAATTTTGCATTAGGAATTAGGATTAGTGTTATGGGAAGGATGGCCGGAAGGCTTTGTCCTAGGAGGCCCCTGATGCCTTTGAAGTAAGAAAATCCAATGGAGGAATGAAGGAGATATATGAAGAATGAAGAAATGAAGACCTCTCATAGCATTTAATTATTTATAATTGTAATTATTCTTTCATATACCAGGTTGTATAAGGGTAGAGCTCAGCAACCCATTTCTCTTTTTTTGGGTTGCATGGTTCGATTGACCATCTATTATTCTTTTACATTGGGTTTATAAATTGTTTGATATTTTATTTACAATTGCAAAATAAAAATGACATGTCTCTTTCTAGTTTCTTCATGTATGGTGATTTAATGTGTGGCATTAATCTGGTTAGGCTTAGGGAAAATTAATTTTTCTACCCTAACTACAACTCATAACTAAATCTTCTAAATAACTCATAACCTTCTTTAATGCCAAGGTATTAAATCAAGATAACTAAATAAATTTAGCATCCCCTTAGCTGGATGTTGTATATTTAATATCATGCATGTCATCTTGTTTCACATTTACTAAGAGAAGGTTTTCATCCTTGCATGATAGGGGTAGACTTGACCTTTGTGGGTCTCCCCAGTGGTGGACAACACCTCTTTCACATTGATTTAGCCAATAACCTCATTTTATCATGCATTTAGACATATAAAAATCCTATATCATTTGTCAAAATGAAGAGTCCAAAATCAAATAGAAATTGAAAAGATTTACATTAGACTAAGTCATTATTCATACTACTCATGCTCTAGTCTCTTAGGGAGTGGGTTTAAAGACATTAGTTTCTTTCTAATAATAACATCCTAACCATCTTGCAAAACATATGACTTGACCACATGGTTTTAAAGTGTAAGAGGAGTTAGTTGGCTGCCACTCCAGGCGGTTATAAGTCTAGCAGTTGGGTGATTTATCCGCTCTTGTAGAGGTAAACCATATACCCATCTTCGCTTAGATTTAGGATGTGCTTCAAACCTTGCTAAAGCTCCTTAGATTTACGATATGAGGTTTATGTTTCCCCTCAGGCTACAAGCATAAGTTCTCACCTCTTAAGCTTTTCCATAATCTTGTATTATGAGATTATAAGTCCTAGCTTTCTAATAAATTTCAACTCAAACATGTAATCCTCCTCAATTTCAAACATATAAAGAATAACCATAGGATAGGTTGGAATGCTCACTAGGTGTCCTAGTATCATGGGCATTCCTTACTCATCTCCTTTAGCTTCAGTAATAAGTCTCTCCTTTTTTATCTATCCCATTTGATTTTCTAATATAGCCAATTTATTGATAGTCTTATCTTTGAAATCTTTGGAAATAATAATTTCCTGTATTAATCAAAAGTATTCCTAAGGAATTTACTTTCCTTAAGATGTAATTAACTATGGAGGTTTGCCCCTATAGGGAACTTTAGAACCCAGCTTAAATAAACCTTGGTTTATTCATCCATGTAAAGAAGAGGAAAAATCTCTAGTATATTGGAAGACCCATCATGCCTTAAGTGTTCTTATTGGGTGATTAGGTCCATTGTATGGTAGTGATTTCTATCTTTCGAGATAGTGCACCATTCCTTGATGTCATACCTGATCACCTCAATAAGTACACCCTCAGATCTATGTGGTGTCCCCCATACACATAATCAAAAATAAACATCACAGCCCTAAAGATAGGATGCCTGCTTGGGAAAGGTGTTGCTGGCGTTAATTCCTAATCCAAAAGTGAAAATATATTTTGTTTGTTTGTTATCGTGGACCCTATTGGTATGCGAGGGACTACATTGAGAAGGGGCTATGTCAGCCTTGACCTATCTCAAATTTATTGGACCAAGGGAGAATCTACGTATTCGCTGAACATAATCTCTCACCATAGGGGTGGTTACTAGGAAAGGGGGACTATCCAATCCAAAAGTAACCTAGGCAGTGTCTAAATGGGGTCGCGAAGGACATGAGCCAAGTAGAGTGCCGGTATGGGAGCTGTCACTAATGGTGTTATCCTAATCCTTGAGGAAATTAATTCTTATATGTATTTGATGGCCAACTCAAGGAGAAAGTGTAGTAGTCATACATCTTCCAAGAGTGGTGTATCCACTAGGTGGGTCACTATCAGCATAGCGAACACCAACCAACCTAAGGTGCCTATCAATGTGTGACAATTAGTCAAGAAAGAAGGCATGTAGACTTTCATCTCCCTAAAAGCAAAATTGATTACCAAAATAGTCTATCATTGGCTCAATAGGTGCTATCTTGGCTACTGCCGGTGTGTAATGGTTGTACTTAGGAAGAAAGCGTAGCAGACATTCATCTTCCAAAGTAGTGACCAATCACTAGGGCAACTTGTTGATGGTGCAATATATCAAACCGGACCTAAAGGTGACTACTAAGTAGAGAGTCATAAAGAAGGACTAGACCCAGACTTGAAGTAGATAGGTGGAAAGGAGCCACCGAGGCACTTACCCTAATCCTCTTCTCATCCAATTCAATTCATGGTAGCTAGTTTAAGAAGAAGGCATAGCAGACTTACATCCTCTTAAATGAAGTCAACGTAAAGGTAGCTTACCGACTACACATTAAGGTCTACCATGCTAACAAGGTGCGCGTCATTGTGCAATGGTAAAATTAGGAAAGAAAGCATATTATACTTACATCTTCCTTAACAAAGGACCACTAGGGTGACATACTAATAGGGAAACATGTCAGGCTGACCTATAGCAGCTAATGTGTGAGTTCCATAGGGAGAATTATCCCACATCAAAGTAGCCTGAGACAAAAGATGTGTATGCATGTTTGTGTTGTGGAAAAGGAATAAGATGTCATTGAGATCTCTTAACCTATCCTAAAACACATTGAAGAATGGATGAAATGGTGTCATAGGGGCAATGTGGCTCCACCAAGAAAGGATCCCACCCGGGTTCTCTTACACTTAACTTAGTTGTGCTAGTCAAAATAGGATGCCTCTTGGGTTCTCTTACACCTATCCTAATAGCACTGGAGAATTGTGTGTAGTTTGTGTTTGTGTTGATGAAGGATAGGATGTCACTTGGGTTCTCTTACACCTATCCTAAATGCATGGTAGATTCATAGATGAAAATGCTTTTAGTTTGAAGAGATTGAATTTGAAATGAAATTTTCATTGATGATAATGACTTTCAAACATAATTTTATGGGTAATATTTCTTTAAGTAGAGCTCGTTGATTGGAAGCATCTGGTTAACTCCTTTATGGTTGATGAGTTGATAAGATCCTCTTTGGTAATTTTTCACTATGGAAAAAGGGCCTTCCCAAGTGGGTTCAGCTCGAGCAAACTAACCTGTTGTGAGCTTGAATCATTTTAGCTTTATACAACTCGAGGTTCTGGCATGCTCATAAGCATCTCTCCTGCAAACCTTCGAGCTCTTCTAACCATAATTTGGCATTATGTTCTATCATGATCTTTCTACCCACAACTATCCTTAGTGATGAGAGTTGGACTTCTAATGGTTTAATTCAAATACTAAGGAGAAAGGAGTTGATTGAGTTGGAGTTCTATATGGGATAAGCCACAAAGCTTCAACTAATTACTCATGCCATTATCGCTTATTTTCATTGAGTGTCTTCTTGAGTATTTGAATGAGAGTTTTGTTGAAAGATTCCAGTAGACCATTCACTTGAGGGTAATAGATGGTAGAGTTTCACCAATCTATGTTCTGTCTCTGAGCAAAGTTGTTGATCCTAGTGCTCTTGAATGCAATACCATTATCAGATATAATTCATCGAGGCACCTCAAACCTATATACGATATGGATCTTGAAAAACTAGAGCACATGCTAGGCTTTGACCTCCCTGAGAAGAATCGCCTTTGCCCACTGGAAAAGTAATCAATAGTGGCAAGGATGAATTGATGACCTTTGGAAGAAGAATGATCAATTAGGCCCATAATATTAGTACCCCAACACTTGAATGGCCAAGAGGCCAATGTTAGGTGGTTGGTGTCAGACCACTTCATGCATCTAACATTAGTGACAATGCTTGGCTACATCTACGCAATAATCATCATAAAGTAATAATCTTTAATCTTGGCCTTCATCTTCGACGATTGGTGAGCTCGCCATAATCGAGTGTACCTCAGTCATGATTTTTTGGGCTTCATGCTTGTCTAAACACTGTAACTGCATATGATCGAAGGACTATCGGTATAAGGTGCCAATGATGAGAGTGTAGGATAGGGCTCTCTGCTTTATCTGATGGGCTTGTGTCTTCTCTTGAGGTTGTTTGCCTTTAGTTATATAGTTCATGAATGGTTTCCTCTAATCTAGCTACTCATCCTTTTTGGCAACATCAACCTCCCCTTAAAGTTAGAATCTCTCGACATGGACTCATCTTCTGGACATGCCAATGCTTTGGCAAGATTTCCTAGTATCCACTATTGCATTCTCTCCTCATGAGAGCTTGTATAGGGCAACCTCAAGGATTTGGGCTAATAGCTCCATAATGTATTTGTGATAATGATGGAGTTTAGACTTAAGAACCTTATATGACCCAACGATTTGGTTGATGACCAGCTCAGAATCTCCAAAGATGTCAATGTTCTAGATGCATAGCATGACTGCTAACTCTAGACTATTAATTAAAGCCTCATACTCAACTTCATTGTTGGTGCAGAATTGGATAGATGGTATGAGAATCTCATCACATCACAATTTAGAGTTAGAAGGATTATTCCTACCTTTGAAATTTCTAGAAGATGGTTCTTCTACTTTTTGAGAGAAAGCTGTACCATCAAAATATAATTCCCATCCATGATTGCTAGTGTCCCCTAAGTTCATGATTTGTTCATCAAGGAGATTGTCATTAAGTGGAGACTCAGCAGGAAGTGGGTGTGCTACTAAGAAGTCTGCCAATGCTTGTCATTTCACTACATATAGGGGTACAAAAGTAAAGTCAAACTATGAGAGAATCATGGACCATCATGTCAACTATCCGGATAGCATCAACTATGTCATGTGATATTGTAGTGGATTGAATCTAGAGATCAAGTTGACTTTATGAGAAAGCATATAATGCCATAGCTTTTAGGATACAAAAATTAAAGCTAGGCAATGTTTCTCAATGGGTGGATAATTTGCTTTAGTAAGGATTGGATGAGGACTGAGATTGTAGAGAGCATTCTCTTTCCCTTCATCATTGGCTTGGTCCAACAAAGTGCCAAGGGAGTCATCCGATATAGTAGTGTAGAGGATGAATGGCTTGTCTGGGATAAGGGCTACTAGAACTAGTAGCATCATCAGGTAGTTCTTGATTTTTTCAAAGGCATGCTGACACTTATCATCCCACTTGAACTTGGCATCCTTTTGGCAAATGCTGAAAATGGCTAGCACCTTCCTGATAGGTTGGATATAAAGCATCGTAGATACGCCAACCACCCTTGAAATGATCTGAGTTGAGTTAGACTTTTAGGGGGTGGACTTTCTAGTATAACTTTGATCTTCTTCGAATCGATCTTGATTCCCGGTGTAGGACAACAAACCCAACAAAACTTCCCTGAAGTTACTCCGAATGCACACTTCAGTTGGTTCATTTTGAGGTTAAATTGTCTTGGCCATTAAAAACTACTTTTAAGCCAAAGAGGTGGTCTTTTCTTTACTTTTTTTTGACTATGAGATCATCACATAACACTCAACTTAATGATGAATGAGTTCATGAAGATTCAATCGAGCCCACCGGTATGTAGCCGTCGTTTAAGTTTAATTACTTTAGTTTTTTATTTATTTTAGGTTATTTTATTTTATTTTTATTTAAGTTTATTTTTTATTTTTATCTAGTTCAAATTATTTATTTTAAGTTTATTTATATTTGTTTAGGTTATTTATTTTAGTTCTTTTAGGTTTAGGTTTAGGTTTAGGTTTATCTTTATTTTAGTTTTTTTTTTATTTTATTTTTTTATTTTATATTTATTTTTAGATTTAGGTTTAGCTTTTTATTTTATTTTTAGGTTTATTTTATTTCTATTTAAGGTTCAATTTTTATTTTATTTAGGTTTTAAAGTTTTAGATTTATTTTATTATTTTAATTTAGTTTAGGCTTTTATTTATTTTATTTTAGTTTAGTTTTTATCATTATTTTATTTTACTTTTAGGTCTAGGTTTAGATTTAGGTTTTAGTTTAGGTTTTTATTTATTTTATTTAGGTTTATGTTTATTTATTTATTTGGGAAACCCCATATAGAGGGAATTTTATTGCCACAAAAAGAGGGTTACAAGGTCCTAAACATGGGATAAACTCCAAAACTACTGCTCAAAGAGCTACAATCAGCCTAGAGAGTAAATCCCCTATCTAAGTCAACCAAAAGCAAAATAAAAGAGAAACAGAAAACAAAAGATACAAAATGATTAACATAGATAAGTCAATGGATAGATCTGGGCCAAAGCTCTTCAGGATGAGAGAATGCATGGCACTAGGGAGCAAACCTACAAGAGAAAAGAGAAATGCATATGCAAAAAATGTAGAAAGATAAAAATAGAATAGTTAAAAAATATAGACAAAGTGAAAAATTAAAGCAAAGATAAACTAAGAAAAATAGAGAAGTGTATTAGAGAAGGCTCAGCTCACCAAAATTGGGGGATGCAAATATGAGCATCCAAACTTCGAGAAGGGTTACATCACAAGAGCTACTACCAAACCAAAAGGAGTGAAATCATCAGCCATCATAGCTTACAAACCTATGGAAAGATAGCAGCCATTTGTTGAATGTCTTATGAGCCTTAGTACCTGCAAACTTAAACAAAGCCATATACTCTATAGAAAGGAGACAGCAAAGAGCAGAATGGGAAAGGGGATCCCATGCAGGATTAATATCATCAATATAGTCACCATAGCACCAGAATCCTCACACATATGAAAATGAACCATATTTGCCAGATCCACCTTATTAATACCAGAGCCAAGAGTATAATTATGCCAGCATGAAAACCAACCATAAGAAAATAGCAGAAAAGGCTAGGCAGAGGATAGAAATAATATACAACCAGCTGAAATGCCTATTGTAATCCTGCTAAGAAAATCAATTAGCATGTAAATAACACCATCCCAATCATTTGGGACATATATGAAACTTACAGGCCAGGAGTACAGCTCAAGGAATATGGACCAGAAAAGGAACCCATTTAGAATAAAAAATGCAGATGTTAATAAACCCTTGTTAATAATCAATGCAGAAGTTAACAAACAATAAATGTAAAGTGAGACAGCATAACCCAAACCCAAAATACAATAAGAAATGCAGAAGTCTAACAGAACCAAGATGGGAATGCAAGAATTAGGTGGACCGTGGTAATAAGGCACCCCACCGCAAACAACACCAAATAAAGACAATCGAGAGACAACCTGAGTGTTTTGCGGGCATAAAACCTAATAATCAAGTTCAGCCAACAACCAAGACAGCAAATAATAGCTAGCTAGCCATAAAACCACCCATTCAGAATAGACACTACATAAGTTAATAACCATGTACGTAATAGCATAATCATAGTGATAAGAACAACCAAGATGGAAAAAATAGTAGCAGTTAAATAGACCACAAACATCGTGATAAGTTGTAGCGATCACAAACAACAAAATAATTAGAAAAATAACTGAGACCGCTGGACATAAGACCCAAAATCCAACAACCAACAATTAAAGCAAAAAATAATTATTGCACCCACCATAAGATAATCCAAGAAAAAATGGTACAACATAGACATGAAAGGGGTTCAAAGGAGAGCCATCATTGAAATCCTTCAAGACAAAGAAAAGTAGGCCAGTAGCTAAGCCAACATCATCAGTAAAAGTAGACTGGAAAGAAAATAAAAAGTATTTCCAATCTTGAAAAGAGACAGTAATAATAACAAGGGTATTGCAGTTTCTCTCCATACAGGTTAGGGAGGTGAGGTTAGCAAGAACAATAAAAAAAATAATCCCAGAAGCAGCCTGCTAGACATAAGACCCAAAAATCCAACAACCAATAATTAAAATAGCAAAATAATTATTGCACCCACCATAAGGTAATCCAGTAAAAAATAGTGGTACAACATAGACTCGAAAGGGGTTCAAAGGAGAGCCATCATTGAAATCCTTCAAGACAAAGAAGAGTATACCAGCAGCTAAGCCAACATCATCAGTAAAAATAGGCTGGAAGGAAATCAAGAAGTAATTCTGATCCTGCAAAGAAATAGTAATAATAACAAGGGTATTATAGTTTCTCTCCTTACAGGTTGTGGAGGTAATGTTAGAGAGCATAAGAGGGGCCAGAGCCCTATTAAAGAGAGAAAAGATAGATAAATTAGGGCCTTCCATGAAGCTATAAAAAATATAGCAATTAAACAATGAGATAGCAAAGTCATGAGCCCCAACACAGATTTCTAGAAAAAGGAAAAGAGACAAAACACAGCCTTAATCATAAAATGGAAAATAGATACAGTAAGACCCATAAACAAAATATGGATGGCAAGAAGTCTATCTCTGTTGATCAAAAAGTAAATCATCTCCCTCCAGCAGATCCTACTGATAAGTGAAAATATCTCCATCCAACAGGTTAGAAAAATAGGAAACACCTTACCATGAATAGTGGAAATAGCAGAAGTAGTAAGACCCCAAATACGGGTAGGGTAATTAATCTAGTAGTAGATGCCACAGAGATCACAAAATAACCATAAAGGGGTATCAGGAAGATGCATCAGCAAAACCTAGGGAAACAACAACACTAAATAGAAGTTGGTCATGCAGTTAAACAGGTAATACAACAGGCCAAAATAATAGGATGAATTAATTTCTAAGGTAAGGGAGTCTAGTATTGTCCAAATTAACCAAACCATGCAAATGTTTAGGAAGTGTAAGTTGATCAAAGAATTTTATGCCATCTAATCTAGCACCCAGATTAGCAATTATCAGACATGCATTACCTTCCATACATACATGAGTGATTTTAAAATAGAGTTGAGAAAGGAGAGTTCTAGTCTGCTTTAGAAGGTAGTACAATTTTGTATTGCCCACTTTGGTGGAAGTCAAAAGATCAATCAACAATAGGGCATCCACCTCGATCCAAATATTGAGCCAACCTTTTTGAAGTCAAATCTCAATAGCTTTGTAAACTGCCATTATCTCAGTAAAAAGAATAGAGCAAGTATTAAGGGGGTAAGCAAAAGCACATAAGACTTTACCATTAAAGTTTCTAAAAGTTCCACCACAGCTAGAAGCATTTTGAGAAACAAAGCCATTAGTGTTAATTTTAATAGTATTAGCATGAGGTTTTATCCAATAAACAATCTTGCCATCTTTGATTGGGTTGATCCGACAAGCTAAAATTGGCCACAAATTTGCAGCCTTTGAATTGATTGTAGTTAATTAAATTGGCATTAAACAAGGCACAAATTTTATTTTTAATTCTAGTAAATATACTCATATGGTTCATAGGAATCCCATGATATTTTGCATCATTTCTATCCATCCATATGAACCAAATAAGAGTGATAGCAAGTATCACTTTAAAGTGGCCTTTAATAGTATTTTCAAAATAAACATCTAGAAGTTGGTATAGAATTAAGGAGACATCAAAATTGACAATATTAAAGAGTTCATCATACCAAATCCACAGTTTGGAAGCAATGGCTCCATTAACAAATACATGATTCACATTCTCAATGTGAAAGCAGCAATAGCATTTTGAAGGTAAACAAAAACCTTTATCCCACATCAAGGAGTCAACAAGGATGAAGTTTTTCAAAATATGCCAAGTTAGAACACAATAAGAAATAAGAATAGTGTTATTCCAAAGTTTAAAAAACACATTGGAGAAATCATGATCAGATCCTTTTTAAGCTTTTAAAAATAGTAAATCTCCTATCTAAGTACATCCAAAAGCAAAAGAAGACATTAAAGCAATCAAAAGATACAAATTGATTAACATAATAAGCCAATGGAAGATAAGGGCCAATGCTCTGCAGGACGTGATAATGCATGACACTATGGAGCAAACCTACAAGAGGAAAAGAGAGAAGCACCTACAAAAATGTAAACAGAAAGAGATTAGTGTAGTTGAGGTAATACAGAAAAAAAGATAAATGAAAATAGCATAATCTAAGAATGATAGTAAAGAATTATGATAGAGAAGCTCAGTCTCAATCACACCAAGATGGGCAGATGTAAATATAAGCATCCAAACTTCAGTAGAAGGGTTACATCACAAGAGATACTACCAAACCAAAATAGAGTGAAATCATCATAGCCATTATAGCCAACAAACCTGTGATAAGATAGCAGCCAGTTGTTGAAAGTCTTATAGGCTTTATTACTTGCAAACCTAAACAAAACAATATATAATATATAGAGGAAATTGCAAAAGGCAGAAGGATAAGGGGTCCCATGCAGGAAAAGTATCATCAATATAATCACCCTTACATGAGAATACTTATACATATGAGAATGAGCCATCTTTGCCAGAACCTCATGAAAATTCATATCCAAGAAGTGAAATAGGCCAGCATATAAACCCTCCACAATAAAACAACAGGAAACTGAAATCGCTAAACAAGTCAATGAGCCTATAAATAACACCATAACATATGATATATATATGAATCTTCTAGGAGGACAACCTAGAAGTAAAGGCCGTGAACCCAATCATAATAATGAATGCAGATGTGAACAACCCCCTTATTAATATCCATATCAGTAGTTGGAAAAAAGCAATTGTATAGGAAGGCAGCATAACCCAACGCAGGAATTAGACTGAAACCTACCAAAAATAGTACCAAATAAATAAAGGCGAGCTTTGACTAGGACCAAAATTGGATGTCGAGATCAACAAACAACCAAGATAGTAAGGCAGCAAAGGCAATTTTCCATATTCGAGAATATAGGCGGTGCATACCAAGAAAATAGGCTGCAAAACCCAGAACCTAGATGGGAATAGAGAATGAGATATAATGTAGATCACAACTATCGGAGATGAGCAGCTGACCAGGCATAAACATCAAGGGCAATCGAGAAAAGCCAACAACAAAATAATTAATGCAACATTGGAACCCAGCAGAAGATAAATCAAAAAGGGGATTCAAATGAGGGCCAACATTAGAATCTAGAAAAAATAAGACAGCAGATAACCAAGAAAAAAATAGCCAAGACAGCAACAACCAAGACAGCAAGGGATAGCAAGTTGTCCATAAAACCTCTCAATCAGAGTAGACATTGTAGTAGTTAGTAATCGAATAGATAGAGCATAAAAATAGGGTTTCGGAAGGTAGCGGCCACCTGTCACCAAAAACAATCGAGTAATAGTAATAAGCTTAGCGAACATAGGACCACAGTCCTACAACAAAGATGGAGCCAACATAGGAATCCTGAAAAACCAAGATAGCAAATATCCAAGACAACAAATAACCAAGACAACAAAACGGGTAGGCCACCATATATAAAAAAAATAGTGCAATAGAGGATGAAAAGAGGATGGAGAAAAGTAGACCAATGAATTTAGATGATATGCATATAATAAATAAATAAGGGGTTCAAAGAAAAAGCCACCAAGCAATCAACAACTTCAGTAGAGTATTAATCTAGTTCAAACCAATAGATTAATCTACCAACAAGCGGCCAAGAGTTCACCCAATCGAGTAAACAAAGCATATATAAATATCCAAATAATCAAATGGATAATCATAGGGATCACAATTTTAATAGAACCAAATTGGGATAAAATAGCGGGGAGAAATGCGGTTGCCCAATTGTTAATAGTAAAATAGTGAGAAAAAATAGAAGGAAACAAATAATAACCACAAGACAACTTCTTTGGACAAAGGACCCTAAAATCAAAAAACGGTGGTAGCAAAAACAAAAATTACACCCACCATATAAAACTCCAATAAAAGCAGATGTAAAATAGCAACAAAAGGGTTCAAGGATAATCAAGAAAAAACCTTCCACATAAAGGCATCGGGCTAGCGACTAAACCCACAACCACAGTAAAGGCAAAGCGAGAAGCCATTAAGGAAGTCCAAACCACAGGAAATAAAATTGCAAAATCCCTCTTGGCGGAGAGGGAAAATGAGGTTGTCAAGACAATCGACAAGACAACACCAAAAGCACCCTGCGAACGGATAAACAACCCAATGACTTGCTTGCTAGATATAAGACTCAATTATCCAGACCATCCAACAAACAAGAAAGAAAATAATAGCAAGTTAGCCATAAAACAAACCATTCAAATTATACAATGCATAAGTTAAATCCTAGATAGTTAAGGAAGTGGTAAAGACTAGCGAACCGAAGTAAAAAATAGCAGCAGGTGAAAATTGCATCATCCTAGATGTTAACAGCACAAACATTCAGAGAAAAGAGAGGTAAGAGATAGCTAAGCAGAAAAATAAAATCCATCATGCAGTCCACAACCTCAAGAGAGGCCAACTAAACAAAACAAAACAAATCCCCAGAAGCAGCATGAAGAGCAATAGATAATTACCAAGCAATGGATGCATAATTTTAGAGACAAAGTTAAAAATAATAGATAAAATGATATGAGAGATGAGAATGGGAAGAAAAGAAGAGCAGGACAATAAATAGCTAAAACACAAGGTTAGCTGGATGATGAATCAGAGATCCAAAATCATAGATTAAAACAACACTACAATTATTGCAACCATAGGATAAGCCAATAAAAGCGGTGGAGACAGAGCCAATAGGGGTTCAAAGGGTCTCATCAATGAAATCCTTTAGGACAAAGGAGAATAGGCTAGCAGCAGAACTATCATCCTCAGAGAAATCATACTGAAAGGAAGTCATTAAACAATTCCAAACATGCAAAGAACCATTAATAATAACAAGGGTATTGCAGATTCTTTCCTTACAGGTATGCAAACTAGGGTTAGTAATGACATACAACAAATACATTAAACCAACTCCAAGTGCAGCCTGCTGGACAAAAGGCCCAAAAGTCCAACAGCCAACAATTAAACCTTCAACATAGATGTTGCATCCAACATAAGATAAACCATTAAAGAGAAAAGGAACACAAACAATCGGAATGGTCCACATTATTGGAATTCAAGATTCAAATAATTCCAAATATAGAGAAAATGTTATAGCCAGGATATTGCAAGATCTCTCCTTACAGGTTGTGAAGGTAAGGTTATGGAGCATAGGAGAGATAAAAACAGCAAGACCCCAAATAAGGTTGGGCTAATTAAACCAACAATAGATGCCACTTAGCTTAGCAAAGGACCAGCAAGGAGTAATTTGATGATGCATCAACAAATTCTAAAGGAGGAGCGACACATTAACGGTAAAATAATAGAAGCGGTAAAAAATTAAAATTGGAAAATACCAATAGTACAATAGAGATTGACAAGTAAACAATAATGCATTGAGACCAAAAGTAACAAGTAAATAGAAAATGATCATGCGGTAAAGAGGTATTGAAATAGGTGAATCAATAGATTAGATTAATTTACGAGATAAGGAAGCCTAGTATTGTCCAGATTAACCAAAACAAATGTTTAGGAAGGGTTAGTTGATCAAAGAATTTTATACCATCCAATCTAGCACCCAGATTGGCCAGAAAATCAACACATGCATTACCCTCGCACCAACATGAGTGAATTTAAAGTAGAGTTGGGCAAGGAGAGCTCTAGTTTGCTTAAGAAGGTAGTACAATTCTGTATTGCCCATATTCATGGAAGTCAAAAGATCAATCAGTAGAAGGGCATCCACCTCAATCCAAATATTGAGCCAACCTTTTTGAAGGAAAATTTCAAGAGGTATGTACACTTCCATGAGCTTAGCAAAGGGAACAGAGCAAGGATTAAGGGGGTATGCAAAAGCACACAGGACTTTTCCATTAAGATTTCTAAAATGCCACCACTTGAACCTTTAGGAGAGAGCCATCGGTGTTAACTTTAATAGTGTTGGCATGAGGTTTTACCCAATAAATAATCTTGTCATCTTTACCGATGGGATGATCCGACAAGTTAAAACCCAATTTATTGGCCATAAATTTGCACCCTTTGAATTATTTGTATTTAATTAATTTAGCATTAAACAAGTCCGCATTTTGTTTTTAGTTCTCCTCATGTGGTTCATAGGGATCCCATGATGTTTTGCATCATTTGGTCCATCCATATGAACCAAAAAGAGTGATAGCAATTATGACTTTTGTGACCTTTAGTAGTGTTGTCAAATAAACTTCAAGGAGTTGGTATAAATTTAAGGAGCCATTGAAAATGATAATGTTAAAGAGGTCATCATACCAAATCAAAGCTTAGAAGTAATTAAAAACATGGTTCACATTCTCAATGTGGAAATATTAGCATTTTGAAGGTGATTGAAAACCTTTATAAGGAGTCAATAGGGATGAAGTTTTCAAAATATGAGTAAGAATAGAATAAGAAGTAGGGATATTGTTATTCCAAAGTTTGGAAAACACATAGGAAAAATCATGAGCTTCTTTAATGTGAATCAAACATTTTTAAAGTTGAAATCACCATTATGTGAAAGCTTAAAAGGATCGATCTTGATTGGTAGGAATGATAGGAATAGTAGTAAGCTTATTTAAAAGAGGGAGGAATATAATCGATTACTATTGTTTCCATATTATTACAAAAGGAGTTCACTTTAATAGTAGAATTCATCAATGGACCCACCTCAGTCAGTTATCTTGCCAAAAGAAGAGGATCGAGTTAATCCCCAAAAATTAAAGATTGACATCCATTTTGAGAACAAAGTCTTTTCCAAATTGGAGAATCTCCACTTTATAGAGGCAGATGAAGGGTGCTTACCTGTATTTAGTCATGAAATTAGACCATAGACTATTGTTTTTCCTAAAATTCACCAAAGTTTATAAGAAAAATCAGTGATAGTTTCCTTGATTGGTTTACATCCAAGACCACCTTCAGCAAAAGTGCCACAGGTTTTATACCAAGAGGTACAGTGCATTTTTTTAAAAGAATTGTTAGATCCCCAAAAAAATTTATTAATGAGCTACTCAATTCTGTTAATGGTAGAGTTGGTTGGCATAATGGTTTTAATGAGATACAAAGGCATGGAGTTAAGGGTGCTCTTAATCAAAGTGAGCATACCACCAAATGAAAGTAAATGAAATTCTCAAACAAAAATTTTATTAGAGATTTTTTGGCTTAGCTCATCAAAAAGGTTAGATATTTTCTGACCTTTAAAAGAGGAGCACCAAGATATTTAATTGGAAGTTATTGTTATTGAAAATTAGTAATTCTCAAGATTTGGTTGGTCTATTGCTCGAGATTTTAGAAGAAGGAATGAAACAACTTTTGCCGTTGAGAAAAGACCTTTCATTGCCAAATTTATTTAAAAGATTCTTAATAGTTTTAATGTGAGGGAGGCATTGCAAAGATTATAAAGTCATCAGAAAACTAAGATGAGATGGGAAGACCACCTTGAGTTATATAAAACATAGGATTGTAAAAGATCATTTTAGACTCTAGATAGATATTCAACAACAATAATAAAAGAGAGGGGGGATCCCCTTGTCTCAAACATGCTTTGAAGGGAAAAAACCTAGGGATTCACCATTCATGATAACAGAAAACCAAACATTTGTAATGCAATTTATGATGAGACAGATAAAATAATCAGAAAACCTAAGCAAATGAAGAATTTGAAAGAGGAAATCTCAAGAGAGGTTGTCGAAAGCTTTAGTGATGTCTAGTTTAAAAAGGATGTTACCACCTCTGATAGGAACGTCAATGTCATGAATCAGCTCTTGTGCTAGAAGTATGTTATCAGATATAGATCTATCTTTAACAAAGCCAGTTTGGTTGGGGTAAATAATTTTAGCGGCTAATTCTATTAGCAATCAATTTAATAATGAGTTTATGAAAGAAGGTGCAAAATGCGATTCTAAAATTCAAGATTATTAATTTTGGGAATGAGAACAAAGGAAGTGCTAGAAAAATATCTAGGTAAAGGGTTGCCCTCAAAAAATCAGCATAGCATCAACAAGGTAGTCTTAATAATAGGCCAGCAATGTTGAAAAGAGTAGTTATGTAACCTTCAAGACCAGAGAATCATGCTATTTAGAATACTACCAATCTTATCTTCCATAGGACGCAAACTTAGCAAGTGGTTTTCATCATTAGAGATTGTAGAGGGGATCAGGTGTGTGTTGGAGAGGGCTTTTAAGGAGGGGTTGTTGTCTAATAAATTTTGAAATTGATGTATGATATAATCTTTAATATCATTATTATCTAGGTGTCATTATCATTTTGATTTTTTTAATAGAGTTTAAGGCTTTTTTTTAAAAGAGCATGGAAGTACTTTTACTATCACCATCGTGTTTGCTAGCGCTTTTGGCCTTTATAGGTTTCCTCCATATTACGATAATTAATCAAGTTATCTTTGCATTCAATTCATCAAGCTTATTAGAGTCAGTCAAAACAACATCTTCAAGATAGCAAACAAGTTGTTCCATATTTTTGAGATTAGAAAAAAGATTTTTAAAATGATGCTTGTTCCACCAATTTAGAATTTGTTTAAGCCTTTTCAGCTTAAGCCAAAGGTGAATCATGCCTTTAATAGAATTATCAGGATGAATAGGGGCCACCAATTAATGGAAACAACATTAATGAATTCACTATGATGGATCCACATATTTTGGAATCTAAAGGGAGTAGGGGAGGATGGTCTAGTGGAGGGATTTTTGACAGAAATCAAAAGCAGAGCATGGTCAGATAAAGTTCTGCTTAAATGATCAACCGAAGTAAGAGGCCATTGATTGATCCAAAAAGAATTAGAGAGCATCCTATCAAGCCGCTACCAAAGTCTAGAATTATGCCACGTGTAGTCAAAACCCGAAAAGCAAATATCAATCAGATTACAATCAAGAATCATATTAAAAAAGTCTTCCATGGAATGAATGTTAGGAGAGCAACCTCCCCTTCTTTTTGAGGAAGTGAGAATAGTATTGAAATCACCACCAACCAACCAAGGTTTTTTAACAGAGGAGGCAAAGGTTCTTAAGTTATCCCAAAGGATGCTCCTACCAATTCTATTACAAGATGCATAAATAAATGAACCAAGAGCAGAAAATTCACCCAATGAGATTTGAACTTTAACCAATTGATGAAGGTCATCAAGGATAGAGATGTTGACTAAATTATTCCAAAAACAACAAATTTTATTGCTAATATTATAAAAAAAGTTTTGAAAACAAGCATTCTAGCAACCTGGTTGATCTTAGAGGAGTGTATGAATGGTTCAATAACAAAAAGTAAGGCTATGTTATGAGTACGATAAAGGCTTCTAACATAGTTGCGGACAACGAGAGTCTCAATACCCCTAATATTCCAAATAAGAAAATTAATCATAATAAATAAGAAGAAAAAAGGAAAGATAACAGAAGGATAAAAAATAAGAAGAAGAAAGTCGCATGATGTAATCATTTATGGGAAGTTAGAGAATATCTAGTGGTTCTAGTGGAGCTATTAGTGAACATTCTAGTTTTAAAGGATTTTTTCTTAGTAATAGTTTGAAAAGGTCTATCAATGTCCAAAGTATCTCCATCCGAGAAGAGTGATTTGTGAAATTTAGAGTAGGGCCAGTATCTATCAAAACATTCCTAATTGTAATTTCCCCTTCTTCAGTGTTAGAATTAAGATGAGGAATTGGGTTAGCTTGAGTATCACTCTAAAGGGTAGGAGAGGGAGAGGTTGTGAAACCATTAATTGAACAATTTTCATGTTTAGTTTCAAAAATACTTTTCAGATTTTGCTCCACTACCAAAGGATCGACATTTTTAGATTTTGTTCTTTCATCAAATGGACACTTTCAGAATTAGTTTTTAGATTTTGTTCTGACCTAAAGTTCCCATTCAAGTCACCACTAATGTTCATATGAGTCTCATTGGGTTCACTAGCCAAAAGGGGTAAGGTAGATCAAGGTATTATCTAGAAATTATTACAATTAGAAGCAATAATAGGTAAGTTATCATTGGCCTCCTCATGAACCTCATGAGCCTTATTTTGCTCAAATGCTCTCAATAGACAAAGTAGTAATCCCTTTTGAGTGACTTTAGCCACATAAGCCAATTTATTAATTTTTTCATATGCTAGAGTGGGGTTAGGATCTGGTAGTTTAATCTTTTTAAGATGAGGATGCAACACAAAGCATTCAGAATGATCATGACCATGAATCTTATAGTGCGTGCAAAAAAGAGGGAAATTTTCAAATTCCACTTTTTGATTATAACCAAATTTCTCATAGCCGATCCATACTTCTTTAGGATACTTTATGATAATATCAATCTCAACTAAAATAAAGCGATGGCCGTGATCTCGGTGGCGATAAATTTGATGGGGCCAACCAAAAGGGAACCACAAGAACGATGGAGTAGCGTAATGTATTCTCATGTTTTGAAGAGCTAGCCATAAAGGAACAATTGGGGATTCCTCTTTAACATCAAAAAGAGGAGACCATTTCAAAAGTCTCATTTGATAATTATACATAAAGTAGGAGCGACGAGCAAAAACTCTTGAGTAATCTAAGTCATTAGATATGGTGAATAAGGATATGCAGGATCAATCAATCGATGGTGAAAATGCCGAGCTTTAGGCTATGAAAAAGGATCGATGTTATCAAGAGTTGGGCGACATAAGGAAAATTTACCAGAATTCAAAGGCTTCTTTTCCACGCCGTCAAGATTCAGTACATTGGTAGGAGTTCCATGAAAGATGTTGAAATCAAGCATTAGAGTGTTCTTACCAAATAATGCATCCTTGAAGGACTTAACGAGGTAGAGTAGCGGATGGAGTCGGATCCTTAATACACTTATAGAAGCCTTAGATGCCTCCAAGTTCAAGACTCAGTGTGGAAGCGGTGCCTCATTGAAAGAGAACAAGGAAACTCACATTAAGCAAAATGACCAAAATCTAGAAATTATGATCAGGAGGATCAAAATAAGCCAAGTCGCAAGGAAAATGTCAGGGAACACAAAAGCGCCAGAGAGCGCCGCGGTCGAGAAAAGGTTAAGAGGAGTTTTTTGGGGTTTAGGGTTAGTTTAGGGTTTTAGGGTTTCAGTTTAGGGTTTAGGGATTTGGTTTTGGGTTAGGGTTAGTGTTTAGGGTTTAGGGTTTAGATTTACAGTTAGTTTAGGGTTTATGTTTACGATTAGTTTAGGGTTTAGGGTTTTTAAGGGTTTAGGGTATAGGACATAGGCTTTAGGGTTTAGGTTTTAGGGTTGTAAGCTTAGGGTTAATTTTAGGTTTTATGGTTTAGGGTTTAATGTTTAGGGGTTTTGTTTTTAAATTAAGTAAACCAGTAGGTTTATGCTTTTTTAGTTTAATTTTTATTTATTTTAGTTTATTTTTTATTTAGATTTGTTTATTTTTATCAAATTTGGTTTATTTATTTTAGGTTTATTTATTTTGTTTAGTTTTTTATTTTAGTTTATTTTTTAAATTTACCTTTAATTTTATGCATATTTTTTAGTTTAGTTTTATTTTTATTTTATTTTTTAGGTTTAGGTTTAATTTTTTTTAAGGTTTAGGTTTAAGTTTTTATTTTATTTTTTTGGTTTATGTTTTAGGTTTATTTTTAGGCTATTGTTTTAGGTTTTTAGTTTAGGTTTAGGTTTAGTTTTAGTTTTTTTAATTTTATTTAGTTTAAGGTTTAGGTTTAGGTTTTATTTATTAAGGTTTATTTTATTTTTGTTTAGGCTTAAGTTTATTTTATATTATTTATTTTAGGTTTAGGTTTTTTTTAGTTTAGGGTTTAGGTTTTATTTTTAGGTTCTATTTTTAGGTCTATTTTTTAGGTTTAGGTTTTTTTAGTTTTTATTTAGTTTTTATTTTATTTAATTTTAGATTTATTTTATTTTATTTAGGTTTTCAGGTTTTTTTCTTAGGTTTATTTTATTTTTTAATTTAGTTTTGGTTTTTATTTATTTTATTTTACTTAATTTTTTATTTTATTTTATTTTATTTTTAGGTTTATGTTTAGGTTTTTATTTTATTTTATTTTGTTTAGGTTTAGTTTTATTTATTTATTTGATTATTAGGTTTTATTTAGTTTAGGTTTGGGTATTTAGGTTTTTAGGTTTTAGGGTTTAAGGATTAGGGTTTTGGGTTTAAGGTTTTAGGGTTTAGTGTTTTAAGGTTTAGGGTTTAGGGTTAGGGCTTAGGGTTTAGGAATTAGAGTTTAGGATTTTTTTATAAATTAAGTAAACAGGTAGGTTTAGATTTATTTAGTTTATGTTTAATTTATTTTATTTTATTTAGTTTGATTGTTTAGGTTTATTTTTATTTTTATTAAGTTCAATTTATTTATTATAGGTTTATTTATGTAAGTTTAGTTTCATTTTTATTTTATTTTTTAGGATTAGTTTTTTTTTAGGTTTCGGTATAAGTGTTTATTTTATTTTTTTTAGTTTTAAGTTTTAAGTTTTTATTCTAGGTTTATTTTTAAGTTTTATTTCTTTAGTTTAGGTTTAGGTTTACTTTTAGTTTATTTTATTTTATTTAGTTTAAGGTTTAGGTTTAGGTTTAGATTTATTTATTTTAGTTTAGTTTATTTTAGTTTAGGTTTATTTTTAATCTATCTAAATTATTTTAGGTTTTGGTTTTGTTTTTTAGTTTAGCATTTTAGTTTTATTTTTTATTTATTTTCTTATGTTTAAGTTTTTATTTAGTTTTTTATATTATTTTATTTTAAATTTATTTTATTTTTATTTTACATCTAATTTTTATTTTATTTAGGCTTTTTTATTTTTAGGTTTATTTTATTTCATAGTTTAGTTTATATTTTTATTTATTTTATTTTATTTTTATTTTTATTTTTATGTTTATGTTTAGGTTTAAGTTTTAATTTAGATTTTTATTTTACTATATTTTTTTATTATTTAGGTTTAGATTTTTTATTTATTTTATTTTAAGGTTTTATTTAATTTAGGTTTAGGTTTTTAGGTTTTTAGCTTTTTAGGGTTTAGAGTTTAGGGTTTAGGGTTTAGGGTTTGTGGTTTAAGGTTTAGGGTTATAGGGTTTAAGGTTTAGGGTTTAAGGTATAGGATTTTAAGGTTTAGAGTTAAGGGTTTAGGTTGTATGATTGGGGTTCAAGGTTTAAGGTTTAGGATTTAGGGTTTATAATTAGTTTAGGGTTTAGGTTTTAGGGTATCGGGTATAGGGTTTAGGGTTTAGGGTTTAGGGTTTAGGGTTATAGGTTTAGGGTTTAGGGTTTAGGGTTAGTTTTAGGTTTTAGGGTTTAGGGTTTTAAAAAAAATTAAGTAAACCAATAGGTTTAGGTTTGTTTAGTTTATTTTTTATTTATTTTAGTTTATTTTAATTTTTATTTATTTTAGTTTAATTTATTTATTTTTATTTATTTTAGTTTATGTTTTAGGTTTACGTTTAGATTTATGCATATTTTTTTTAATTTAGTTTTATTTTTATTTTATTCTTTAGGTTTAGGTTTTTATTTTATTTTTTTTAGGTTTATATTTTAGGTTTATTTTTAGGTTTTATTTTTTTGTTTATTTTACTTTATTTAGTTCAAGGTTTAGGTATAGTTTATTTTAGGTTTAGGTTTCAGTTTTATTTATTTTATTTTATGTTTAGCTTTATTTTATTTTATTTATTTTAGGTTTAGGTTTAATTTTACATTTAGTTTTAGGTTTTATTTTTTGGTTGATTTTTAGGCTTAGGTTTTATTTAGTTTTTTATTATTAAAATTTAGGTTTATTTTATTTTATTTTTGAGTTTTAATTTTATTTAGGTTTTTTATTCTTACATTAATTTGATTTTTTTAGTTTAGTTTATGTTTTTATTTATTTTATTTTAGTTTATTTTTATTTTATTTTATTTTTATGTTTAGGTTTTGGTTTTGGTTTAGGTTTTCATTTTATTTTATTTTATTTAGGTTTAGGTTTTTTTATTTATTTGATTATTATGTTTAATTTAGTTTAGGTTTAGGATCTTAGGTTTTTAGGTTTTTAGATTTTTAGGGTTTAGGGTTTAGGATTTAGGGTTTTAGGGTTTATGGTTTTAGGGTTTAGGGTTTAGGCTTTAGTGTTTATGCTTTAAGGTTTTGGGTTTTTAGGGTTTAGGCTTTAGGTTTTTTTTAATTAAGTAAACCAGTAGGTTTAGGTTTATTTGGATCCTTTAATTAATTTTTTTATTTATTTTAGCTTATTTTATTATTTTATTTATATTTAAGTTTATTTTTATTTTTATTTATTTTATTTTTATTTATTTTAGTTTATTTTTTAGGTTTAGGTTTAAGTTTATGCTTATTTTTTTAGTTTAGTTTTATTTTTATTTATTTTTTTCATTTTAGGTTTTATCTTTTATTTTTAGGTTTAGGTATAGGTGTTTATTTTATTTTTTTAGGTTTAGGTTTTAGGTGATTATTTTAGGTTTATTTTTAGGTTTTATTTTTTTATCTAGGTTTACGTTTACTTTTTAGTTTATTTTATTTTATATAGTTTAGGATTTAGGTTTAGTTTATTTTAGGTTTAGGTTTAGCTTTTATTTATTTTAGTTTATTTTATTTTATTTTATTTAGGTTTAAGTTTTTTTTATTTTAGGGTTTAGGTTTTTTTATTTAATTATTTTTAGGTTTATTTTATAGGTTTAGGTTTTTATTTAGTTTTTATATCACTTCATTTTAAATTTATTTTATTTTTATTTTACATCTAGTTTTTATTTTATTTATGTTTTTATTTATTTTATTTTATTTTAAATTTTTTCTTTATTTTATTTTATTTTTACATTTAGATTTATGTTTAGGTTTTAGTTTCAGTTTAGGTTTTTATTTTATTATATTATTTATTTTATTTGGGTTTAGGTTTATTTATTTATTTTATTTTCAGGTTTTATTTAGTTTTGGTTCAGTGTTTTAGGTTTTTAGGGTTTAAAGTTTAGGGTTTAGAATTTAGGGTTTGGAGTATAGGGTTTAGGGTTTAGGGTTGTAGGTTTAGGGTTCATGGTTTAGGGTTTAGGGTTAGTTTTAGGGTTTAGGGTTAGGGATTTTTGTTAAAAAATTTTTAATTTTAATTTTTTAAATTAGCAAACCATAAGTTTAGGTTTATTTCTTTATTTAGTTTATTCTTTATTTATTTTAGTTGATTTTATATAGGTTTATTTTTATTTATATTTAGTTTAAATTATTTATTTTAGGTTTATTTATTTTAGCTTAGGTTTTTTATTTTAGTTTAATTTTTAAATCTAGGTTTAGGTTTTAGTTTATTTTTTAGCTTAGTTTTATTTTTATTTTATTTTATTTTTTATGTTTTAGTTTTATTTTTTTAATTTTAGGTTTAGGTTTATGTTTTTATTTTATTTTTTTTAGGTTTAGGTTTTAGGTTTTTAGTTTAGGTTTTATTTTTTTTAGTTTAGGTTTTAGGTTATTTTTAATTTATTTTATTTTATTTAGGGTTTATGTTTAGCTTTAGGATTAGATTATTTTATGTTTAGGTTTAGGTTTTATTTATTTTATTTTAGTTTATTTAAGTTTATGTTTCGGTTTACTTTAAGTTTTATTTTTTATGTTTAATTTTTAGGTTTAGGTTTTTATTTAATTTTTATTTTATTTTATTGTACATTTATTTTATTTTTATTTTAGGTTTAGTTTTTCTATTTAGGTTTTTTATTTTTTAGTTTAGTTTAAGTTTTTATTTATTTTATTTTAGTTTAGTTTTTAGTTTTTATTTTATTTTCTTTTTTTGGTTTAGTTTAGGTTAAGGTTTAGGTTTTTATTTTAATTTATTTTGTTTTGGTTTAGGTTTTTTTATTTTTTTATTTTTAGGTTTAGGTTTTTAGCTTTTTCGATTTTGGAGTTTAGGGTTAGTTGAGGGTTGAGGGTTTAGGGTTTATGGTTTGCAATTTAGGGTTTAGTGTTTAAGGTTTAGGGTTTAAGGTTTTGGGTATAGGGTTTATGGTTTAGGGATTAGGGTTTTAGGGTTTAAGTTTAGGGTTTAGGGTTTAGTGCTTAGGGTTTAAGGTTTTCAGGGTTTATGGTTTATGGTTTATGGTTTAGGGTTTAGGCCATAAGTCTAGGGTTCAGATTTTAGTTTTGGGTTAAGGGTTTTTATTTTGTTCTTTTTTTAACAGAGAACAAATTCGGTTCCACATTTCTTCTTTCTGATTTCATCAACCAAATAACACACCAAGTTTTCTAAGACACAAGGGACGACGTAAATAAAAAATGAGCATGCATAGAGGAAATCAAAAACCCTAGGTAATTAAAATTGTCTCTACTATAAAGACATAGTTCCATATGTTGCATATTGGATCTATCGTTATTAAGTTTCTCCATTTCCCATCAGAACCACCCCAATCTCTCGAGTAGAGGGATGCGCCATCATATCCTTGATTTCTCCATTTGCCACCACCATGGTTCCTATGGTCCTCCTTATGACCATTTGCTTCCACCACCTCCATATCCACTAGATCCCCAACCACCTTTATAGGTTTGTTTGCTAGATGTAGACTATTGATGGTGATGTTTATCAAGGTTCTATTCTTTTGGTTTAGTTTTATTAGGTTTAAGGTTTAGTTTATTTTTTAATTTATTTAGTTACTTTTTGGTTTAGGTTTAGGTTTGGGTTTAGGATTTGGGTTAGTGTTTGGGTTTAGAGTTTATGGTTTTAGGGTTTATGCTTTTTTAGGGTTTAGGGTTTATTATTTTATTTATTTTATTTTATAGGGTTTAGGTTATTTAGGATTTAGTTTAGTGTTTAGTTTAGGGTTTATGGTTTAGGTTTGGGTTTATTTTAGGTTTAGGGTTTAGGGTTTTATTTTGGGTTTATTTATTAGTTTAGGTTAGTTTAGGTTTAGCTTTATTTTAGAGTTTATTTTAGGTTTAGGGTTTAGGGTTTAGGGTTTAGGGTTTGTTTTAAGGTTTAGATATTTTAGGGTTTTTTTTTAAATTAATTAAACCGATAGGTTTAGGTTTATTTAGTTTATTTTTTTATTTATTTTAGTTTATTTTTATTTTTTTATTTAATTTGTTTATTTATTTTAGGTTTATTTATTTAGTTTAGGTTTTCTTTTTTGTTATTTTTAGGTTTAGGTTTAGGTTTATGCTTATTTTAGTTTTGTTTTATTTTTATTTTATTTTTTTAGGTGTTTTTTTTTTTTTTAATTTTTAGGTTTAGGTTAGGTTTTATTTTAATTTTTTAGTTTACGTTTAAAGTTTTTTATTTTATGTTTATTTTAGGTTTTCTTTTTTTTTGTTTTTTATTTAGGTTTAGGTTTATTTTTAGTTTATTATATTTTATTTAGTTTAGGGTTTAGGTTTAATTTATTTTAGGTTTAAGTTTTATTTATTTTAATTTAGTTTATTTTAGTTTATTTAGTTTATTTTAGGTTTAGGTTTTTTTTTAGTTTAGATTTTTTTATTTTATTTATTTTAGGTTTATTTATTAGGTTATGTTTTTTATTTAGTTTTATTTTATTTTATTTTTATTTTACATTTCATTTTTAATTTATTTAGGTTTTTTATTTTTAAGTTTATTTTATTTTTTTGTTTAGATTTAGGTTTAGGTTTTAGTTTATGTTTTTTATTTATTTTATTTTATTTTTTTATTTAGTTTAGGTTTTTTTATTTATTTAGTTTTTTAAGTTTTTATTTTGTTTAGGTTTAGGTTTTTTAGGTTTTTTAGGATTTAAGGTTTAGGGTTTAGATTTGGTTTAAGGTTTAGTGTTTAGGGTTGTAGGTTTTATGGTTTAGGGTATAGGGTTTAGGATTTAGGTTTTAGGGTTTAGTATTTAGGGTTTTAAAGTTTAGGGTTTAGGGTTTAGGTTATTTTTGGGTTTAAGGTTTAGGGTTAAGATTTTTTTATTTTATTATTTTATTATTTTATTATTTTCTTTCAAATTAAGTAAACTCTTATGTTTAAGTTTATTTAGTTTATTTATTTTATTTTAGTTTATTTTATTTTTTATTTTTATTTAGGTTATTTTTTATTTAATTTAGTTTATTTATTTTAGTTTAGGTTTTTTTATTTTAGTTTATTTTTTAAGTTTAGGTTTAGGTTTATTTTTAAGTTTAGTTTTATTTTTATTTTATTTTTTAGGTTAGGTTTTATTTTTTATTTTTAGTTTTAGGTTTTAGGTTTTTATTTTAGGTTTTTTTTAAGATTTATATTTTAGTTTACGTTTAGGTTTAGTTTTAGTTTATCTTATTTTATTTATGGTTTAGGTTTAGGTTTAGTTTCGTTTATTTTAGGTTTAGGTTTTATTTATTTTGGTTTAAGTTTAGGTTTATTTTATTTTTATTTTTGGTTTAGGTTTTTTTTAGTTTAGGGTTTAGGTTTTATATTTTATTTATTTTTAGGTTTAATTTTTAGGTTTCAATTTTTATTTAGTTTTTATTTTATTTTATTTTAAATTTATCTTATTTCTATTTTTGGTTTAGAGTTGCTTTTATTTAAGTAAAACTTGTCAAATTAGTCATGACATGAATCTTTAAATATTGTGTTAATGCTAGGGCATCCCAGAAGCGGCGCCTTGTATGGCTTATCTGATGAAAAATGTGTAAGGGTGCATCGATGAGTGCAGTGTTAAATACGTAATGGTTCCCACATTATGGATGGATGCGAGAAAGAAGTTAGTCCATGAAACTAGAATTAGGTTAGGAACTTGGAATATAGGTTCTCTTACACGTAAACTAATGGAATAAATAGATATTATGGTTCATCAGAAGATAAATATTTTATGTGTTCAAGAAACTAAATGGGTTATGAAGAAAGCTAAGGAGATAGATAGTTTAGGGTTTAAGCTTTGGTATTCAGGTAGAAGTCAAATTAGAAATGGCATAGGCGTGATTATAGATAAAAGTTTGAAGGATAATGTTATAAATATTAATAGATGTGGAGGTAGAATTATAACTTTAAAATTATTATTGATATTAAGATTATCAATGTTATAAGTGTTTATGCTCTTCAAGTAGGTTTGGATGTAAGCTTAAAAGAAAAATTTTGGAATGAATTAGAGGGATTAATACAAAATATACCTCTTGAAGAAAAAGTATTTATTGAAGGAGATTTAAATGGACATGTTGGTAGATTGGCAGAAGATTTTAAAAGTATTCATGGTGGTTATGGATTTGGAGTGCCTAATGAAGAAGGTATATATATATATATATTAAATTTTGCTTTAGCCTATGATTTTGTAGTTACTAATACTTTATTTAAGAAAAGAGATGAGCATATTATTACTTATTAAAGTTGATGTAGTAAAACACAGAATGATTATTTTCTGATAAGAAAAATATATTGTTTAGATTGAAAACATTGTAAGGTCATTCCAAGTCAAAGTTTATATACCCAACATCAATTATTAGTCTTAGATTTTAAGATGAATGATTGGAAGATGAAAAATAAATAAAATTATTGTCATAGAATTAGATGGGGGCACTTAAAGAACACCAATACAAATTTTTTGAAGAGCAAGCTACAAAAGCTTAGAATTTGGGATGTTCATAAGGAAGCTAATGTGAGAAAAAAGTAGCAAGTGAAATTAAGCAAGTTGCAAAAAATATGCTTGGAGAATCAAAAGAAAAAACTTCTTTTAATAAAATAGTTGGTGGTGAAGTCAGAATGTGCAAGAAAAGATAAAAAATAAGAAGTGTTGTTATAAAACTTGGTTTAGATGTAAAACTTAGAATTGAGAAAAAATATAAAGTTTCATGTAGAGATTCTAAGAAAGCAATATATGATGCAAAAAAATTTAGCTTTTAGTGATTTATACAATAGATTAGATACCAAAGAAGGTGAAAGATATATGTATAAGTTAGCTAACCAAAGAGATAGGAGAAGTAAAGATCTAGCTCAATTGGTGTTTATTAAAGATGAAAATCATAAAATGCTTTTCGTAGAAAAGGATATTGAAAATAGGTGGATGAGGTATTTTGATAAACTTTTCAATGAAGGATTTGAAAATATAATTGATTTTAGCAACCTTAATACCTTAAACAAAAATAGAGAATTTTATTTTTTTCATCATAAATCTGAAGTTAGAGAAGCTTTAAAGAAAATGAAATGTGGAAAAAATAGTAGATGATATTCCAATAGAAGTGTGGGAAATTAAAAGATCAACGAATTTCTTGGCTTATAAATCTTTTTAATCTTATTTTAAAGACTAAAAGATGCTCGATGGAGAAAGAGTTGGTTGATTCTATATTTAAGAATAGAGGGTGATAATAGTGTACAAATTATAGAGGAATTAAGTTAATGTGTAGAAAATTATGGGAGAGAGTAATTAGCATAGGTTATGATGTGGTACAAAAGTTTCACAATTTGTGGTTTCATGCAGGATAGATCTACTATGGATGTTATACATTTGTTAAGAGGTTTGATGGAGAAGTATAGAGAAAGTAAAGAGGATCTACATATGTTATTTATTGATTTAGAGAAATATTATGATAAAGTTTAAAGAGATGTTCTTTAGAGAGTTCTAGAAATTAAAGGAGTTAATATGGGTTATATTCAAGTCATTAAGGATATGTATACTAGAGTTCTTACTTGTGTCCAAAGATATGGAGGATTGATAAAATATTTTCCTATTTCAGTTGGATTACATCAAGGATCTGCTTTAAGCTCTTATCTTTTTTTTTCTTTAGTTGTGGATGTTCTTACTACGCATTTATAAGATGATGTACCTTAGTGTATGGTTTTTTTAATGAAATTCTTCTTGTTGATAAGACTAGAGAGGGAGTCCAAGAGAAACTTAAATTATAGAGGTTAACCTTAGAGTCTAAATATTTTAATTTAAGTAGATCTAACTCTGAATATATATAGTGTAATTTTATTTGTAGAAGTTATAGGGGTAGTGTTGTGATAGTCAGTGAACAAGTCATTAAAAAGAGTGAACGATTCAGATATATATGCTCTATTGTTCAAAATGATGGTGAAAAAGATGGAGATGTTATTAGTGGAGTTCAAGTTGGATGGTTGAAGTGGAGGAATGCATCTGACCTATTGTGTGATAGAAAAGTACCGCCTAAACTTATGGGAAAATTTTATAATATGGTGGTAAGAACTTTATGGTGCAGAATGTTGGCCAATAAAAGAGAATAATGAGATTATGTTATGTGTTGCAGAGATGAGAATGCTCAGGTGGATGAGTAGATGTACTCTTAGAGATAAAATACAAAATGAGTATGTTTAAGAAAAGGTTGGAGTAGCTCTAGTGGTAGATAACATTAGAGAGAGTCACCTTAGATGGTTTGGCCACGTAAAGCTTTGGCCGTCCAATGACCTGGTTAAAAGAGTAGATGCATTAGAATTGCCTTAAGTTAATAAAGGTAGAGGTAGACCTAAAATAGACATGGTTAAGATGTATATAAATTTACTTTAGTATATTTGAATTAAATGAGAATTTCTAACATAATATGACATAATAGAGACAAGTTTCATGTAGCTGACCCCATGTAGTGGGATAAAGGCTTGTTATTGTTATTGTAGGTTTTTTATTTTTTAATTTAGTTTAGGTTAATATTTATTTTATTTGAGTTTAGTTTATATTTTTTATTTTATTTTTTTTAGGTTTAGGTTTAGGTTTTGGTTTTAGTTTAGGTTTAGGTTTTAGTTTAGGTTTTTATTTTATTTTTTATTTTATCTTAGTTTAAGTTTTTTTATGTATTTTATTTTTAGGTTTTATTTAGTTTAGGTTTAGTTTTTTAGCTTTTTAGGGTTTATGGTATATGGTTTAGGGTTTAGGGTTTAGGGTTTTAGGTTTAGGGTTTTTAGGGTTTAAAGTTTAGGGTTTAGGTTTAGGATTTAGGGTTTAGGGTTTAGGGTTTAGGGTTTTTAAGGTTTAGGGTTTAGGGTTTAGGTTTTAACTCAAAGGTTCAGGTTTCAATTTAGGATTTAGGTTTTTTAGTTTTTTTAATAGTGAACAAATTCAAATTGAACATTTTTATTTTTTGATTTCATCAACCAAGTAACACACCAAGTTTTCTAAAACATAAGTGATGACATAGATAAAAAATGAGCATGCATAGAGCAAATCAATTTTCCTAGATAACTAGAACTATTTAAACTAAAAAGACATAGTTCCATAAGTAGCAAATCAGATCGGCCGTTCTTTAGTTTCTCCAGTTCCCATCAGAACCACCTCGATATCTCGAGTAGTAGGATCCACCATTATATCCTCAGTCTATAGTTTAGTTTATTTATTTTAGTTTAGGTTTTTTATTTTAGTTTATTTTTTAGGTTTAGGTTTAGGTTTATGTTTATTTTTAAGTTTATTTTTATTTTTTTTTATTATTTAGGTTTCAATTTTATTTTTTATTTTTATTTTTATGTTTATGTTTTTGTTTTATTTATTAGGTTTAAATTTTAGGTTTTTATTTTTGGTTTTTTAGGTTTTATTTTTTAGTTTAGGTTTAGGTTTATTTTTAGTTTATTTTATTTTATTTAGTTTATGTTTAGGTTTAGGTTTAGGTTTAGTATATTTTAGGTTCAAGTTTAGGTTTTATTTATTTTAGTTTAGATTTAAGTTTATTTTATTTTTATTTTAAGTTTAGGTTTTTTTTAGTTTATGGTTTAGGTTTTATTTTTTATTTATTTTTTAGGTTTTACTTTTAGGATTATTTTTTTAGCTTTAGGTTTTTATGTTGTCTTTATTTTTTTATTTTAGTTTTATGTTATTTTTAATTTAGGTATTATTTTTATTTTATTTAAGTTTTTTCTTTTTCTTTATTAATTTAGTTTAGTTTTTTTGTGTTAGTTTAGGGTTTAGGGTTTAAGGTTTAATATTTTTAAGGTTTGTGGATTAGGGTTTAGGGTTATAGATTTAGGGTTAGTTTTAGGGTTTAAGGTTTAGGGTTTAGGGTTTAGGATTTATGGTTTAGGGCTTAGGGTTTGGGGTTTAGGGTTTTTTTAAAAAACATTAAGTAAATCAATAGGTTTATGTTACTAAGTTTATTTTATTATTTTAATTTATTTTATTTCATTTTATTTAGGATTATTTTTTATGTTTTAGGGTTTAGGTTTATTTTTTAATTTATTTAGTTACTTTAGGTTTAGGTTTTGGGTTCAACATTTAGGGTTTGGGCTTTAGGGTTATGGTTTAGGTTTTAGAGTTTATGATTTAGTAGGGTTTGGTGTTTAGGGTTTAGGGTTTAAGGTTTTAGGGTTTATGCTTTTAGGGTTTACGGTTTAGGGTTAGGGTTTAGGGTTTAGGGTTTAGGGTTTAGGGATGTAGGTTTAGGGTTTAGTATTTAGGGTTAAGGGTTAATGGTTTAGGGTTTTGGATTTAGGGTTTATTGCTTTGCATTTTCTTATTTTTTAATTAATTAAACTGATATGTTTAAGTTTATTTAGTTTATTTTTTATTTATTTTAATTTATTTAATTAATTATTTTAAATGTTTATGTTGTTTAGGTTTAAGTTTATTTTATATTATTTCTATTAGGTTGAGGTTTTTTTAGTTTTTATTTAGATTTTATTTTATTTTATTTTATTTAGGTATTTTAATCTTAGGTTTATTTTATTTTTTATTTTAGTTTTGGTTTTTAATTATTTTATTTTAGTTTATTTTTTATTTTGATCTATTTTAGGTTTAGGTTTAGGTTTTAGTTTAGGTTTTTATTTTATTTTATTTTATTTTATTTTAGGTTTTTCTATTTATTTGATTATTAGGTTTTTTTTAGTTTAGGTTTGGGTATTTAGGTTTTTAGTGTTTAGGGTTTAGGGATTAGGGTTTGAGGTTTAGGGTTTTAGGGTTTAAGGTTTTAAGGTTTAGGGTTTAGGGTTAGGGTTTAGGGTTTTGAGTTTTGAGTTTAGGATTTTTTTTTAAATTAAGTAAACCGGTAGGTTTAGATTTATTTAGTTTATTTTTTATTTTGTTTATTTTATTTTTTGTTTTTTGTTTAAGTTTATTCTTTATTTTTATTGAGTTTAGTTTCTTTATTTAGGTTTATTTATTTTAGTTTATGTTTTTTATTTGAGTTTATTTTTTAGGTTTAAGTTTAGGTTTATACTTATTTTTTAGTTTAGTTTAATTTTTATTTTATTTTTTATGTTTAGGTTTTATTTTTTACTTTTAGGTTTTTTATTTGAGTTTAATTTTTATTTTATACTTATTCAAAATAAAAAATTTTATTTTTGTTTAAATTGTTTTAGTATTGATTGAAATTTGGAGTAAGTGGATAAGATTTAAAAATTTCGAGTTTATACTTAATTTTATGTTTATTTGATTTGATTATGATATTTAGAATATGAATTATAGAAGTTCTCATTTTTTTCTTGACTTTAATTGTCTATGTCCCAAGGGATGTGAGTTTATATATATATATATATATATATATATATATATATATATATATATATATATATATATATATATATTTGTTTTAAAATGTGATTTGAATTAGTTAAGAATTCCTCCAAATTTTTTTATATGAATAACTAATCAAATAAAGCTAAGCCAATTGTAATATTTGAGTTAATTATAATTAAAGATATGTCGCCTAACTAAATTTTCTTTTTGATTTTAAAATCAACATATAACAATAAGAGATTAAATTGATTTTATAATTAACATTCATACATTATTTTCAAACAATTTTTTATATTCGATTATAATATTTATAATACTATGGGTTTAGTTAATTTTTTCTCTTTTTATACTATGTTTTACTTAGATTTTATGATAATTTAATTTGCACTTTTTTTTGTTTGATCACATATTATTTCTTTTTTTGTTTTGTTTAGAATTCTAAAGATTGTTAAACTCCTTTTTTTTAGATTTGATTGATTTTAATAATAAATAAAATAAGGTGGATTAATCATTATCATTCAATCAAAAATCAAAAGGCCCATGAGTTAATCATGGCTTCATAGATGGAATCAAATCACTACGCCATTTGACCTAATCAAAACTATTCATTTTAAACACATAAAATAAATAGTTTTGGTTTTATCTCTAAATTCTTGCCAAAAGGATTAAAAAGTAAAGTGCATGGGTTCTAAAGGTTGGATCCTAACAACACTCACATTCAACAAATCAAACATAAGATCCCTAAGGCTTTCTAAGCATTTAAGAATTATACCTCACTAGAGCTAATGTCCAGTGGATTTCGACCAAGAGGTGGCTTCATTTGGAAGAAACAAAGCCCTATTGAGATGCTTGTTGGGTTGGATCAATACTTAGCATTCCTTTTCTTTGCTCATATGGTTCACTTTAAATGCTTCCTCACATTGAAGATCGTGTTCGTGAATTGGTCAATTTGAACAACTTTGCTAAGACACGTGGGAGCTTCGGCAGATGTTTCTAGGCACACCACCAAGTATCCCATAAGCTCACTCACAACCGCTACTTACCGGAGATTCATCATTCTCGTGGAAAAAATAGTTAGAAGCAAGCTGGAGGAAATATCTCCTTTACATGCGCTTGGGTTGTGTAGAGAAGAGTAGTTCAAATGCAAGCCAATGGAGGGAAACCTAGATGGAGAATTGGAGGTAGTGAAATGCAGGCTAGAAGAAGGAAAGAAGGTTCAACATATAAAGAGATTAAAGTTGTTGTAGTATTTTTATAAGGAAATATGGAGAAGATCAAGTGTTGGCTACCTAATAGAGGAAGGGGGCGAGAGGAGAGAGGCTTGATGCTATAGAATGATACTGTTGAAGTCAAAATGAGAGGGACGAGAAGAATGCCAGCAGTTGGAAAGAGTTTAAAGAGGACTAGATTTTGCATTGAGTTGGTGTGATGAATATTCTCACAGGTTATAGTGCCTCTTGACCTATGGACTTGGGGATGAAGCTTTCCTGTGGATAAGAGTGTCAAGCATGAGCTTGGTCTACTAACACAAGTAAAAGAGAGGAGGTGTGTATTAGCCTTGAATCAATGAGGGGAGGAAGTCAATTGACAAGAGGATGAGATCATATGATGATATGGAGAGTGAAGATGGATGAACAAAGGGACTCCAATCCCATGTGGCTAGCCTTCGATCCGATGGAATGAGATGCAGGGATGGCTTTGATTGCTCTTGCATGAAGGAAGATGTGAGATAGGTCGAGCTTCTCTTAAAAAATGGCAAGGATGAGAGGCTCAGATGAGAAGAAGCTCCACTTTCTTCTGTCTATGAAAATGGAGGAGGAGATGGTATTCAATAGCAGAAACATGGAAAAGAGTCTCAACCCATGATTACTATTTTATATTTTTATATTTTGTCAGAGAGAGAGAGAGAAAGATAGAGATGGGTTGCATGCTCCAAGTAGGTAAGATAAGATATTTTATTTTATTTTATTTTTTTTAAAGCTGGAGAGTTGGTTTTCATTTGAATTGAAAATAAAAAAATTATTTGAGATTCACGTAAAATAAAATAAGACTTGATGCTTTTGCTAGCATTAATAAAACAGTGATGTCCAAATTTATTATTATTTTATTTTAATTTCTAATCAGATAAATGTGGCATGAGAATGATAACATGCATTCTTGATAAAAAAAAATATTTTTTTTCTTGGTGTCACGTGACTAAGGATGGAATTCTTTTTGTTATTGTGGTAGTGTTGTGAAGGTGAGCAAGTCTTTTATAAGAGTGAGCGATTCAGATATTTAGGATCTATTGTTCAAAATTATGGTGAAATAGATGGAGATGTTATTAGTAGAATTCAAGTTTGATGGTTGAAGTGGAGGAATGCATCTGGCCTATTGTGTGATAGAAAAGTTCCACTTAAACTTAAGGGAAAATTTTATAAGATGGTGGTAAGACCTGGAATGACATATGGTTCAAAATGTTGACCAATAAATGAGAAGCATAAGACTAAGTTAAGTGTTATAGAGATGAGGATGCTCAGGTGGATGAGTGGCTTTACTCTTGAGATAAAATGTGAAGTATGTTCGAGAAAAGTTGGAGTAGCTCAATGGCGATAAGATTAGAGAGAGTCACCTTAGATGGTTTGACCACATTAGAGTCATGAATTAGGAGAGTAGATGCATTAGATTTGTCTTATGATAAGAAAGGTGAGGTGACTAAAAGACTTGGCTAAGATGTATAAAAATGACCTTAGTATACATGAATTAAACGAGAATTTGACAAATAATAGGACACAATGGAGAGGAAGGATTCATGTAGCCGACCCCACTTAGTGGGATAAAGGCTTGTTGTTGTTGTATTGTGTTTTTTATAGACTTATTCCTCTTTTTATTTATAAATCTTCACAATTTTTAATAGTTTTGATATTATAATTTTAATTTAACTGAAGTTTATAAATCATTTATACCATAATTAATTATTATCCAAATTGTGTATTTATTATTTATTTAGTAGTTAATTATTTTGATTTAATTTTAATAAAATTTATATTTTATGTTCAAATTTAATTATATTTCTATTTCAATTATACAATGACAATGTTGTTTGTTTGTTTTTTTTTGTTATATGATTGATCTTTTAATTTTGATAATTTAATTTGCTTGCTAATTATATTTTGTTTCAGTTGGGCTTAATTGAATTAAATGATCAATTTGGCTCAATTATGGTGTGTTTGGGTTACTCTCAAGTTGGATTAAGCGTTTAAGATGATTTGGAGTAATTGATCTCACTTGATTTGATGTAGATTTAGATTTTAGACCATTTTGACAAAATTGGGCTTGATGACATTGAACTTATTTGAGTTAAATGATCAAATTTATTAAATTAAACCCAATGGTTAGCTAACTTTTATCTAATTATTAATTTAAAATGATTTTAGTTGTTTGAATTGAATTAATTTTCAATTTAATTTTAATTTAGATTTAATAGCATCCATCTGGGTCTACTTGCATTAAGTGGCCAAATCAACCCATTTGGATCTTCACAAAATTTATATTTGTTTAGTTTTGTACTCAAACATGTTCAATTGATGATTTTGAGTCTTTGGGGTGGCTCAATTTGATCAAATTTTAATTTCTTGACTTTTGTCATAGTGGAGCCCACGTGGGTCAACTCTAGGTCAAATGACCTATGTGTTACTTTGTGTCCCATCTTGATTTTTTTCTTAGTCTCTTTGTGTTTATGCATTGATTTTATGTTTTTTATTTAGTTTAATTTAGTTTAATTTTGATTTAATTTTATTTTATTTGGACTTAGGTAATTTGGAGCTTATTTGTATATTGTGGGTCAAATGGATTATGTTAGGTTTGACCTTAGCTTTATTGATTTGATTGTAGGTATTGGTATGGCTTGAAGTGATGATTGAAGGATTGATTAATTTATGAGAAAATTAATTGAGTTAGGTTTGATTTGGATGAGATTTTGCTATGTCCATGAAATTGGCTTAAGGGTTTGAATTTGGATTTTATTTGATTTTGATTTAGGTTTGGATCATGATTTAAAGTTGAGTTTGAGTTTGAATTTAATAAATTGATTGAAGGTTTGAATTGATCTTTGAGAAAACCAATTGAATTTGGATTGATTTGGATTTAGCTAAGGCTAAGTCTATAAGATAAATCATAGGGCTTAGGAAGCACTTTAATTTTGGAATCGATCATGGGCTTCAATCATTTGATTTGGATTTCAATTTAGATTTCTATATTTGAATTGAATTTGAGTTTTGGTTTGAGAAGGTGAACAAAGGTAAGATTTAAGCTATAAAGCATGTGTCTTCTAACTAAGGAAGTATTAGTCCCTATGGCATAGCCTAATCTATGGTTAATCCTCCAAGTCTTTAGGCTTAGGTTAAGTGTTCACCTAATTTCTAGAAGTGTCTTATGGCTAAGGAAGTCTTAGGGTCTAGAAGACTCATATGTCCAAGAAAATGAGGTTAAGAACTCACTCCAAAAGTGAGGTAAACAAAAGGAACCCCAATAGGTGTGGTGTAACTGACAAGGCATGCGACAAGGCTGACCGAGATGATCAACAACATCCATAAGATTGCAAGTGCTAACGAAAATGATCCATGCCAAAGTTTAAAAGGTAGATAGAATCACGATCTTAGTGCAATGTAACTCAACTTATGCCAAGGGCATAAGAGAACAAAGTAGATTTGGTTGGAATTTCATGTTAAGTACATGAAAGGGGATCAGCTAAGGGATCACACATGCATTGGGAATGACATGTGAGAGGTTTATGCTAAGGGCATAAAAGGAGAAATCCATTGAGGATTGAGTATATGCACCTTCCACTAGGGAAGCAGGTTCAAGCTATCTGTTGGACATATTGATCTGAGTTTGATTGTGAATATGATTTATTTTATTGTGTCTTCGCTGGGGATAAGAGTATATAACCCACTGGGGATCAAGATCAAATTAAATTTAATTTATTTTATTTTAATTGATATGGATGCATATCCATTAGGGATATGGATTTGAATCTGATAGGGATTGATAATATGAACCTTCCACTAGGATGCATATTCGGGCTATCTGCTAGAGATAAGAGTTTGATTGGATTTCTTATGGCTCCATTAGGGAGATGATTTTGAATTGAGCATACATCCACTAGGGACATAAGCCTGGTTGAATTTGTTAGGTTTAGATTTTGATTTAGGCTCCACTAGTGAGACTAATCTGATTTGCACCTCACTAGGGTGAAGTTTGGTTTGTTCGATATGTTTAATTTGAGTCCACTAGGAATGTTGGTTTTAAATTTGGTTGCATAAATGAAGATGCGAGAGAGGTCAGGCTTCTCTTAAAAAAATGGTGAGGATGAGAGGCTCTGTATGCAAGGGAGAAAGAGCTCCGCTTTCTCTTATATTCCCGTCCAGTTCATTGGGATGAAAATGCAGGAGGAGATGGTATTCGACAGTAGAAACATGGAAAGGAGTCTCAGCCCATGATTGCTATTTTTTTTTACTCAGGGATGGGAGGCTCTGTATGGAGACATAGAGAGAGAGAGACAAAGAGAGAGAGAGAGAGAGAGAGAGAGAGAGAGAGAGAGAGAGAGAGATGGCTCGTGTGCTCCAAGTGGGTAAGATAAGATATTTTATTTTATTTTAAATCTAGAGAGAAGGTTTTCATTTGAATAGAAAATAAAAAAATTTATTTGAGATTCACATGAAATAAAAAGAGACTTGATGCTTTTGCTAGCTTTATTAAAAGAGTGATGTCCAAAATTATTATTATTTTATTTTATTTTTAACGAGATAAATGTGGTATAAGAATGATAGCATACATCCTTGATAACCATATATTTTCTCTTGGTGTCACGTGACTAAGGATGGAATTTTTTTTGTTATTGTTTTTTTAGACTTATTCTTTTTTTATTTATAAATCTTCACAATTTTTAATAATTTTGATATTATAGTTTTAATTTAACTAAAGTTTATAAATTATATATAGTATAATTAATGATTATTCAAATTGTATATTTATTATTTATTCAGTAGTTAATTATTTTGATTTAATTTTAACCAAATTTATATTTGATGTTCAAATTTAATTATATTTCTATTTTAATTATACAACGACAATGTTGATAGTTTTTTTATTATATGATTGATTTTCTAATTTTTATAGTTTGATTAGCTTACTAATTATATCTTGTTTCATTTGGGTTTCATTGATTCAAATGATCAATTTGGCTCAATTATCGTGTGTTTGGGATACAATCATGTTTGATCAAACCGTCTATTCCGCATGATCGGAATGGATGGTCCAGATCAAATCATGCTAGATCAACCAAATTAATCCTACTTAATTGCGGGTTTGATCATGGTCATCCAATCTTTGATCAAATGGCTCATAAGAAAGCGCAGCTATGCGATGTGATAACTTAAATAACCAATCTCATGGTGCCTTGTGGAAAGCGCACTATGTCAGCATGCCACATTGCACCGATAGGATTAGGGCTTCAATTTGTGTTAAGTAATCCATTTTTAATGCTAAAACTTCCAAAATTCATAACTAATTCTAGAAAAATCTAAAAAATTCAAATGTCAGCTCATTCTAAAGTTATTTTAGAGAGGAATCCATTAAAATTATCCTTAATTAATTTTGAATTGTAATTTTGGCCTAATTAAGGCTTAATTGAAAACTTAATTAGCTTAATTACTCCTTAATTAATCATCCAATTGATTTCAAACTTTTTGAGGATGTTTAGGGAGATGACCTCTACCTCCCCTTTTTTTGGAATATATTAGTTGGTTAATTAGGGAAATTGATTGATTAATCCTTAATTACCTTCTTAACTTAATTAATTGATAATTAAATATATGAACAGTAATTAATCCATTACTTGGACTCCTTAATTATTGTTGAATAGTAAGCAGGCTTAGGGAATGAGATTTGGGCTTCTCCCCTAATCCTTTCCCTAATTTTCCATCTTTTCATCCAAAAAAATACTAATTAATGATTAGTTAATTAATCATTGACTTAATTGGCTAAATTAAAATTCAACTTATATGAATTCATGCTTGATTAAATGGACAACTTATGGAATTATGTTGTGGCCTCTTTTCAAACCTTTTTGTCTTAAGTCCATCTCATTTTGAAAAGATAGTCAAAGTTGATAATTAAGATAGAGAAAAATAAATTCAAGGACTAATCCTTTGATCAATTAAATTAAAATTTTAATTAAATCTAATTTCCATAATTAATACATGGGTAGTTCTTTAGGTGTTCAATAACCTAAAGATAGCTAATGAAATTATGGTTAGCTCACATGTGTGAGAAAACCATAAATTTAATTAAGTGAGTTCCTCAAGCTTAATTAATTAATGATTATGAGCTAATTTAATTAGGTCCCTTTAATTTCATAAGAGCATTATGATTTACTTTTCAATTTATTTGCATATCATATTAGCTCATAATTGTTTAATTAATTACTTTTAGGTAGCATAAGTAAGGGTTTAATTAATTGATTTAATCCATGCTTAACTTAACCAATTCATAAAATCAACCTAATTACTTTTCATTAAATCAAATTAATTCACATATGGGGAATGGGATTAGGATTAGCAAATCTTTCTCACATTTCTTAAATTAAATAAAACATGAAAATGGAATTAAGGAACTTTGGTTTGTTTTAAATGAAATTGTTTAATATGATTGTCCTAAGGAATTAATTAGATTGAATGAAATTATGTGCTTATGTTCTTTTATTTCTCTTCAATTGTATTAAATGTTGTATGACACTTGTAATCATGCATTCATCCTTTTCAAAAATTAATCAAATAAAATGACTTCTTTTATGTCAAGTTGCATGTGTTGGCTTAAATTAAAGATCTGTTTGGCTATTATCCCTATTAAATAAAAATTAAATGTAAAGTATATAAATCAACTATAACACATAGAGTAATGATAATTGTGGGTATTTATAAGCTTGTATGTGGTTACAATTAAACATGTGATTTGAAGTTCTCTTTTCTTTAATCTTCATGAATTCACATAAGGATATGAATATTAACAAGTGTATAGTTCATTTGAAAAGGACACAACACTTGCTTGAGTTTATTCTTATGTATATCCATTTTAGAATTTAGATTAAATTTAGCTCACATGTATAAAAAAAATCAAAATATAATTCTTGCATGGTTTACAATCTTATAGTTGCTTGTACACTCATGAGTATTTAAGAATATTGGGTATATTTAGTCTGGACACCCGGGGATGCATGGATTTAAGTAGCCCCAAGGAGGTTCCTACCTCATTCTCCTGATCAAACAATGGTGAAGTACTTGCTTATAACTTTTATACACTTGTGTGTGCATTTGGCTAATGAGTGAAAAGCTCACCATATTCCGTATGCATAATTCAAAACAAAAAAAATGTAAGTTTTGCATGATTTCCATTCTTATAGTATACATCCACATGTATTTGAGAATAGGGGGTATATCTAGCCTGGACACCTAGGGACGCATAGCTTTAAGTAGCCCCAAGGAGGTTCCTACCTCATTCACCTGGTCAAACAATGGTGAAGTACTTTCTTAGAAATTTCATACATTTGAATGTGTATTTAGCTAATGAATGAGAATCCTATTTTTTAAATAAATCATTCATGCATCCTGCATTTAAGTGTGCCAAAAACATATTTTATGCATTGATATGTTTAGGACTTAATCATATTCATGCTACATATGATGAAAAGAAATGAACAAACATGTGTTGTGTGATAGTAATTAACTCCAATTTATCTTAAGATGCCTTTCTTATTGAATAAGATTATTTAAAGTGAACCTAAACTTAGGATTAATTAAAATATGTAATAAGCCATTAATTAAAAAGAATTAATTAATTAATATGATTTTGATGTGGCTTAAGGTAGGGATAAAAGAGGGTGATCCTCTCCCTTTTTTTCTCTTTATAACACTTAGCTGTTAAGTGTAAGCCAAGTGAAACAAAATAAAACATTAAGTAAAACTTATAAACTAATTAAGCCACTTAAAGTGGAATCATCATTTCTCACTCAGAAAATTATAATAGAGCCTAGTTAAGACAAACCACATAAGCTTTAATAGACACAACTTAGATCAAGTCACCACTTTTATTCTTATGTTAGGGCAGTGCATGGTTTGATGTATGTTTGGTTTATGATGTATTGTTGTAGAATGGGTCTCAGGGTATATGCTTTGTAGACTAGATATTAGGCTGTGATTAGCCTAATTATGTTTTCTACAAGAGATTGTGTTTAAGGGATGCTTAAAATAAATATAAATGCTCTCTTTTGCAGGTTGCTTAACCACTAAGCATAATCTAAATTAGGACATTTGGACTTGGTTACCCTTGTGTAGGGTGCTAAGTCTAAATTATACATATAACTGCTTGGTTTGTATGGTGTGTTTAGCTAACACTGTCTTGCAGGTATATTTAGATTTACTTTTTTATAATTTAATGTAATTTTGCATTAGGAATCAGGATTAGTGTTATGGGGAATTAGGATGAGTGGAGGCTAGAAGGCTTTGTCTGGGGAGGCCCCCGTGATTCCTTTGAAGCAAGCAAATCCAATCGAGGAATGAAGGAGACATGAAGAATGAATAAATGAATACCTCCATAGTATTTATTTATTTGTAATTGTGATTATTCTTTCATATACTAAGTTGTATAAGGGTAGAGCTTGGCTACCCATTTCTCTTTTCGGGTAGTACGGCGGTACCCAACTATACCGGCCTATTATTCTTTTACATTGGGTTTATAAATTATTTGATATTTTGTTTATAATTGTAAAATAGAAATGACATGTCTCTTTCTAGTTTCTTCATATATGGTGAATTAACGTGTGGCCTGGATCTGGTTAGGCTTTTAGGGAAAATTAATTTTTCTACCCCAACTACAACTCATAACCTCATTTAAAGCCTAGGTATTAAATCAAGATAACTAAAAGATTTATCACCCCTTTAGATGGATGTTGTATGCTTAATATCATGCATGTCATATTATTTCACTTTTGCTAAGAGAAGGTTTCCATTCTTGCACAATAGGGGAAGGCTTGACCTTTGAGGGTCTCCCTTATGGTGGAAAATACATCTTTCTCATTGATTTAGCTAATAACCTCATTTTAACATGCATTTATACATATAAAAATATTATAGCTTTTGTCAAAATGAAGAGTCCAAAATTAAATAAAAATTGAAAAGGTTTACATTAGACTAAGTCATTATTCATACCACTCATGCTCTAATCTCTTTGGGAGTGGGTTTAATAACTTTAGTTTCTTTCTAAAAATAACATCCTAACCATCTTGCAAAACATATGACTTGACTAATTAGTTTTTAAGGCGTAGGAGGAGTTAGTTGGCTTCCACTCCAGGCAGTTATAAGTCTAGCAATCGGGTGGTTTACCCTCTCTTATGGAGGTAAACCATATACCCATCTTTGCTTAGATTTAGGACATGCTTTGTCCCTCGCTAAAGCTCCCTAGATTTATGATCTATGGCTTCCCTTGGGCTACAAGCATAAGTCCTCACCTCTTAGGCTTTTCCATAATCTTGTATTGTGAGATTATAAGTACTAGCTTTCTAATAAATTTCAACTCAAACATGTAATCCTCCTCAATTTCAAACATATAAAGCCCAATCATAAGATAAGCTAGAATGCTCACTAGGTGTCCTAGTATCATGGGAATTCCCTACTCATCTCCTTTGGCTTCAATAATAAGTCTCTCCTTTGAGATCTATCCCATTTGATTTTCTAACATAGCCAATTTATTGATAGTCTTATCTTTGAAATCTTTGGTGACAATAATTACATACTTTAATCGAGAGTATTCCTAAGGCTAATGTGGTCAAATATCACAGTACAACATGAAAAGAAAAGATGGGCAGTCGAGCTCTACCCTTATACAACCCAAAATTAAAAAAATAATAATTATAGTTTATAATGAATGAATTTTATGAGGGGTCTTCATTTTTTATTCTTCCTTTTACATGGCTTCATTTCTTTCCTTTGATTTGATTTGCTCCACTTCAAAGGCATCACTTGGCCTCCTAGGACAAAGCCTTCCAGCCAATGCTCATCCTTATCCCCCATAGCACTAATCCTAATTCCTAATTGCAAAATTACTTTAAGAATAAGAAAAGTAAATCTAACTACACCTACAAAACAAAGGTTAGTTAAACATACATATAATCCCAAGCAATTATATCATAATTTGGACTTAGCACCATGTACATGGTTAAGCAATCCCACCTATCCTAACTTGGATTATGCTTAGGGGCTTAAGCAACCTGCAAAGTGAGCATATATATTTATTTTTAAGAGGCCCCTTAAGCATAATCCCATGCAAAAAAAATGATTAGGCTAATCCACCATCCAGGCATACACCTAAGATCAAGTCTACAATACATCACAAACCAAAATATACATCATACCAAACCACTAACATAAAGCTAGAAGTAGTGACTTAATTTTATTGTGTGTGTTAAGGCTTGTGTGTATGTCTTTCTAGGCATTAGAGATGTAGTTCTCTAAGTATAGAAAGATTTAATTTAACATGAAGGGTTAGTTTCACTTAAAGTTATTTAATTGATTTGAGAATTTTAATTTGAGTTTTCTTTTGTTTCATTTGATTACATAGCAACTAAGTGTTATAAAGAGAAGAAAAGAAGATTTCCCTCTTTGATATTTACCTTAAGCCACTTTCTAAAGCATCTTAATTTGATTTAGTTCTCTTTAGTGAATGGCTTATTACACATTTTAACTTAATCCTAAGTTTAGGCTCACTTTAAATAATCTTATTTAATATAAAAAGCATCTTAAGATTAATTCAATTGAATTACTATCATATGGCATATGTTCAATCATTAATTTCCATCACATGTAACATGCATATCATATTAATCCTAAATATACCTTGACATACAATATGTTTAAGCACACTTAGATGATGAATGTAGATGTGTATATTTGTAGAAAAGGAGATTTTCATTTATTAGCTAAATGCACATACAAGTGTATACAAGTTTTAAGCAGATACTTGGCCATAGTTAAACTATGGGAATGAGGTAAACACCTCCTTGGGACTACTTAAAGGCTCACATCCCTGGATTATCCAGATTAGATATACCCACTATTCTTGAATACACAAGAATGTACAAATGACTACAAGAATATAAAATCATGCAAAAATTTTATTTCTTTAAATTGAATTTATACATGTGAGCTAAAGTTGAATAGGAAATGTTCATTCATTAGCTAAATGCCCATAGAAATGTATAAAAGTTTTAAGTGGATACTTCGCCATTGTTAAACCAACGGAGTGAGGTAAAACCCTCCTTGGGGCTACTTAAAGCCTTCCATCCCCAGAATGTCCAGACTAGATATACTCATTATTCTTGAATAAACATGAATGTATAAGTGACTACAAGAATGAAAAATCATGCAAAGTTGTATTTAGTTCAATTGAATTATTTATATATGTGAGCTAAAGTTCTATCTAAACTCTAACATAGAAAGACATAGGAATGAATCCAAACAAATGTTGTGTCCTTTTCAAATGGACTATACACATGTTAACATTCAAACTTTATGTAAATCCATATAGACTAAAGAAAGAGAACTCCATGTCACACATTCTAAGCCATAGACATGGATAAGTCATAAGTTCATTAACACTCTTTAGGCTATTAAACACCTAAAGATCTACCCATGAATTAATTAATGAAGATCAGATATGATTGTAATTTTAATTTGATTAATCAAATCATTAATTAATTAATCAATTTCACTTACTTAATATGCCAAATTAATTATCCTCCAAATGAGAAAGATATCCTAATTATTTCGTCCAATATTTTATATGAATAACTAATCAAATAAAGATTAGTCAATTGTAATTAATAGTTAAATTAATTATAATTAAGATTATGTCTCATAACTAAATTTTCTTTTGACTTTTAGGATGAACATATATGTAATTGAATTGATTTTTATAATTGACATTAATAAATTGTGTTCATACAAATTTTTATATTTGATTATAATATTTATAATGTTATTGGTTTATTTAATTTTTTTATACAAAGTTTTACTTAAATTTTATGATAATTTAATTTGTACATTTTTTTGGATTTTGTTTGATCACATATTATTTCTTTCTTTTCTTTATTCTAAATATTGATTAACTCTTTCTTTTAGATCTGACTGAATTTAATAATAAATAAAATATTGGATTAATCGTGATCATTCGATCAAAAATCAAATGGCCCATGAGTTAATCTTGGCTTGCTAGGTACAATAAAATCACTATGGCATTTGGCCTAATCAAAACTATTCACTTAAAACACATAAAATGAATGGTCTTACTTTTATCTCTAAACTCTCACCAAAATGATTAAAAAATAAACTGTGCATGCTCTAAAGGTTAGATCCTTACGATGCTTGCATTCAACACATCAAACATGAGATCCCTAAGGTTTTCTAAGAATTTAAGAATTATACCTCACCGGAGTTAATGTCCAATGGATTTCGACCAAGAGGTGGCTTCATTTGGAAGAAATGAAGCCCTATTAAGGTGCTTGTTGGGTCATATCAATACTTTAGCTAGCATTCTTTTTCTTTGCTCCTATGGTTTGATCCTCCTCACTTTCTCATAGACACGGCTTTTTATCTTAAGAGGAAAATAAAATTCTTCACTTTTCTAAATGTTCTCAAACAATCTTATCCACATATAGTTTCATTTAGATTATCAAACTCACATGTAATATAGCCATCCATCCAGATGCAACAATTTTGATAGGTTGACCACAATGATCATGACCTGTTTCACCTGCAGATGCCACTCTACCATAACTCTAAATCCATCAACGCTTAAACATCTTTCAAAGAACAATGCTATTTTGATTCCCTTCTTACGAGCTTTGGATTAATTATTACGAGCTTAAAAGGTCGATGCCTTTTCACTCTAAGAGCATAGCTAATGTATTCCTTTGTGTCTTTGAGAATAATAATCTCTGCTCAAATTATATATATGATGTGTTAGGGCATTGAGAACATTAGGTTCAAAATCCTCTAGAAGCTAAGCATACCACTATGGATCATTAAAGAACCCTCCAAGAGCTACCAACAGTGAATTTGCTTTTTAATTTCTATACAAATCATTGAGTATGGCTTTTATGAAAATTAAACCCCTGGCATACTATTCTGCATCAATACTTGAACCTATTCCATGGTCATTGATCTCATTTCCCTCAATGGAATAACAATCTGTGGAGTAGCAAAGCTAACACTAGGAGGCTTCCGCATAACTGCAATCATGTCATCTATGATCTTCTGGATCTTCTTCAATTTGATCTCCTCCAAGGACACCTCAATGGTGGGCTCATGGAGGACCATATCATTGGCCTTGACAATTTTAGTTAGGGATTCTTTCTTCATGCTAAATCCATAGAACCATCCAGCAAAGACTTTCAAAGGGGTTTTTCTATGACTAGTGATGTAATGGGAGAAGCAATGAAGAATGAGACCAACGCTTGGAGCTAGAAATTAACAGTCTTTTATGAAGGAGGATGGAGGCATAGAGGGATAGTTCACTGGTAGACAAACTATGTGAGTGGAATGGTTTGATCAATCAATAAAATATTCATGGCATGTCTCATGTTCTTTCTGCAGGTAGACAGATTTATGGGGCCTAGTTGGGATTAAAAAAAGTCTCAATCAGCTACTTGTTGCATGCTACTGTGTGTCTCAATTTTAGAGAAAGTGAGGGAAGAGAGGTCACCTAGAGGCGTGGATCTGATGGAGCTTAAAGTTGAGAAGAAAATATGGACATGAGGGAGAGTTCACTTTTAGCTTTGCGTCCAATAGAGGAGAGGTGCTCAGAGATATTTATTATTTATTATTTTTTTAGGACTGGCTGGGATGGGAGAGCCGCTCTCAAGTGAAGTAGGAATGAGAGGGCTTTGGCTTCTCTTGCTTGAAGGGAGATGAGAAAAAAGACAGTGCCTTATTTTTTTGTTTTCTCTAGTGTGTCTGTAATTTTTGCTAGCTAAGAGAGAGAGAGAGGGATAGAGAGAGAAAGATAGAGAGAGGGAGAGAGAGGGAGAGAGAGAGAGATATGCCAACTTTATCTTACATGCCCCAACTTCTCCCATGTTCCAGCTTTTTATTTCTTTTTTCCTTTTCATTTTTTTATATGTTTCCTTGATCACATAAATTAGTAAGGAGTAGGTAATTTAATAGTTTTGTCTTTTTCACAGCTTTTTAAAAAAATTTGGTGAAACTTGATTTTTTTAAATAAAGTATTTGAAAAGTTTTACAAAATTTTAATAACTTTAGTAAATAATTGAATGAAAATTTATAAGTCATGTATAAAATAAGATAATTTTAATTATGATTAATAATTGTTGATAATATGGATTCATAGTTTGATAAATTAATTATTTTGATTTAATGGTTAATATATTATATATATAACATTTATTTATAGTTTTTATTTTGATTTAATTTTGATTAAATTTTGTTTGATGTTTCAAATTGGTTTGATCTCTCTCTCTCTCTCTACCTCCCTCTCTCTCTCTCTCTCTCTCTCTCTTTGTTGTTCATTTTAGATTTCAAATGGATTGTGTATGTTAAATTAAAATTTGTTGTTTGTTATTATCATTTTCTTTTTATACATATTAGTGAATTAACATTGAAATAATGATTTGATTTAATTTAAGCTTAAACTTGACTAAAATTGCATTTGATTTTGAATTCTAATATGAATCATTTTCTTGATGGTTTTGATTGTGATTATACATAAAACATCAAATGATGATTGAAGGATTGATTTGTTTTAGGTTGAACTTGGCTAAGTCCATGAAATTGGCTTAAAGGTTTGGATTTATATTTAAATTGATTTGGATTTAGGTTTGGATCATGATTTGAAGTTTAGTTTGAGTTTTAATTTGATAAATTGATTGAAGGGTTGAATTGATCTTAGAGAAAATTAATTGAATTTGGATTGATTTGGATTTGGCTTAGGCAAAGTACATAAGATAAATCATGGGTCTCATGAAGGATTTTGATTTTCGATTTGATCATGGGCTTCAATCATTTGATTAGGATTTGAATTTGGATTTTTATATTTGAATTTAATTTGAGGTTTGGTTTGAGAAGGTGAACATATGTCAGATTTAGGCTATAGAGTAGGCGAGTCTCCTTAATTCCTAAGGCATAGTCTAATCCTATGATTAACCCTTCTATGTCTTTTGGGTTTAGGTTAAGTGTTCACTAATCACTAGAAGTGTCTTATGGCTAAGGAAGTCTTAGTGTCTAGAAGATCCCTAGGTCAGAAGAGGAGGTTGAGAACTCATTCCAAAAGTGATGTCAACATTAATATGCTGAATCCACATGTTCTAAATTCTAAAAGGAGAGAAATTTTTAATATATTATAATTATCTTTAATAGAAACCAAAAGAGGAGCATGATCAAATAATGTTCTGCTTAAATGATCTATATAAGTAATAGGCCATTGAGTAATCCAATGAGTATTAAAAAGAATTTGATCTAACCTTTTGCCAAAGTCTAGAGTTTTACCAAGTATAATTAGAAGCCCTAAAACCAATATCAATCAAATTATAATCAAGGATCATATTGCAAAATTCTTCCATGGAATGAATATTATGAGAGCAAACAACACTTTGTTCATAAGAGAATAAAATAATGTTGAAATCCCCTCAAACAAACTAAGGGTTATTGACAAATGTAGCAAAATTCCTAAAATTATCCCAAAGAAGATTTCTCAGATCTTTCACAAGATGCATAAACAAAAGAGCCCAAAACACAATAATCACCTTAAGAGATTTAGGCATTGATTACTTGTTGAAAATCTTTAAGAATAGAAATATCAACAAAATTATTCTGAAAACATCAAATCTTATTCCTAACATTAGAGAAAAATTATTGAAATCGATCATTCTAGCAACATGGTTAATTTTATTAGCATGAATAAGAGGCTCTAGAACAATAAATAAGGAAATATATAAACTCTACAAAGATTTATAATATAGTTATTAATAGAGAGAGTACTGATCTCTATAACATTCCAAACAAGAAAATTAAACATAAGAAAATAAAATGGGGTTAAGAAAAGGTTAATTAAGAGAGGAGAGGTAGGTCACAGCAAATCTAGAATTTTTTGACAATTTGGGAGAGAAATTTTTAATATTCTTTCTCTTATTAGCATGATAAGTTTGGAAACCATTTTCTTTTCCCATATAATCATCATCTGAGAAATATTTAGCAACATTAGTCAAAGACTTTGGAGAAGTCTCCTATATAGAAGTGAGTTCTCCTTCTTCCAAGATATTAGAAATTCTTAAACGAAAATGAGCATTGGGTATAGAGAGGGAGCAGAAATAGATTTATTTAAAAAAAAGTGTGAACACCCAGCCCTTCCTCTTCAATACCCAAATTATTAGACAAAACCAAATATTTTTTGAGAGTTTAAATCATCTTGAACTTAAAAATTAGAATTTGGTTTTGCAACTTGATTATCATGAGGAACCAAAACCATATTCTCCATAGAATTTGAATGATGCATAACATTAATATCCACATTAATATTTTCAATTAATGCTTCATTTTTATCAATCAAAGCCGGCATGGATGCAGAGATCAAATCAAAGGAAATTGAATCATCATGCAAAAGTTTAGAAAAACAATTATTGTCCACATTAGAAGCCTTCAATTGCATAGAAGAGGTGATAGGCAAAACAACCTTACTAGGAACATTCAAAAAATTCTTTCTTTTTGAGTATCTTTTTGATATTTAAAAATGGTTGGCCTAGGGTTAGGAATATAAGTTTCCTTAACACGGATTTTTTTTTTAGGTGAAGATGAAAAAATGAAACATTCAGAATTATCATAAGCATGGATTTGTAATGAGAATAAAAGTCATGAAAATTTTTAAATTCAATTCTTAGCATGCAACCATAATTCTCAGATCCCAACCAAATTTGTTTTAGGTGTTTCTTGGTAATGTTCAATTCAACAAGAATTCAAGCCACTAAAGGATGAGATTTTGTTTTTGTTTCCTGATGAATTTACAATGGTCAACCAACTAAAGCACCCATAGAAAAAAAAGGAATTAATGGTTAACAAAATGAATTTGCATTTTAAAGAGAGAAATCCAAAGTGAAATGATTGGGGATTATGGTTTAGGGTTTAGGGTAAGGGTTTACGGTTTAAGGCTAAGGTTTAGGGTTTAGAGTTTAGTGTTTAGGCTTTAGGGTTTAGGGTTTTTAAGGTTTAGGGTTTAGGTTTTAGGGTTAGTTTAAGGATTAGGGTTAGTTTAGGGTCTAAGGTTTTAGAATTTGGGGTTTATAGTTTAGGGTTTATGGTTTTGGGTTTAAGGTTTGGGGTTTGGGTTTAGGGTTTAAGGCTTAGGGTTTTAGAGTTTAGGATTTAGGGTTTAGGGCTTAGGATTTAGGGTTGTAAGTTTTGGGTTTAGGTTTAGGGTTTAAGGTTTAGGGTTTAGGGTTTAGAATTTAGGGTTACAATTTTTCACGTTTAGGGTTTAGGGTTTTTTTTTTTAAACAAAAAATTAAGTAAACTGATCAATTTAAGTTTATTTACTTTAGTTTTTTTATTTATTTTATTTTATTTAGGTTATTTTTTATTTTTATTTAGTTGAGTTTATTTATTTTATGTTTACTTATTTTTATTTAGGTTATTTATTTTAGTTTATTTTTTAAGTTTAGCTTAGGTTTAGGTTTATTTTTATTTTAGTTTTATTTTTATTTTATTTTTATATTTTATATTTTATTTTTAGATTTAGGTTTAGGTTTTTATTTTATTTTTTAGGTTTATTTTATTTTTATTTTAGGTTCAATTTTTATTTTATTTAGGCTTTTTATTTTTAAGTTTATTTTATTTTTTTAGTTTAGTTCAGGTTTTTATTTATTTTCTTTTAGTTTAGGTTTTTTCATTATTTTATTTTATTTTTAGGTTTAGGTTTAGATTTAGGTTTTAATTTAGGTTTTTATTTATTTTATTTTATTATTTTATTTAGGTTTAGGTTTTTTTTATGTATTTTATTTTAGGTTTTATTTGGTGTAGGTTTAGCTTTTTGGGTTTTTGGGGTTTAGGGTTTATGGTTGGGGGTTTGGGGTTTAGGGTTGTAGGTTTAGGAATTAGGGTTTAGGATTTAGAGTTTAGTGTTTAGGATTAGGGTTTAGGGTTTAGGGTTTTTAGGGTTTCGTGTTAGGGTTTATGGTTTAAGTTTTAGGTTTAGGGTTTATGTTTTAGTTTAAGATTTAGGGTTTCAGGTTTATTATTTTTATTAATAGAGAACAAATTTAGATTTAACATTTCTATTTTTCAATTTCATCAACCAAGTAGCACACCAAGTTTTCTAAGACACAAGCAATGACATAGATAATAAATGAGCATGTATAGAGCAAATAAAAAAGACAAGATAAATATAGAAGACCACAGTTCGATAGTCGGATGACCATTCTTATTTCTAGTTCCCATCAGAATCACCCTTTTCCTCTCAGTAGCGGGATTTGTCATCAAATCCCTGTCTCTCCTTCCCTCACCAATCCTGTAACCTCAGGTCTCCTCTCCATCCATACAGGGACCTCCAGATCTCCCACCACCACTATGATAAACACTACCTCCACCTTTGCCACCACCATGAGACTTAGATTAAGCTTGGTTGATGGTGAGGTTCCTGCGGTGACGGTTGTGCCCATTCTTAGAGTTTAGGTTTATTAGCTTTTAGGGTTTCAAATTACTATTTAATTTATTTAGTTACTTTAGGTTTATGTTTAGGGTTTAGGGTTTAAGGTTTAGGGATTAGGTCTTAGGGTTTAGGGTTTAAGGTTTAGGGTTTAGGTTTTATTTTAGGTTCATGATTTTGTTTAGGTTTAGGGTTTAGGTTAGGGTTTAGGGTTTAGGGTTTAGGTTTAGGTTTAGTGTTTAGGTTTAGGTTTAGGTTTAGGGTTAACTTAGAGTTTAGGTTAATTTATGGTTTAGGTTTAAATTTAGAGCTTTAGGGATTAGGATTTAGGTTGAGTTTATGATTTAAGGTTTTAGGGTTGGGTTGTTTAGGAGGTTAAGGTTTAGGTTTAGATTTAGGGTTTATGGTTTAGGATTTAGGGTTACGATTAGGATTTTGGGTTTAGGGTTTAAGGATTAGGGTTTTTGGGTTTAGTGTTTAAAGTTTAGGATTTAGAGTTTAGGTTTTTAGGGTTTAGGGTTTTTGGTTTACGATTTAGGGTTTATTTATTAATGTTTTTTTAAAATTTAAGTAATATAAAAAGTTTAGGTTTATTTAGTTTATTTTTTATTTATTTTAGTTTATTTTATTTTTTGTTTCGGTTTATTTTTATTTTTATTTCATTTGGTTTATTTATTTTAGGTTTATTTATTTTAGTATAATTTGATTTTTATTTAAATTTTTTAGGTTTAGGTTTCATGTTTTTATTTTAGCTTTATGTTTATGTTTTATTTTTTAGTTTAGGTTTAGTTTATTTTTATTTTATTTTATTATATTTACTTTAGGTTTAGGTTTAGGTTTAGTTTATTTTACATTTAGGTTTAAATTTTATTTATTTTAGTATAATTTATTTTAAGTTTAGGTTTATTTTATTTTAATTATTTTATTTTTATTTTATGTTTAAGATTTCTTTTAGTTTAGGGTTTAGGTTTTATTTTCTATTTATTTCTAAATTTATTTTTTTGTTTAGCTTTTTATTTAATTTCTATTTTAGGTTTAGCTTATCTTTTATTTAGCTTTTTTTTTTAATTTTTAGGTTTATTTTATTTTTTAGCTAAGTTTAGGTTTTTATTTTATTTTATTCTCTTTAGGTTTAGGTTTTTTATTTATGTTACTTTTAGGTTTTATTTAGTTTAAATTTAGGTTTTTAGATTTTTAGGGCTTAGGGGTTAGGGTTGTACATTTTAGTGTTTAGGGTTTAGGGTTTTAGGGTTTAGGCTTTATGCTTTAGGCTTTAGGGTTTTAGTCTTTAGGGTTTAGGGTTTAGGGTTTACTATTTAGGTTTTAGGGTTTTTAGGGTTTAAAATTTTGGTTTAATGTCTAGGGTTTAGGGTTTACGATTTAGGGTTTCGATTTTAGGTTTAGGCTTTAAGTTTTTGTTTAGGGTTTAAGGTTTTTTAATAGAAAATAATGTTTAATAAAGTCAACATTTGTTCTTTTGATTTCATCAACCAAGTAGTACCCATGTTTTCTAAGACACAATGATGACATCGATCAAAAATGAGCTCCATAGAGCAAATCAAAATTTTAGATAAGTAGTATCTCTACCGTGAAAGACATAGTTCCATAAGCAGTAGATCAGTTTGGTCATTCTTTAGTTTCTCCCCTAACTATGCCCATTCTCAGTAGTAGGATCTCATTATATCTGTCTCCTCCATACCACCATGGTGTAAGTTTGTCGCCTCCCCCTCGATAATCACCACTACTGACCACTACCTCCATATCCATCCACCTCTAGATCCCCACCCCTTCAAAATTCCACCTCCACCTTCACCTCCACCCAAGATCTAGAGCCTAGTTGATGGTGATGTGCCATCAAGTTTATGTGAGGGTTTAGGGTTTAGGTTTTATGGTTTATGGTTTAGGTTTAGGTTTTAGGGTGTTAGGGTTTTAGGGTTTAGGTTTAGGGTTTGTGGTTTAGGGTTTTTTAGGATTTATAGTTTAGGTTTAGGGTTTAGTTTAGGTGTGGTTTAGAGTAGGTTTAGGGGTAGATTTGGGGGCTGTGGGTTTAGGTTTAGGTTTAGGTTTAGGATTTAGGGTTTGGGTTTTTTTTTAAATTAAGTAAATCAGTAGGTTTAGGTTTATTTAGTTTATTTATTTTCTATTTATTTAGTATAGTTTAAGTTTTTTATTTGTTTGGTAGTTTAGGTTTATTTTTATTGAGTTTATTTTATTTTATTTTTAGGTTTATTTTTTTTTATTAGTTTAGGTTTATTTTTATATTTTGATTTTATTTATTATTTAGGTTTAAGTTTATTTTAATTTATTTTATTTTATTTATAGTTTAGGTTTAGGTTTAATTTTAGGTTTAGTTTTATTTTATTTTAGGTTTAGATTTATATTTTTTATTTTAGGTTTAGTTTTCTAGTTTAGGGTTTAGGTTATTCTTTAATTTATTTATAGGTTTATTATTTAGGTTTAGTTTATTTAGTTTTATTTATTTTATTTTAATTTCTATTTTATTTTAAGTTTAGCTTTTTTTTTTATTATTTATTTTATTTTATTTTTTTTATTTTATTTTTTAGTTTAGATTTTTTAGGTTTTTTATTTTATTTCTTTTATAAAATATTTTAGGTTTATTTATTTTATTTTTATTTTATTTTAGGTAGAGTTTAGGTTTTAGGTTTTTTTTATTAGTAGTGTTTAGTTTTTAGGTTAGGTAGGGTCCAGTGGTTTGGGTCATTAGTAGGTATTAGGATTTATTTTATATTTAGGGTTAGTAAGTTTTATCAGGCCTGGGTATAGTAGAGTAAGTAGTTAGAGGTCAGAGGTTTAGTCAGCCCAGGAGATAGGAGTAGTTGGAGGTTAGAGGGATCAGGTTTTTAGACAGTTTTTGTGGCTCAGTTTAGAGGTTTTAGGGTTTAGTTATAGTTTAGTTTAGGGTTTAAGGAGGATTTAGGGTAGGTTTAAGGTAGTTTAGGGTTTAGGGAGGAAGGTAGGGTTTGGTTTTAGGATTTAGAATTTTATGGTTTTAAATAGGATTTTAGGTTTATTTATTATTTTAGTTTTATTTTTTATTTTATTTAGGTTATTTATTTAGTTTAGGTTCATTTTAGTTTTTGCATAGTTTATGTTTATTTTTAGTTATATTTTCTTTTATGTTTAGTTTTATTTTATTTTAAGTTTAGGTTTATGTTTTTATAAGAAGATTTTAGGTTTTATTTTAGGTTTAGAATTTTAGTTTATTTTATTTTATTTTATTTTAGAGTTTAGTTTGTTATTTTATTTAGGTTTAAGTTTATTTATTTTAGTTTTAGATTTATTTAGGTTTATTTATTTTCTATTTAGGTTTATTTTTAAAAGTTTAGAGGTTAGGTTTTTTGTTTATTTTAAGGTTTATTTTTTTTAGGTTTATTTTATTTGTTTAATTTAATTTTAGGTTTATTTTATTTTTATTTTATTTTATGTTTTTAGATTTATTTTAGTTTAGTTTAGGTTTTTATTTTAGTTTAGTTTAAATTTTATTATTTATTTTATTTTTATACATTTAGTTATGTTTAGGTTTAGGTTTAGATTAGGTTTATTTTATTTTTTTATTATATAGATTTAGGTTTTATTTATTTTAATTTTAGGTTTATTTAGGTTTAGTTTTATGTTTTTGGGTTTATGGGTTTGGGTTTGGGGTAGGGTTTAGAGGTATGTTAGGTTTAGAGTGTGGTTTTAGGAGAGGTTTAAGGGTTTAGTTTTGGGGTTTAGGTTTAGGTAGGGTTAGGGTCAGTGGTAGGTCAGTTTTAGATTAGTTTTAGTTAGAGTTTAGGGTTTAGGGTTTTATTATTTTTTTTATTTTATTTTTAAAATTAACTAAACCCAGATTTATGTTTATTTAGTTTATTTTATTTTTATCTTTATTTAGGTGTATTTTATTTTTATTTAGTTTAGTTTAGTTATTTTAGGTTTATTTATTTTAGGTTAGGTTTTATTTTAATTTATTTTATTTTATGTTTATGTTTTTTTTATTTTTGTTTAGTTTTTTATTTTATTGTATAGTTTAGGTTTTTTATTTTTTAGGTTTAGGTTTTAGATTTTATTTTAGGTTTATTTTAGGTTTTATTTTTTAGTTTAGGTTTAGGTTTATTTATAGTTTATTTTAATTAATTTAGAGTTTAGTTTAGGTTTAGTTGGTTTAGTTTAATTTAGTTTATTTATGTTTATGTTTATTTATTTTATTTAAGGTTTAGGTTTTTTTTTATTATTTTATTTTAGTTTATATTTTATTTAGTTTTATTTTATCTTATTTTCTTTAAGTTTATTTTATTTTATTTTAGGTTTGCTTCTTATTTTATTTATGTTTTTTTATTTTAGTTTAGGTTTTATTTATTTTATTTTATTTTTAGGTTTATTTTTTTTAGGTTTTTAATTTATTATTTTATTTTAGTTTAGGTTTTTTAGGTTTTTTTAGGTTTTATTTAGTTTTATTTTAACTTTTTTTTTAGGGTTTAAGGTTTAGGTTTAGGGTTTAGGGCTCAGGGTTTAGGTGGCCGTCGCTTTTGCAGTTCCCATCAGAAGCACCCTAGCTTCTTGGGTAGCAGGATCCACCATCGTATCCCCGATCTCACCATCTACCACCACCACAGTTGTAACCTTCGTCGCTCCTCCTGCGTCCATAACCACCACCTCCATATCCACCTGCACTTCCAAATCCCCCATCATCAATGCAATTACCATCACCGTCACCTTCACCTCCACCGCCATCTAATGAGCCCTGGTGGTGATGTTTCTTATCATCAAGGTTCCGACATTCTGGGTTTATTTTAGGTTTAGTTTAGGTTTGGGTTTTAGTTTTTTTAATTTTTGTTACTTTAGGTTTAGGTTTTAGGGTTTAGGTTTCAGGGGTTTTAGGATTTATGGGTTAAGGTGTAGGTCTGGTTTATGATTTAGGGTTTATATGTAGATTTAGGTTAGAGTTTAGGTTTATTAGGTTTATTTTGTTTGGGGGTTTATAATTTGGTTTATTTAGGGTTATGGGTTTAGGGTTTAGGGTTGTAAGTTTAGGGTTAGTTTTAAGATTTTGGGTTTAGGGTTTAGGGTTTAGGGGTTAATATTTAGGGGTTTTTTTAAATTAAGTAAACCCGTAGGTTTATATTTTTTTATTTTATTTTTTTATTTAGGTTTATTTTTTATTTTTATTTAGTTTAGTTTATTTATTTTAGGTTTTATTTTAGTTTTTTTTTTTAATTTATTTTAGGTTTAGGTTTAGGTTTAGTTTATTTTTTTTTGAGTTATTTTTATTTTATTTTTAGTTTATTTATTTATTTTAGTTTAGTTTATTTTGTTTATTAGTTTATTTTTTTTTAGATTAGTGTTTAGGTCTAATTATTTATTTATTTTGAGGTTTTATTTTCAAGTTTATTTTAAGTTAATTTTACTTTTATTTTACGTTTAGTTTTTATTTTATTAAGGTTTATTTTATTTTTTAGTTTAATTTAGGTTATTTTTTATTTTATTTCAATTTATTTTTATTTTTAAAGACATAGTTCCATAAACAGCAGATCAGATCGATCATCCTTCAATTTCTCTAATTCCCATCAGAACCACACCGGCCTTTCGAGTAGCAAGATCCACCATCATATCCCCGATCTCTCCATGCGCCACCACCATGGCTATAACCTTCGTCGCTCTTTTCACCTCCATAACCACCACTACTTTGAGCACCACGATATATCCACTAGCACCTCTAGATCCCCACCACCATTGATAATCGCCATCCTTCGCCCCCAGTAGGACTAAGCGCTTGATGGTGATTTTTCTACAATCAAGGTTCTGCCCATTCTTAGGGTTTAGGATTATGTTTTCAAGATTTTAGAGTTTGTGTGTTCTTTTTATTTATTTACTTACTTGGTTTTTTTAAGGTTTGGGTTTATATTTTTTAGGGTTGGGTTTATTTATTTATTTATTAGGTTTTGGTTTAGGGTTTTGGTTTATGCTTACATTTTATTTTTAGGATTAGTGGTTTTTAGATTTTAGGGTTTTATTTAGTTGTAGGTTTGTAGTTTTTGGTTGTTTTAGGGTTTCAAGGTTTAGGGTTTAGGGGTTAAGGTTTTAGATTTTATTTTTTTTAGGTTTTTAATTAATTTTTATTTTATTTATTTAGTTTATTTATTTTATTTTAGTTTTTTTTATTTTAGTTTATTTTGTAGGTTTACGTTTAGGTATATTTTTTTGTTGAGTTTTACTTATAATTTATTTATTCTATTTAGGTTTTATTTTTTATTTTTAGGTTTAGGTTTACATTTTTATTATATTTTTTAGGTTTAGCTTTTAAGTTTTATTTTAGGTTTATTTAGGTTTTTTTTAGTTTTGGTTTGGATTTATTTTTTAGTTTATATTATTCTATTTAGTTTAGGTTTAGGTTCAGGTTTAGTTTATTATAAGTTTAGGTTTTATTTATTTTAGTTTAGGTCTATTTTATTTTTATTTTAGGTTTAGGTTTCTTCATTATTTTAGGGTTTTTTTTATTTATTTTTAGGTTTATTTTATAGGTTTAAGTTTTTAATTAGTTTTTATTTTATTTTATTTTAAGTTTATTTTATTTTATTTTACATTTAGTTTTTATTTTATTAAGATTATTTATTCTTAGGTTTATTTTATTTTTTAGTTTACTTTTAGTTTTCTTTATTTTTAGTTATTTTAATTTTTTATTTTTATTTTAAGTTTAGGTTTATGTTTTAGTTTAGGTTTTATTTTCTTTTTTTTTTTATTTTTTAGGTTTTTATTTTATTTTATTTTAAGTTTATTTAGTTTAATTTTATTTTTTTAGGTTAGGTTGAGTTGGGTTGAGTTTTAGGGTTTAGGGTTTTAGGTTTAGGTTTAGGTTTTAGGTTTTAGGGTTTAGGGTTTTAGGATTTAGGGATAGGCTCAGGGTTTAGAGTTTACGGTTTAGTGTTTAGGCTTTAGGGTTTAGGGTTTAGGGTTATATTAGGGTTTAGGTTAATTTAGGGTTTAGGCTTTAGGCTTTAAGGTTTAAGGTTTTTAGAGTTTAGGGTTTATGGTCTACGGTTATTTTAGGGTTTAAGGTTTATGGTTTTAAGGTTTAGGGATTAGGGTTAGGGTTAGGGTTTAGAGATTAGGGTTTAGGGTTTAGGGTTTATGGATTAGGGTTAGTTCAGGGTTTAGGGTTTTGGGTTGTAGGTTTAGGGTTTTGGGTTTAGGGTTAGTTTTAGGGTTTAGGATTTAGGGTTTAGGGTTTAGGTGTTTTTAAAATTAATTATATGTTTAAGTTTAGTTGATTTATTATTTATTTTAGTTTATTTTATTTTTTATTTTTATTTTAGTTTTTTAGTTATTTATTATAAATTTATTTTGTTTAGTTTAGGTATTTTATTTTAGTCTATTTTTTAAGTTTAGGTTTAGGGTTATGTCAATTTTCTAGTTTAGTTTTATTTTATTTTATTTTTTTAGGTTTATGTTTTATTTTAAAATTTTAAGTTTAAGTTTAGGTTTTCACTTATTTTTTATTTAAGTTTTAGGTTTTTATTTTAGCTTTTCTTTTTTAGTTTAAGCTTAGGTTTATTTTTAGTTTATTTTATTTTATTTAGTTTAGGGTTTAGGTTTAGTTTATTTTAGGTTTAGGTTTAGGTTTTATTTATTTTAGATTTGTTTATTTTAGTTTAGGTTTAGGATTAATTAATTTTGTTTATTTTAGGATTAGGTTATTCTTTTTTTTAGTTTAGGGTTTAGGTTTTATTTTTATTTATTTTTTGGTTTATTTTTTAGGTTTAGGTTTTTATTTAGTTTTATTTTATTTTATTTTAGGTTTATTTTATTTTTATTTTACATTTAATTTTATTTAATTTAGGTTTTAAATTTTTTGGTTTATTTTATTTTTTAGTTAAGTTTATGTTTTTATTTCTTTTATTTTAGTTTAATTTTTATTTTTTATTTTATTTTATTTTTAACTATAGGTTTAGGTTTTAGTTTGTGTTTTAATTTTATTTTATTTTTTATTTAGGTGAAGGTTTATTTATATTTATTTATAGTTTAGTTTAGGTTTTAGGTTTTTGGTTTAGGGTTTAGGTTTATGGTTTAGTGTTTAGGTTTTAGCGGTTTTTTTTAGGGTTTAGGGTTAGCAGGTTTAGGGTTAGTTTAGGTTTAGGTTAGCTTCATGGATTAGGGTTAGTTTAGGGTTTTAGCTTTAGGGTTTAGTTTTGAGTTTAGAGTATAGGGTTTAGGTTAGTTTAGGAGTTTAGGTTTTAGGGTTTTAGTTTAGGGTTTAGTTTAGGGTTATGGTTGGGGTTTAGGGTTTAGGGTTGTAGGTTTAGGGTTAGTTTTAGGGTTTATGGTTTAGAGTTTAGGGTTCAAAGTTTTAGGATTTAGGGTTTAGGATTTAGGGTTTAGGGTTGTAGGTTTCGGTCTTATAGTTTAGGGTTTAGGGTTGAGGTTTCTTATTTTAAATTAAGTAAACCCATAGATTTAGGTTTGTTTAGTTTATTTTTTATTTATTTGAGTTTATTTTATTTTATATTTTTTTATTTTATTTATTTATTTTAGCAAGTTTTTTATATTTTTTAGGTTTAAGTTTATTTTAGTTGAGTTTATTTTATTTTATTTTTTTTATGATTAGGTTTTATTTTTAGTTTAGGTTTAGGTTTTTATTTTATTTTTCTAGGTTTACATTTTAGGTTTTTATTTCAGGTTTATTTTTAGGTTTATTTTTTTTAGTTTAAGTTTAGCATTATTTTAGTTTATTTTATTTATATTTAGTTTAGGGTTTAGGATTAGATTATTTTAGTTTTAGTTTATGTTTTATTTATTTTGCTTTAGTTTATCTTAGTTTATGTTTAGGTTTATTTTATTTTGTTTATTTTAGGTTTAGGTTTTTTTTAGTTTAGGGTTTAGGTTTTATTTATTTATTTTAAGTTTATCTTTTGGGTTTAGGTTTTTATTTAGTTTTTCTTTTATCTTATTTTATGTTTAGTTTATTATTTTTTATGTTTAGTTTTTATTTTATTTAGATTTTTTACTTTTAGGTTTATTTTCTTTTTTAAGTTTAGTTTAGATTTTTATTTATTTTATTTTATTTTAGTTTTAGTTGTTTATTTTATTTTATCTTTGCAATTTGGTTTAGGTTAAGGTTTAGGTTTAGGTTTTTTTTTTAATTTTTATTTTATTTTATTTAAGTTTAGGTTTTATTAGTAATTTTATTTTTAGATTTTTTATAGTTTTGGTTTAATTTTTAGCTTTTTAAGGTTTAGGGTTTAATGTTTAGGGTTTGAGGTTTAGGGTTTAGGGTTTAGGGTTGTATGTTTTAGGGTTTAGAGATTAAGGTTTTAGGGTTTTGTGATTAGGATTTGTGGTTTAGGGTTAGTTTAAGGTTTAAGGTTTAGGGTTTAGGATTTAAGGTTTTTTAGGGTTTAGGGTTGTAGGTTTAGGGTTTAGAGTTTAAGGTTTAGGGTTAGTTTTATGGTTTAGTGTTTAGGGTTTCGTGTTTAAGATTTAGGGTTTAAAGTATAGGGTTTAGAGTTTAGGGTTTTAGGGTTTAGGATTTAGGGTTTAGGGTTGTAGGTTTAGGGTTGTAAATTTAGGGTTTAGGGTTTAAGGATAATTTTAAGATTTAGGGTTTAGGTTTTAGGGTTTTTTTAGGTTTAGGTTTTATTGATTTTAGTTTAGTTTTAGGTTTATTTTATTTTGTTTACTTTAGGTTTAGCTTTTTTTTTTTTGTTTAGTGTTTAGGTTTTTTTATCATTTATTTTTTAGGTTTAGGTTCTTATTTAGTTTTATTTTGTTAAGGTTTATTATTTTTTACCTTCATATTTTATTTTATATAAGTTTTTTTAAGTTTATTTAATTTTTTTAGTTTAGTTTCAATTTTTATTTATTTTATTTTAGTTTAGTTTTAATTTTTTATGTTATTTTATTTTTACATTTAGGTTTTGGACTTGATTTAGGTTTAGGTTTAGGTTTCAGTTTAGGTTTTTAATTTATTTTATTATTTTATTTTATTTAGGATTAGGTTTTATTTATTTATTTTATTTTGAGGTTTTATTTAGTTTAGGTTTAGGTTTTTAGGTTCTTTAGGGTTTAAGGTTTAGGGTTGTAAGTTTTAGTGTTTAGGGTTTATGGTTTAGGGTTTAGTATTTAAAGGTTTAGGGTTTAAGGGTGTAGGGTTGTAGGTTTAAGGTTTACGATCAGTTTTAGAGTTTAGGGTTAAGGTTTTTCTTTTTAATATTTGTATTTTTTTTTAAATTTAGTAAACTCGTAGGTTTAGGTTTATTTAGTTTATTTTAAATTTATTTTAGTTTATTTTATTTATTATTCTTTTTTTTTAGGTTTATGTTTATTTTTATTTAGTTTAGTTTTTATATTAGAGTTTAGATTTTTTTTTATTTTTGTTCATTTTTTGGTTTTGGTTTAGGTTTTCTTTTATTTTTAGTTTAGTTTTTTTTTATTGTTTAGGTTTAGGTTTTTTTATTTTTTTTTTAGGTTTCGCTTTAGATTATTTTAAGTTTATTTTTATTTATTTTTTAGTTTAGGTTTAGGTTTATTTTAGTTTATTTTATTTATTTAGGGTTTAGGTCTAGGTTTAGGTTTAGTTTATTTTAGGGTTTGATTTAGGTTTATTTATGTTTAGGTTTATTTTATTTTAATTTTAGGTTTAGGTTTTTTTAGTCAGGTTTAGGTTTGTTTTTATTTATTTTTTCGTTTATTTTTAGGTTTAGCTTTTATTTAATTTTTATTTCATTTTATGTTAGGTTTAATTTTATTTTATTTAGATTTTTATTTTTTAGTTTAGTTTAGGTTTTATTTTTTTATTTTGGTTTAGTTTTTATTTTTTAATTTATTTTCCTTTTACGTTTAGGTTTAGGTTTTGGTATTAGTTTTGGTTTTTATTTTTTTTTCTTTTTTTTATTTATTTTATTAATATATTTTATTTAGTTTAGGTTTAGGTTTTTAGCTTTTCAGGAATTAGGGTTTACTATTTAGGGCTTAGGGTTAAGCTTTTAGGGTTTAGGGTTAGTTTAGGGTTTAGGGTTTGTTTAGGGTTTAGGATTTTGGGTTTAAGATTTAAGGGTTTTTAGGGTTTTGGGTTGTAAGTTTAGGGTTCAGAGTTTAGGAGTTTAGGGTTTATTTTAGGGTTTAGTGTTTAGGGTATAGGGTTTAAAATTTAGAGTTTAGGGTTTAAAATTTAGAGTTTAAGGTTTAAGGTTTAGGTTTGTATGATTAGGGTTTAGGATTTATGGTTATTTTTAGGATTTAAGATTTAGGTTTCAGGGTTTTTTTAAGGTTTATGTTTTATTTATGTTAGTTTAGTTCATTTTAGTTTATGTTTATGTTTATTTTATTTTGTTTATTTTAGATTTACTTTTCTTTAGTTTAGTGTTTAGGTTTTTCTATTTAATTTTAGATTTATTTTTTAGGTTTAGGTTCTTATTTAGTTTTTCTTATTGTTTAGGGTTATTTTATTTTTATTTTATATTCAGTTTTTATTTAATTTAGGTTTTTTATTTTCAGGTTTATTTCATTTTTTTAGTTTAGTTTAGATTTTTATTTATTTTATTTTAGTTTAGTTTTTATTTTTTATTTTTTTATTTTTACGTTTAGGTCTAGGTTTACATTTCACTTTAAGTTTTTTTATTATTATTTAATTTTATTTAGTTTATGTTTTATATATTTATTTTATTTTTAGGTTCTATTTAGTTTAGGTTTTGGTTTTTTAGATTTTTACGATTTATGGTTTAGTGTTTAGGGTTTAGGATTTAAGGTTGTAGGTTGTAGGGTTTAGGATTTAGGGTTTAGGGTTTAAGGTTTAGGGTTTTAAGATTTAGAGTTTAGGGGGTAGGGTTATAGGTCTAGGGTTTAGGGTTAAGGTTTTTTTAAATTTTTTTTAATTTTTTTTAAATTAAATAAACTAGTAGGTTTTGGTTTATTTAGTTTATTTTTTTTATTTATTTTAGTTTATTTTATTTTTTATTTTTATTTTAGTTTATGTCTATTTTTATTTAGTTTACTTTATTTATTTTAGTTTAGGTTTTTTATTTTAGTTTGTATTTTTTAGGTTTAAGTTTAGGTTTTGGTTTATTTTTTAGTTTAGTTTTATTTTTATTTTATTTTTTAGGTTTAGGGTCTTGTTTTTATTTTTTAAGTTTAAGCTTTACATTTTTAATTTAGGTTTATTTTTAAGATTTATTTTTTAGTTTAGGTTTAAGTTTATTTTTAGTTTATTTTATCTGTTTGGGGTTTAGGTTTTATTTATTCTACTTTAGTTTATTTTAGTTTTGGTTTAAGTTTTTTTTAAGTTTATAGTTAGGCTTTATTTTAATTATTTTTATATTTACTTTTTAGGTTTAGGTTTTATTTAGTTTTTATTTTATTTTATGTTAGGATTAGTTTTATTTCATTTAGGTTTTATTTTAGTTGGTTTAAGTTTTTATTTATTTTATTTTAATTTAGTTTATATTTTTTTAATTTATTTTCTTTTTAGATTTAGGTTTAGGTTTTAGTTTAGGTTTTTATTTTATTTTAATTTTTTATTTTATTTTTGTTTAAGCATTTTTATTTATTTTATTTATAGGTTTAATTTAGTTTAGGAATAGGTTTTTAGCTTTTTAGTGATTAGGGATTAGGGTTTAGGTTTAAGGTTTAGGGTTTAGGGTTTAGGGTTTTAGGGTTTAGAGTTTAGTGTTTAGGGTTTAGTGTTTAGGGTTTAGTGTTTAGGATTTAGGTTTTGGTTTGGGTTGGGTTTTTTAGTATGATTTTTTTAAGGAGAAATTCATATTCAACATTTCTTCTTTTATTTGGTCAACCAAGTAACACACCAAGTTTTCTAAGACTCAGCGATGACATAGATAAAATGAGCATGCATAGAAAAAAAAAACCTTAGATAAATATATTGTCTCTTATGTAAGACACATTTCCATAGCGGGATCGGTCGGCCATTTTCAATTTCTAGTTCAGAACCACCACGGCCTCTCGGTAGTGGGATCCACCATCATATCTCGATCTCTCCCTCACCACCATGGCTATAACCTCCATCACTCCTTTATTTAGTCGACCATCCATATCCACAAGCACCTCTTTTACCACCATTAGATGTAGGTGCTTTATCCATATCTAGTGGTTGATGATTATGTTCTTGCCATCAAGGTTTTGGCCATTCTTAGGGTTTAGGTTTATGTTTAGGTTTATTAGGTTTTAGGGTTTAGATTTATTTTTTAATTTATTTAGTTACTTTAGCTTTAGGTTTAGGGTTTAGGGTTTAGGGTTAAGGTTTAGGGTTTAGGGTTTAGGGTTTAGGTGTGGTATAGGGTTTTTATTTAAAGTAAAAGATACAATGTCCTTAAAGGAATAAAGCTTAGAAATCTATTTTTACAAGAAATGAAAGGGCTAAAATCTAAGTACACTAGAAGAAGAAAACAAAAGAGCAAACACAACATCTAAAAAGCATAAGAGCAAAATGACATAGAGTAACACTAAAATAAAACATGAAAATAGAATAAGGTTGAGTCTGTAGAAATTCATGGTTGCTTTGAGAAAGAAAGATAAGCAATATCCACAACAACACTAAGGATGGGAAAGCAGGTTCTATAAAGTTCAAACTACAAAAGAAATCTGAAAACTACTACCAAGGAAAAGTCAAACTAAAGAATAAGGATTAAGAAAGCAAAAAAAAGAGCTAAGAAAGAGCAAGATCAGTTAAGATCATCTCAGGGATACATATGAGCATCCAAACTTCATAAAGAAGGGTTACAATCATATGTAAAGCTACCACTAGAGGTGAGTAACACAAGGTATCATATAGATACCGATGAGGTAACCCAAAAAAAACACATAATGGGCCAATCACATAAAGGAACTAGAAGTTACAGATCATTGGGCAAGCTAATGAAACCAAAATTCACCACCAATACTAGCATACATACAGTACAAGCCAACATCTAGGTACAAAGGGGCCAAGATGATCATAGAAAAAAATTCCCAATTCAAAGGATCAACAAAGTTGAGCACACCAAGGCTCAAAAATTAGCAAAGAAGAAGAAAAATCCAACAAAGAGAAAAGTAGCCAACCAAGATTCCAAAGCTAGGTAAAAGTCCTCCAACCTAAGCAACTAAGTAAAAAATCTATAAGGCAAAGGAGAATAGCATCATCATAATAGGAAGGACCCTAGTAGCCAGGAAAAGCCAAATAATAGGAAAACCATTGAGCGGAGATAACCAACCAATTTAACAAAGGTCTTGCCAACCAAGGGCGAAAACCCAAGTCAATGTTAAACCAGCGATCAGTATCACCCAAGATAGCCAAGAAAAGAACAACCACTAAAATACCAATTAACCCATAATAAATGTCCCAATAACCATGGTTGTAACCTCTCACCACCATGTAACCTAAGCTCCTCTGCCTCCATAACTACCACTACTCCACCATCTCCAAATCCCAACACCTCGGATCCCCACCACTACTTATAACCATTCTCCACCTTCACCTCCGCCTTTGCCTCCACCACTAGTTCTAGACTGAGCCTGGTTGATCGTGGTGTTCCTATCATCAGGGTTCTGCCCATTCTTAGGGTTTAGGTTTAGATTTATTAGGTTTTAGGGTTTAGGTTTACTTTTTAATTTATTTAGTTACTTTAGGTTTATTTTTAGGATTTGTGGTTTAGGGTTTAGGGTTTAGGGTATTTTTTATCTCAAATGATTCCATAACAAACAAGAAGTTACCAAATCAAATAAGACATTATCCTTTAATAACTAATAAAATTGGATAAAATAAAATGCAATTTAAAAATGTACACAAGTAGTATTTCAGAAAATGACTCATCTCCCAAAGATAATAAAATTTGATTTACAGAAGGCCAACAAAGCTTTGTTGAACAAGCTAAAACCCATATCATCATCTGATTCCTCAACAGGATCTTCCTTCTTCTCTTCCACTCCAACAGTCGGACCAGTAGCAGCAGTAGGAGTGGCAGAAGCATCAGGCGCAACAACCATATTAAATTTACTTGGATCTTTCAAATAATCCTGGCCTACGGGTATGTATAATCAATGGCAATCACGATGGCAAGGACACTCTTGTAAGCATTGATGAACATGTGGGGTGCTGCAGCAAGGGTTGGATAAGAGAGGGCTAGTGAGAGAGAAGTGATCATTAAAGGCGTCAAAACTTTCGATGAGATCATCTTATGAGCTCAAGCACCTAGATCATGAAACCATCATCACGCATAGGATGACAAGGCCATAAGAGAATGGCCTAATCTAGCGAGGTTTGAGGATACCACCTTATTACCTTTTATAGCTTAGGGTGATAATTTACAGTGCCCTTTTGATCTTAGTTGAGATGTTGAGAACCTAGAAGAAAGATGCTGAAGGGCAGACAGTCTTAACCACAACATTAATAGGTGCAACAAGATAAACACAGGCGACAACACCAACTTTATTTCATAACCTCTTTCCTTCTTTAAGATCACCTTTTGTAAAAATCAGCTCAACCGGGGTTTAGAGTTTAGGCTTTTATGGTTTATGTTTTTAGGGCTTAGGGTTTAGGGTTTAGGGTTTACAGTTAAAGGTTTAGGGTTTAGGGTTTAGGGTTAAAGGTTTAGGGTTTGGGGTTTAGGGTTTAAGGATTAGGTTTGTAGGTTTAGTGTTGTAGGTTTAGGGTTTAGTTCTTAGGTTTTAGGGTTTAGGTTTTCTTTTTTTTTTTAAAGTTAAGCAAATCGATAGATTTTGGTTTATTTAGTTTATTTTTTATTAATTTTAAATTATTTTATATTTTATTTTTACTTAGGTTTATTTTTTATTTTTATTTAGTTTAGCTTATTCATTTTAGATTTATTTATTTTTAGTTTAGGGTTTTGATTTTACTTTATTTTTTAGGCTTAGGTTTTTTTTTAAGGTTTAGGTTGAGGTTTTATTTTTTTTTTAAGTTTAGGTTTTATTTTTTTTTATTTTAGGTTTATTTTTTAGGTTTATTTTTTTAGTTTAGATTGAGGTTTATTTTAGTTTATTTTATTTTATTTAGTTAGTTTAGGTTTAGGTTTAGTTTATTTTAGGTTTAGGTTTAGGTTTTATTAATTTTATGTTAGTTTATTTTAGTTTAGGTATAGGTTTATTTTATTTTTATTTTAGGTTTAGTTTTTTTTTAAAAGTTTACGGTTTAGGTTTTATTATTATTTCTTTATTTTTTAGGTTTAAGTTTTTTATTTAGTTTTATTTTATTTTATTTTATTTAGGTTTATTTAGTTTTTTATTTTTTTAGTTTTTTTTTATTTTTTTTTTATTCTTAGGTTTATTTTATTTTTTAGTTTAGTTTAAGTTTTTATTTATTTTATTTTGTTTTATTTTTATTTTTTATTTCTTTTTAAATTTAGATTTAGGCTTAGGTTTTAATTAAGGTTTTTATTTTATTTTATTTTTTAAATTTTATTTAGGTTTAGGTCTTTAATTTGTTTTATTTTTAGGTTTTATTTATTTTAGCATTAGGATTTTAGGTTTTTAGGTTCTAGAGTTTAGGATTTTAAGGTTTACGGTTTAGGGTTTAGGGTTTAGGGTTAAGGTTTAGTGTTTTGGCATTAGGGTTTAAGGTTTTAGAAGGTTTAGGGTTTAGGGTTTAGCGTTTAGTAATTAGGGTTAGGGTTTAGGGTTTAGTGTTTTGGCTTTAGGGTTTAGGGTTTTTATAAGGTTTAGGGTTTAGGATTTGGGGTTTAGGGTCTTAGGGTATAAGGTTTAGGTTTTAGGATTGTAGGTAGGGAATATAGTTAGGGTTTTTTTATTTTTTATTTTTTATTTATTTTTTTTTAAGTTTCTGATTTAGGGTTTAGTGTTAGTTTAGGTTTTTTTTTTAAATTAAGTAGATGGTTTTAGTTTATTTAGTTTATTTTAGTTATTTAGTTTATTTTATATTTTATTTTACTTTAGGCTTTTTATTTTTATTTAGATTAGTTTATTTATTTTGTTTATTTATTTATTATTTAGGGTTATTATTTTACTTTATTTTTTAGGTTTAGGTTTAGGTTTTAGTTGAGTATTTTTATTTTTTTATTTTTTTAGGTTTAGGTTTTTTTTTTTTGGGTTTAGGATTAGTTTTTTATTTTATTTTTAATTTTTATTTAAGCTTTAAGTGTTTATTTTAGGTTTATTTTTAGGTTTTGTTTTTCAGTTTAGGTTTAGCTTTATTTTTAGTTTATTTTATTTTATTTAGTTTTGGTTTAGGTTTAGGTTTTGTTTATTTTATGTTTAGGTTTATGTTTATTTATTTTAGTTTAGTTTATTTTAGTTTAAGTTTAAGTTTAATTTATTTTGTTTAATTTCTTTTTATTTTTGGTTTAGTTTTTTTTTTAGTTTAGGGTTTAGGTTTTATTTATTTATTTATTTTCTTAGGTTTATTTTTTAGGTTTAGGTTTTCATTTAGTTTTTATTTTACTTTATTTTAGGTTTACTTTTGTATGTTTTTTATGGTTAGGTTTATTTTATTTTATTTACTTTTGTTTAGGTTTTTACTTAATTTATTTTAGTTTATTTTTATTTTTTATTTTATTATATGTTTAGGTCTTGGTTTAGGTTCTTGTTTAGGTTTTTATTTTATTTTATTTTTTTATTTTATTTAGGTTTAGGTTTTTTATTTATTTTATTTTTAGGTTTTATTTAGTTTAGGTTTAGGATTTCAGGTTGTTAGGGTTTAGGGTTTAAGGTTCTGGGTTTGGGTTTTAGGGTTTAGGGTTTAGGGTTTAGGATTTAGGGTTTGGGGTTTAGGGTTTTAGGGTTTAAATTTTAGGTTATAGGGTTGTCAGTTTAGGGTTTAGGGTTAAGTTTTTTTTATTATTTTTTTTAGGCTTAAGGGTTTAGGGTTTAGGTTTTAGGTTTAGGGTTCAAGTTTTAGTTTAGGATTTAAGGTTTTTGGGTTTTTTTAATAGAGAACAAATTCATATTCAACATTTCTTCTTTTTGATTTCATCAACCAAGTAACACACCAAGTTCTCTAAGACACAAGTGATGACATAGATAAAAAATGAGCATGCATAGAGAAAATCAAAAACCCTAAATAACTCAACCGTCTCGATTGTGAAGACACAGTTCCATAAGCAGCAGAACGAATAGGATGTTCTTCAATTTCTCTAGTTCATCAATACCACCCCTGCTTCTCAAGTAACGAGATCCACCATTGTATCCTCAATCTCTCCCACCAGCACCACTACAACTGTAGCCTTCGTTGCTCCTCCCATGTCCATAACCACCACTACTCCAGACCTATATCCAGCACCTCTAGATCCCCACCACCATAATAATCTGCGGCCTCTACCTTCTCCACCACCAAATCTAGGCTTTGGTTGATGGTGATGTTCTTGCCATCAAAGTTTTAATTTTAGAGTTTAGGTTTAGGTTAAGGTTTATTAGGTTTTATGGTTTACATTTAGAATTTAGTTTATTTAGTTACTTTAAGTTTAGGTTTAGGGTTTAGGGTTTAGGGTTAGGGTTTAGGGTTTAGGGTTTAAGGTTTAGAGTTTTTATAAAAAAACCCAAATGATTTCATAACAAATAAGAAATTACCAAATCATACAAGACATTATCCTCTATCAAAAAATAAAATAGGATAAAATAAAATGCAATTTAAAAATTCACAAAAATTGCAATTTGCAAAATGATTTAACTCCTAGAGTCAATAAAATTTGATTTTATAGAAGTCCAACAAAGCTTAGTCGAACAAACTAAAACCCATATCATCATCAGATTCCTCAATAGACTATGCCTTCTTCTCTTCCAATAATGGGTAGTAGTAGCGGTAACATGACTCAGAGCCATAGTAAATTTACTAAGATCGTTCAAATACTCCTTAAACTTCTCAGCCTGTGTGTACATGTAATCAGTGGCAATCATGATGGTGAGGACATTCTTGTAAGCGTTGATGATCATGTGGCTCAAGGGTGGGATAAGAGGGCTAGTGAGAGAAAGTGAACATTGAAAGGACTATCAAAACTTCTGATGAAATCATCTTCTTGAGGTCACCTTGGGTGATTGAACCATCATCAAACATTGGGATGACAAAATTCATAATAGAATGGCCTAATGCCCAGCTTAATGAGGAGAGTAGCCTTTGAGGATCCCACCATATCACCTTTTCTAATTATCACAACTGGGGTGATAATTTCAACAGTACCCTTATTGATCTTTGTTGGGATGTTGAGAACCTAGAAAAAAGAAGGCTGTGAAGGATCCAAACCAATGTTTCCTGGAGGAACCATAATATCAATAGGCGCAATAAGACCAACACGGGCAACGCCACCAACTTCATACTTCGCAACCTCTTCACAGACTTCTTTAAGATCAGCTTTCATAAAAATCAGCTCAAGTGGGGTTTAGGGTTTAGGGTTTATTATGGTTTATGATTTTAGGGTTTAGGGTTTAGGGTTTAGGCTTTAGGGTTTAGGGTTTAAGGTTTAAGGTTTAGGAATTTTTAGGCATTAGGGTTTAGGAATTTATAGACTTTAGGGTTTACAGTTTATGGTTTAGGATTGTAGCTTTAGTGTTGTAAGTTTAGGGTTTAGGGTTTAGGGTTTAGGATATAGGGATTAGAGGTTTTTTTTTGAAAATTAAGTAAACTGGAAGGTTTAGGTTTATTTAGTTTATTAATTATTTATTTTAGTTTATTTCATTTTTTATTATTATTTAGGTTTTTTATTTATTTTGTTTATTTGTTTTAGTTTAGGTTTTTTATTTTAGTTTATTTTTTAAGTTTAGGTTTTAGTTTTGGTTTTGTTTTTCATTGAGTTTTATTTTATTTTATTTTTTAGGTTTAGGTTTTATTTTTTATTTTTAGGTTTAGGTTTAGGCTTTTATTTAAATTTTTTTATGTTCAGATTTTAGGTTTTTATTTTAGGTTTATTTTTTTGTTTAGGTTTATTTTTAGTTTATTTTATTTTATTTACTTTTTTGGTTTAGGTTTTTTTTTTTGGGAAAAGCATATAGGGAATTTTATTGCCACAAAAATAGATTGCAAGGTCCTTAAAGGGGATAAACTCTAGAATCGCTCAAAGAATCTGATCGGAGGGAGTAAATCCTTATCTAAATACATCAAAAGCAAAGTAAAAGTTAAAGAAAAGATACAAATTGATTAACATATATAAGCAAATGAAGGATAAGGGTCAATGTTCTGCAGGATGTGAAAATGCATGACACAATGGAGTAACCTACAAGAGAAAAAAAGGAAATGTACTTGCAAGATTGTAGACAAAAAGAAGTTAGAGCATTAAATATCTGAGAGAAAGTGGTAGCGAGCAAATCTGAGAATGGTAATAGCATGTGATAGAGGTGGCTCGACAGTCCACACCAAGTTGGGATCAAATATGAGCATCCAAACTTCAGCAAAAGGGCTACATCACAAGAGCTACTACCAAACCTAAAAGGAGTGAAATCATCATAGCCTTCATAGCCAACAAACTTGTATAACAGCCATTTAATGAAGATCTGTTGAGCCATAATACTTGCAAACATAGGCAATACCTCTGATTAGAAGCGAAAGAAACAAAGTGGGTAAGGATCACATGAATTATATGTCATCATATTAGGCTCCATGGCATGATAATCCCAACTCAAATGAAAGAAACCATCAATGTCAGGTCATCAAATTTTTAACGATTTAAAGGATTAATGAGACCAATAAGAAGAGTCACAGAGGAAACAATAGAAATTCTCACACCAAATGAGGAGCATGGAATTAACCCATTCAAGCCAAGGACAACAATAAATATATAGTCTTGGTAAACAGTCCAGTAAGCAATTCATGGTTATTTTCCAGAAAAGGATAACCAAAGAATGTAAGTAATGCAACTTGAGTGGAAATGATAGGGTGTGTACTACCCTTCATCTTGATCGAATGGTGGGATCGGGTTTGGCTTCAAATTGACATATGGCCATCTCAGAGAGTTATGGGTGGCAGGGAGGAGGTGAGTTGGCTCAACTTGGTTGGTTGAAGGTGTGGAAGTGGATGCCAAGGAAGGATCATTAGTGTCCTATGAGTTTCAAATGCTCCAATTGGGAGGGTGAGGTGATCTCACCTCCCATCAATCATGGCCGACCCAACCACCCCTTGGGTCAGGTTGGGCAATGTCTTAGGTGCCTAGGTAGACCATTGGGAGAGTACCATGTGGCCAAGGAATGAAAATGACCACTTACATGGGTGATTTATCTCAAGTGATGCCTTTGACCCAAGGGTAGAATGATCATTTGGCATTGGATTTAATTTAGGCAGATTTGAAATGATAAAAAAGTGGGTTAGCCCAAATTTCAAGTCAATTAGAGTTGATTTAGTTATGTTTGGCTCAATCTGACTCATTTAGGTCAAATTAAGTTAGGTTGGGTCAAGTTGATTTGATTGGTCAAATAGGGTCAAACCAAGGTTGGGTCAAGTTCATATGATCATTTGGGATGTTTTAGTATAAATGATTTGGTTTAGTTTGTCTTAGATTTGATTTTGGCTCATTTGAATTCATTTGGGTCAAATGGGTTGAGTTGACCAATTTGACTAAATTGGCCAAATTGGCTTAGGTTAGTTGTTGGTTTGGGTTTAGTTGACCAATTAAAGATGATTGTAGGCTTTGGTTTCAATTAATTTGGATTTTGTTTTGATTTAAGCCAACTTGAACATAGGTCACTTTGGGCTAAGTAGGTCAATTGGGTGAAATCATGGCTTTGGTCAAGTTCAACAATCAATTTGGAATGAACTTGAGCCATTAGTTCCAATCAATTTGGTGTATATTTTGATTTGACCCAAATTGATCTTTTAGGTTAATTTGGGTCAAAAGGATCAATTGGGTTTGGTTTGACTCAATTAAAGGTCAAGTCATATTCAAATATTGATTTTGATTTAGTATGAATCATCGGTTTCAAGAGATTTGGCTTAGGCTATAATTTGGCTAGTTTGGGTTCATATAGGTCAAGGGGTTGACTTGGTCAAATGACCAAGTTGACTTATTTTGACCCAATTTGTGACAATTACTCAACCTAGGGTGATCAACAATCATGATGGGAGGTTTTGATGGGTTTGGTTCAATCTAATTTGGGTAAGATTAGAACTTGGCTCAAATAGGTCAAATTGGCCACTTTGGGTCAAGTGGACAAATTGGGTTTGGTTGGCTTGAGTTTGGGTTGAGTTTGATTTAGTTGAGTTTATATATGTATTTGGGATTGATATATAAATTCAATTGCAATTGGCTTGGGTTCAAATGAGTTTTGGTTCATTTGAACATTTTAAGTCAAAAGGGTTAAGTTTTGTTTGACTTGGGTTGATTTTAGTTTGGTTTTATGATTGTAGATTTCATTTATATTTGTGAATATTTTTGAAGGTATGATTGATTCATGAGAAAATCAATTGAATTTAAGTTTAGGAATGAAGGAATTTGGCTAAGTCCATAGAGTTGGGTCATGCAGCTTAGGTTTGGATTTTTATTTGGTTTGATTTAGTTTTAATGATTTAAATGTATATTTCATTTAACTTTATGAAGATGATTAAAAATATGATTGATTTGTGAGAAAATCAATTGAGTTTGACTTGATTTGGATTAAGATCTGGCTTAGTACATGGGATAGGTCATATGGCTTAGGAAGGGTTTTGATTTAATTTGATTTAGTTTTATTTATTTTTGATCATTTAAATGTATATTTGATTTATATTTGGAAAGATGATTGAAGATATAAATTGATTAATGAGAAAATCAAATGATTTTGTATTGATTTGGATGAAGATTTGGTTATGTCCATGGGATAGGTCATATGGCTTAGGAAGGGTTTCAAGTTTTGATTTGATCATGGGCTCCAATCATTTGGTATTAGAATTTGGCTTTGGATTTGGATTTGAATCTGATGTTTGAATTGAACTTGAGGTTTGGTTTGAGAAAGTGAACAATTGGATTTGAGTTGTAAGGTAGGTGGAATATCCTAATCCTTAAGGCATAACCTAATTCTATGGTTAACCATTATAAGTCTTTAGCCTTAGGTTAAGTGTTTACCTAATTGTTAGAAGTGTCTTATGGCTAGGGAAGTCTTAGTGTATACAAGACTCCTAAGTTTAAGATGGGAAGATTGAATTCACATTCCAAAAGTGAGGTCAACAGGCCTTAGGCTCCATAGTGTTTCCCTTAGATATAAATGATTGGAAGCCCGAAGCCAGGTTTCATATTATAGACTCAAATACATATTTCAACACTTTGCTTATGAGACCATGGATACATGGGAACACCATGGTTCCATCCTTTCTACATCAATATATGAAGTTTGTGAGAGGTGGGATCGTCTACTGTATCAAAGGAGATCTCAAGCCATTTATAGTTCATGAGGTCAGCATATATGAGGATACGACTTACTACCTCTCTCAAAATCAACAAGTCTATTCTCTCAAACTTGGCCAAAGTTTTAAAAAAATAAAATGAAAAAGAAAAAGAAAAAGAAAGAGAAAAAAAAAGAAAAGAAAAGGCAGAGGAATTAGACTTGGCTGAAGAAGTGGAGCCTAACATTAGATTCCACCCACCATCCATTACTCTATTTGAACATATGGATCAGACGACCTAACCTCCACTAGGTAGAGGAAGAGGCTAGTTCAGAGGTAGTCTCAGGGGTGGAAAACCACTTTAATGGCCACACAATAGAAGATATATCCTAGCTTCCATGAATACACCTACTATCCATATAGAGTTAGAATCTAGTTCATAAGATGAGTCTTATATGGTTAGCACACTAGCCAGCTCTTCTCAATAGTAGATTCCCATAGAGGTTACACTTGAGCCAGATAACGATGAATACTGGCTCCAAAGCAAAGCATAAGTGTATCAAAGTCTATATGTGAAACAGTTAGACATCCGTTGGAAACCTTAGCTCTAACCCCACTTTCCTCTAAAAAAGTTGAGGGTTTAGTAGGTAAAGAATCCTCTAAGTCATCCCAGTGTGAAAACTTCGGATGTTTTTTGGGAGCATCATCCTCAAGTCAAGAAGTTGATGTAGAACTTGAGGATGACTCATACAAAGATTTAATAGAATTACCTTTTGATTAGTGCTTGCTTGGTGTTCATAATTTAGCAAGAAAAGGGTTTATCCCACATACTTGGTCAAAGCATAGGTCAGACTACTTTGAAAGAATATGGAAGAATTAATGAAAAAGCTCTCAATCAAGATAAGGACTAGGATTCAGTATAGTGGGTCCAGTCGATGATGATGATTAGTGCTTAATCATCACCAATCATTTGGAATCAAATAGGTTCTTTTCAAATCACATTAACTTATATGAGGAGCTATGATTAAAAACTCCTGATGATCTAGATGACTTTGAAGTCAAAAATGCATTGCCAGAGTTCAAAGAAGAGATCAAGTCAACCATCGATGAGTGTAAAGAAATCAACTTAGGCGAAGAAGATCCACACTTGACATCAGTTCTTTGTTGGATGAAATTGAAACCAATGACTTAGCTTTTATTTAAGGACTGTGCATGGAGTTATGAAGAGATTTCTGGATTCTCTCTTGACGTAGTGATCCACAAACTAGTAATAGAGCCTACTGCTAATCGTTTCAAGCAAGCTCATAAATGCATGCTTTTAGACATAGAACAAAAGGTCATTTATGAAATCAAGAAATTGATCGATGATGGGTTCATCTAGGAAGAAAAATATCCTTCCTGGTTAGCCAGCATTGTCCTAGTTATTAAAAAGAATGGCCTCATCTCATGCAGTCTTCTCTTTCATGGATGGCTCATATGGATATAATCAAATAAAGATGACCCCTGAAGATGAAATAAATAGTTCTTTTAGAACCCTGTTCAAAATCTATTGCTATAAGATCATGCCTTTCACCTTAAAATGTCGATGCTACATGCAAGCTATGACGAATCTTTGATGAACTCATTCATCATCAAGTTGAGTGCTATGTTGATGATCTATGGTCAAAAGTAAAGAAAAGGAAGACCATCTCTTTGACTTGAGTAGTTTTGAATAGTTAAGATAATTTAACCTCAAAATGAACCCCTTAAGTGTGCATTTTTGGGTAAGAAATTCCTTTGGTTTTATTGTAGACAGGAATCAAAATTGATCTAGAGAAGAATAAAGTGATATTAGAAATTCCACTCTCTAAAAGTTTAACTAAACTCAGATTATTCTAAGGGTGGTTGGCTTATCTAAGATGTTTTATATCTAACCTATCGGGAAGATTTCAACCATTCTCAGCACTTGCCAAAAGGATGTCAAGTTCAAGTGGGATGATAAGAGTGAGCATGCCTTCAAAGACATCAAGTATTAGTTGATGATGCCTCTGGTTCTAGCAGCCCCTATCCCGGGAAAGTCGCTCATACTTTACACTATTGTATTAGATGACTTCCTTGGTGCTTTGTTGGCCCAAGCCAAAGCTGAAGGGAAGGAAAATGCACTCTACTACCTCACTCACCTTCTAATCTCTGCTGAGGCTAAATATCCACTCATTGAGAAATATTGCTTAGCTTTAATCTTTGCATCCTAAAAGCTACATCACTACATGCTTCCTCATAAGGTGAACTTAATCTCTAGGATCAATCCACTATAGTATCTCATAACATGGCTGATGTTATCCAGACGGTTGTCATAATGGTCCATGATCCTTTCGCAGTTTGACATTACCTTCATACACCTATGTATGATGAAAAGATAAGCACTAAAAGATTTGTTAGCAACACACCCACTTTCTACTAATTCTTCGCTTAGTGATGATCTCCCTGATGAACAAATCATGAACTTTTGGGATACTAGCATTCATCACAGGGAGATGTACTTCATAAAGAGAAGAAGAACCACATTCTACTATTTCAAGAACGGTAGGGGCAAGAATAGTTTTCTTAACTCCAGACCATGATGTGATGAGATTCTTATATCATATATACAATACTTGCACCAACAATGAAGTTAAATATGAGGCACTGATTGCCGATCTGGAGTTATTCATTACTCTAAGAATCCAGAATATCAACATCCTCTAGGATTCCCAACTATTTATCAACCAAATTGCTGGATCTTATAAGGTTATAAAGCCTAAGCTCCATCACTACCACAAGTACACCATGGAGTTGTTGGCAAAAATCCCAGAGGTTACCATTTATAAGATTCCTCATGGAGAGAACATCATAGCATATTCTTTAGCCAAGCTTGCCAAAGAGTTGGCATGTTTGGATGATGAGTCCATATCAATAAAGGTCTAAAACAGACAAGTCTTATTCTATATTGATATTGAGCTCATTAAAAAGTAATCTCTTGAAGGGTAGGTTGCCATTGCCAAGAAGAACGGGGACGTAGATTGGATGCAACCATTCATGGATTACCTAAGTAAAGGCAAACTACCTCAAGATAAGTCACAAGATAATTAGATAGAGCATATAGCACTTTCCTTCACTCTTATGGATGGTGTGTTGTATCGGTGGTCTTTCAATCATATGTGGTTACATTATTTAGACAAGCATAAATCTAGTAAGATCATAATCGAGATACACTCAGGATTATGTGGAGCTAACTAATCCGGTCTGAAGATGAATGCCAAGATCAAGAGATTAAGATACTACTAGAAATCGATGATCAAATATTACATGGATACGGTAAGGCAAGGCCACTGATGTCAAATACACAGTGTGGACCTACACCAACCACCAACATTCTACATCTTACATTGCCTTAAGGCTATTCTAGTGTTGGGGTACCGACATAGTGGGTTCGATTGATCCTTCTTCTTTCAAGGGTCATCGATTCCTCTTAGTTGCTACTAACTACTTTTTCAATTGGGCGAATGTGATTCTACTCAAAGAGGTCACAACTCAGCATGTTCTCTAGGTTTTTAGGAACTATATCGTATATAAGTTCAGAGAGCCTTGATGAATTATATCTAATAATGGTACTACATCCAAGAGCATTGAGATCAACAACTTTTCTTGGAGAGACAACATAGATTGGAGATATTCTACCATCAACTACCTGAAGGAAAATGGCTTAGTAGAAGCCTTCAATAAAGCTCTCATCCAAATACTAAAGAAGACACTCGACAACAACAAGCGATAGTGGCTTAAGCAGTTAGTTGAAGCCTTATGGGCCTACCGCACCATATATAGAACTCTAACTCAGTCTACTCCTTTCTCCTTAGTGTATGGGTCAAATTCATTCTACCATTAGAAGTCCAACTCCCATCACTAAGGACTACTTTGGGTAATAAGATCACAACAGAGTAGAATGCCAAGTTAGGGTTATAAGAGCTCAAAAGTTTGGAGGAGAGATGCCCGTGGGCATGCCAAAACTTGAGTTGTACAAAGAAAAATTAATTTAAGCTCACAAAAAGTTGGTCCATCCTAAAGCTTTTCAAGTAGGAGAACCTATTTTAGTTCTAAGAGGCGATTCATCATAAGATGGGAGTTGAACTCACTTGGGAAGGCCCTTTTTCCATAGAGAAGGCCTACTAAAAAGGATCTTATCAGCTTATTAATCATAAGGGAGAGCACCCAATGCTTCTAATCAACATTCTCTACTTAAATAAATATTATAAATCATGTTTAAAAATAATTATCATTAATGAAAATTCTATTTTGAATTCAATCTCTTCCATGTTGAAATTATTTTTGTTTATGAATTTGCCATGATTTGTTTAGGGTAGGTGTAAGGAAACTGAGCAGTGTCCTCTCCTTCATCGACACAACACAAACAAAAAGTACAAACAAACATATAAAACAAACACATATCTTTTGTCTTGGGCTACTTCTAGTTGAGATAATGTCCCCAATGACACTCACTCAGTCGCTGCTCCAAGTCTGGCTGATGTGCTACCCAACTAATGTGTCACCCTAGTGGTCTTATTACTTTGGAGGATGTAAGTCTTCGATTCTTTCCTTCCTTACTTGTGATGGCCTTGTTAGTTTGGTAGGCCTTCTTGCATGGCTACCTCATGTTGGCTTCATTTAAAAGGATGTAAGTCTTCGATGCTTTCATCTGAGATTAACCTTCGTATAATGATTGGGTCGAGTATATTTGAGGTTTAGGATAAGTCCCCTAGTGGCTCCTCCCTCCTAACTGTTTCAAGTTTGGGTCCAGTCCTTCCTCAAGGCTCCCCACTTAGTAGTCACTTTAGTTTAAATAACATCTATCCAGCTAACGATAAACTATCTCGATGACCAATTTTGCTTGTAAAGTTGTAGGCCTACATGCTTTCTTTCTAGATTGATCATTTCACACTTACAGGTACCTTAGGTTGGTTGCTTCTCACTATCTTGATGGACAAACCACTCATGCTAATGGATACATCTTAGGTTGGTTGGTTCTCACACCTTAGGATACACCACTGATGGAAAATGTAAAATGCTTTTTTATACTTTTGTTCTCTTGATAATGCTACATGGCTTTATGCTTTCTTTCTTATGGATTGGACAATTCTCCTTTCTAACCACCCGTGGTTGGAGAATCCATCTTGTGGATGTGCAGATTCTCCTTTGGTCTAGTAAATCTAAGATAGGTTAGGCCTGACATAGCCCCTTCTTAGTGTGGTTCTTCGCACACTAATAGGGTCCACACAAAAATATAAATAAAATATATATTCACTTGGGATTAAGGACACCCTAGCGGTACCTTTTCCCAGCGGGCATCTATCTTTAGGTCAATGTCAACGAAACTCCCATAGGAATCACCTAACTTCTCTTGAGTTGATATAAGTCCCCAGCGGCATTCACTCGGTAGTGGTCCCTAAATTGAGTTCTATTTATTTTGCTACCAACATGTCACCCCAGTGGTTGTTCCTTGCTTTAGAAGATGTAAGTGCTACACCTTCTTCTAGCAACCATTGCATTAGAAGAAACCCCTTAGGTTGGCTAGCTCTACCTCGCAGCCGGTAGACTATCCCTTTAGATTTGTAAATATGAGATAGGACAAGTCGATATAGCCCCTTCTGGGTCCATTGTATCAACATGGTCCATAAATTAAATCTATCAAATTTTGAGCTCACATCCCTAGCGAATATGCCCTCAATTCAAAATAAAACTAAACCAAACAAACCATATCAAATCACATGAAATTAAGATAAAATTAATCTTGACTACTTTTGAGTTGACATAAGTTCCCGACAAAATTTACTCGATGTCACCTTGGTTAGGTTTGATTTATTGTGCATCCAACATGTCACACCAGCAGTTGTTCCTCGCATTGGAAGATGTAAGTCTATTATGCCTTCTTGATAGCACATTCATTTCACACCGAAATGTAACCCCTTAGGTTGGCTAGCTCACACAGTAGACTATCCCTTTAGATTTGTAAACCGAGATAAGTTAAAGGATATAGCTTGGTGGGTCCATCATTGCAAACAAGGCCCATACATTAACTCATATTAAGTTAAACCCAATCTAATTTTCCTTGGTGGAGTTAAATCACACCCTTCTCCCTAGTGGAGCCCCAAATCATATATGAACAACTCAAGCAAACAAATTAAATTCAAAACCAACCTCCTAGTGGAGCAAATTCCAACTCCCAGTAGTCTAAATCAAAGCAATCCAACCAAACTCTTATCTATAGTTGGATACATCTCCAAACAAATTTATGAAATCAAACTCAAATCCCTAATCCTGGCGGCTTTGAACACCTTCCTTAGTGGAAGGTTCATATACCAGATCCCTAGTGGACTCGAGCCCATATCTCTAGTAGATATGCCTCCACATCAATTATAACAAAAAAAATTAAAGTTGATTCAATCTTAATCCCTGATGGATTATAGATTCTTATCCCCAATGGATCTTCTTTCCAAAAATCATATAATCAAATCAAATTCAAACCTTATCCATAGAAGATTTTCTTATTCTATGCCATCGACATAGACCCCTCACATGTCATGTCCAATGCATGTGTGATCCCCTAGCGGATCTCCTCCTTGTCTTTGACATGGAAGTCTCATTAAATCTTATTTCATCTCTTATTTCCTCAACCAAAAGCCTAATAATGTATTCTTTCAAATTACAACATCTTAACAATGTAATCAACATTTTATGATTTGTGATGGTGCAACCTCAAACTAACTATACAATATCATGCTAAACATAATATATGTGAATTAACACTATATTATATTATAATATATGATGTTATATTATAATTTGCTATAATATAATATATTATCTAATATTACAGCTCATTAGAATTACTTAAAAGGAACAAATAATAAAATTTTCTAAAAATTGGAATAATGTTCATTTTTGATGTAAAATTGTTAATTTTTTATTAGAAATGGTAAAAAATAGCATAATTTTGGTGTTTCTTCTTGGTGTGTGTGCCGTGAATTTGGCCAAATTCTTCATCTCAACCTTCAAATTAACATTTTTTGTGAGTTTTGACCCAATGTATTATAACAAAGTTAAACATACTAAAATGTACAATAACATTTAGTAACACACCACCATATTCATATATATGTGAAGTTATATTGTTATGTACATTATATTTTAATATGCTTTCATATAATATATTATCTTACATTACACCTTAAAATGAATCACTTTAAACAAAAATTTATAAAATTTGGTTGAAAAATGAACATTTATTTTGGATGCAAAATTCCATTCTTTTGATTAAATGACACACCATAGCACACCCCAATGATGTTCTCTAATTACCTTAAATTTGACCAAATCCATCATCTCGACCTATAAATCAATATTTTTATGAATTATACCAGTACAAACTCTACTACATCATACTATAACAAACTAAACTATGCTAAACAATAAGTAGTAATACATAATTATATGCTGTAATGCATGATGCTACACTATGTTATGGCATCCGATATTATAATACACTATAGCATATTATACTATACTATATTGCATATTATATCACAAGAGATTGCTTAAGATAAAAAGTCATAAAATTAGTCTAAACAATAAAAAAATTATATTTTATTCGTATCACTTACATGTTTTAAATTGAAACAATATATTATGATGTCATGCTCTACCTATTATGAATTTGGCCAAATTCCACCATTTTAAAGTCTAAATCAACAATTTTATAAGTAATGCTAGTGTAGGTTTGACTACATGATTATAAAATACTAAAAGAATTTAAAATACATAGAATAATATATTATGATATATGATGCTATACTATGCTACAACATATAATATTTATTTTGAACATAAAATCTTACTTTTTAGACTACAAATGGTGTATCACACCTTTGGTACTATAACCTAATTCCCATTTCAAATTTAACAAATTTCATCATCTGATTATTAAATCAATATTTTTATGATTTATATTAATATAGACTATAGGGCACAATACCATAATATACTAAAACATTTTAAAATATCATATAACATTCAAAAACACATCAGTACATACTCAAATATATGATTCTACATTATATAATAATATATGGTATTATAATATGATTTAGGGTTAGGGTTTAGGGTTATTCAAATCTCTAATAGTTAAAGGAAAGTCTCTTGAAGACAATTTCTTTAGCTACCAAAACTATGTTAGGATTAGGTCATTCTTTAGATCTACTGCTAATGATATCTTTATTCAAGGTTTAGGGTTTAGGGTTAGGGTTTAGGGTTAGTTTAAGGTTTATGTTTAAGGTTAGTTTAGGGTTTAAGGTTTAAGGTTAGTTTTGGGTTTAGGGTTTGGGGCTTAGTGTTTAGGGTTTAGGGTTGTAGGTTTTAGGGTTTAGGGTTTAGAGTTTTAAGATTTAGGGTTTAAGATTTTATGGTTTAAGGTTTAAGGTTTAGGGTAGGGTTTAGGGTTATGTTTTTATTTTAAGGTTTAAGTTTTAGTTTGTGGTTTAGGGTATATGGTTTAGGGTTTATAGTTTAAGAATTTTTTTAATAGAAAATAAATTTAGATTCAACATTTCTTCTTTTTGATTTCATCAAGTAGCACCCAAGTTTTTAGACACAGCGATGACATAGATAAAGATGAGCACCCATAGAGAAAATGAAAAACCCTAGATTAGTTGAACCATCTCTAATGTGAAGATAGTTCCATAAGTAGGAGATCGAATCAGTCATTCTTTTGTTTCTCTAGTTCCCATGAACCCCCGCCTCTCGAGTAGTCCATCATATCTCTCCCTCCTCACCACCATGGTTGTAACCTTATTGCTCCTCCCACCATAACCACCACTACCACCACCTCAATATGCACCTCGGATCCCCACCACCACTGATAATCACCTCCTCCTTAGCCTCCATCATGGATCTAGACTAAACTTAGTTGATGGTAATGTTCCTACAAGGTTCAGCCCATTCTTAGGGTTTAAGGTGTAGGGTTAGTTCAGCGTTTAGGGTTAGTTTAGGGTATAGATTTTAAGGTTTTGGGTTTGGGGTTTAGGGTTTAGGGTTTAGGGTTGTAGGTTTTAGGGCGGAGGGTTTAGGGTTTAGGGTTTAGGGTTTAGGGTTTAGGGTTTTAGGGTTTAATATTTAAGGTTTAGGGTTTTAGCATTTAAGATTTAGGGTTTAGGATTTAAGGTTTAGGGTTTAGGGTTTAGGGTTTACGATTGTAGGTTTAGTGTTGTAGGTTTAGGGTTTAGGATTTTTTTTAAATTAAGTATAGAGGTTGGTTTAGGTTTATTTAGTCTATTAAGTTTATTTTAATTTATTTGAGTTTATTTTTATATTTAGGTTTATTTTATTTTTATTTAATTTAGTTTATTTATTTTATGTTTATTTATTTTAGTTTAGGTTTTTTATTTTACTTTCTTTTTTAGGTTTAGGTTTATTTTTTAGTTGAGTTCTATTTTTATTTTATTTTTTACATTTAGGTTTTATTTTTTAATTTTAGGTTTAGGTTTAGGTTTAGGATTTTATTTTAAGTTTATTTTTCAATTTTATTTTTTAGTTTAGGTTTAGGTTTATTTTTTGTTTATTTTATTTTATTTAGTTTTGGTTTAGGTTTAGGTTTAGTTTAATTTAGACTTAGGATTAGGTTTTATTAATTTTAGTTTAGTTTATTTTAGTTTAGATTATTTTTATTTTAGGTTTAGGATTAGGATTTTTTTTAGTTTAGGGTTTTTGTTTTATTTTCTATTTATTTTTAGGTTTATTTTTTAGGTTTAGGTTTTTAGTTAGTTTTTATTTTAGATTATATTAAGTTTACTTTATTTTTATTTTACCTTTACTCTTTATTTTATTTAGGTTTTTTTATTATTAGGTCAGTTTTATTTTTATTTAATTTAGATTTTTATATACTTTATTTTAGTTTATTTTTATTTTATATTTTATTTTATTTTTAGGTTAAGGTTTTAGTTTAGTTTAAGTTTTATTTTATTTTATTTATTTAAGTTTATTTATTTTATTTTATTTTAAGGTTTAGAGTTTAGGTTTAGGATTTTAAATTTTAGGGTTTAGGTTTTAGGTTTAGGGTTTAGGGTTTAGGTTTAGGGTTTAGGGTTTAGGTTTAGGGTTTAGGTTTAGTGTTTAGGGTTTAGGTTTAAGGTTTAGGGTTTTAGGTTTATAGTTTAGGGTTTAAGGTTTATAGTTTAGTATGTTTAGAGTTTAGGGTTTAGATAAGGGTTTAGTTTAGGTTTAGGTTTAGTTTAGGGTTTAGGGTTTAGGTTAGTTTTATCCTTTAGATTTAGGTTTAGTTTATAGTTTAGGGTTTAGGGTTTAGGGTTGGTGTTAGGGTTTAGGGTTTAGGGTTTAGGGTCGGGGTTAGGGTTTAGAATTTAGGGTTTAGGGTTAGTTTAGGGTTTAGGGTTTAGGGTTTCGTGCTTATGGTTTAGGGTTTTAGGTTTAGGGTTAATTTTATGGTTTAGGGTTTAGGGTTTATGGTTTAGGATTTTGGGTTTAGGTATTTTTTATTTATTTAAATTAAGTAAACCAGTAGGTTTAAGTTTATTTAATTTTTATTTATTTATTTTAGTTTATTTTACTTTTTATTTTGATTTAGGTCTATTTTTAATTTTTATTTAGTTTAGATTATTTATTTTAGGTGTATTTATTTTAGTTTAAGTTTTTTATTTTAATTTATTTTTAGGTTTAGCTTTAGGTTTAGGTTTATGCTTATATTTTAATTTAGTTTTATTTTTTAGGTATAAGTATTATTTTTTATTTTTAGGTTTAGGATTAGGTTTTTATTTTATTTTCTTAGGTTTAGGTCTAAGGTTTTTATTTTAGGTTTATTTTTACGTTTTATTTTTTTTTGTTAAGGTTTAGGTTTATTTTTAGTTTATTTTATCTTATTTAGTTTAGGGTTTAGGTTTAGTTAATTTTAAGTTTAGGTTTAGGTTTTATTTATTTTAGTTTAGTTTATTTTAGTTTAGGTTTAGGTTTATTTTATTTTATTTATTTTAGTTTTATGTTTTTCTTTTTAGGTTTGGGTTTAGGTTTTATTTTTTATTTATTTTTAGGTTTAGTTTTCATTTAATTTTTTATTTTTTATTTTATGTTTAGTTTTTTTTAGGTTTTATTTTTAGGTTTTAAATTTTTTAGTTTAGTTTAGGTATTTATTTATTTTCTTTTCTTTAAGTTTTTATTTTTATTTTATTTTTTATTTTTACATTTAGGTTTAGGTTTAGGCTATAGTTTTGCTTTTATTTTATTTTATTTTTTTATTTTATTTTGGTCTAGGCTTTTTTAATTATTTTAGTTTTAGGTTTTATTTAGCATAGGTTTAGGATTTTAGGTTTTTAGGGTTTAGGCTTTAGGGTTTAGGGTTTGGATTTTGGGTTTAGGGTTTAGGGTTGTAGGTTTTATGTTTTAGGGGTTTAGGGTTTAAGGTTTTGGTTTTATGGTCTTATTGTTTGGGGATTAGGGTTTAAGGTTTAGGGTTTTAAGGTTTAAGGTTTAGGATTTAGTGTTTAAGCTTTAGGGTTGGGGTCTTTTTTGTTTTTTTATTAGTTTTGATTTATTTTCTTTAAATGAAGTAAATTGATAGGTCTAGGAATATTAGTTTATTTAGTTTATTTTTTATTTATTTTAGTTTATTTAATTTTTTATTTTTATTTAGGGATTTTTTTTACTTATATTTAGTTTAGTTTATTTATTTTAGTTTAAGTTTTTTTTTTGTTTTTCTAGGTTTAAGTTTAGATTGTGGTTTACATTTTAGTTTAGTTTTATTTTTATTTTTATTTTTTTAGGTTTAAGTTCTATTTTTTATTTTTAGGTTTAGGTTTAGGTTTTAATTTTATTTTTTTATGTTTAAGGTTTAGGTTTTTATCTTAAGTTTATTTTTAGTTTAGGTTTAGGTTTATTTTTAGTTTATTTTATTTTATTTTAGGTTTAGGCTTAAGTTTAGGTTAAGTTTATTTCAGGTTTAGGTTTAGGTTTTATTTATTTTAGTTTCGTTTAGATTAGTTTAGGTTAGGTTTATTTTATTTTTATTTTTAGTTTTAGGTTTTTTTTTTTAGTTTAGGGTTTAGGTTTTATTTTATATTTATTTTTTAGGTTCTATTTTTAGGTTTATTGTTAAGGTTTAGGTTTTCTATTTATTTATTTTAAGTTTAGGTTTTTAGGTTTTTAGGTTTTTAAGATTTAGGGTTTACAGTTTAGGGTTTAGGGTTGTAGGTTTTAGCGTTTTGGGTTTGGGATTTAAGGTTTAGGGTTTAGGGTTTAGGGTTTGGGGTTTTATGATTTATGATATTTGAGTTTAGGCTTTAGGGTTTAGGGTCTAGGGTTTAGGATTAGTTTTATGTTTTAGTGTTTAGGGTTTAGGGTTTATGTTATAGTTTAGGGTTTAGGGTTTTTAGCTTTTTTTTAACAAAGAACAAATTTAGATTCAACATTTCCTCTTTTTGATTTCATCAAGTAACACACCAAGTTTTAGATGGCGACAACATCAAATAAATGAGCACACATAGACCAAATAAATTAGAACCATCTCTAAGGTAGTTTAATAGATATTTCTTTAGTTTCTTTAGTTTTAGAACCACGACCTCTCGGTAGTATCCACATCTTATATCTCTCCATTCACCACCACCATGGCATAACTATTTAGTCTCCATAACCACCTTTTTACCATTCTCCATATTCATAGATCTCCCATTTGCGATAGCTTATTTTCGCCTCACCTTTTGATCTACTAAGCATGGTTGATAGTGATGTTTCTTTTAGGTTAGCCATTCTTATTTAGGTTTATTAGGTTTTAGTTTTATTTTTTATTTTATTTAGTTACTTTAGGTTTAGGTTTTGGCTTGGGATTAGTGTAGGGTTTAGGTTTAGGTTTTAGGTTTTAGGTTTATCTTTGTTGGGGTTTAGGGTTTACGGTTAGGGTTTAAGTTTTATAGTTTTAGGGTTTAGGGTTTTAAGGTTTAGGGTTTAGGGTTTAGGGTTTAGGTTTAACTGCTTACGCTTTACGGTTTAGGGTTTTGAGGGTTTAGGATTTAATGTTTAGGGTTTAAGGTTAGCATAGGGTTTAAGGTTAGTTTAGGGTTTAGGGTTTGGGGTTAGTTTAGTTTAGGATTTTAGGGTTTATGTTGTAGGGTTTATGGTTAGTTTAGGGTTTAGGGTTTAGGGTCTAGTGCTTAGGGTTGGAGTTAGGGTTTAGGGTTACGATTTAGGGTTTATTATTTTTAGGGTTTAGGATTTAGGGTTTAGGGTTCTTTTTAGTTAAGTAAATTGATAAGTTTAGTTTTATTTAATTTAATTAGTTTATTTTCTTATTTATTTTGGCTTAATTTAATTTTAATTTTTATTTAGGTTTATTCTTTAGTTTTATTTAGTTTATTTTATATATTTTATGTTTTTTAATTTTTATTTAGGTTTATATTTTAGTTTATTTTTTTATGTTTAGTTTAGGTTTACTTTTATTTTATAATTTAGTTTTATTTTTTTATTTTTAGGTTTCATTTTTTTTATTTTTAGGTTTAGTTTTTTTTATTTTTAGGTTTAAGTTTAAGTCTTTATTTTATGATTTTTAGGTAGGGTTTAGGATTAGGTTTGGGTTTATTAGGTTTTAGAGATTAGTTTTATTTTTAAATTTATTTAGTTACTTTTGGTTTATGTTTAAGTTTTGGGGTTTAGGGTTTAGGGTTTATGGTTAGGGTTTAGGGTTTAGGGTTTTAGGGTTTATGCTTTTAGGGTTTAGGGTTTAAGGTTAGGGTTTAAGATATAGGGTTTAGGGTTTTTTAGTGTTTAGGGCTTAGAGTTTTGGATTTAGAGTTGTAGGTTTAAGGTTTGGGGTTTAGAGTTTAGAATTTAGGATTTAGGTTTCAAGTGATTTTTTAAAATTAAATAAACAGGTAGGTTTAGGTTTATTTAGAATATTTAGTTTACTTTATTTTTTATTTTTATTTTGTTTATTTTGTTTATTTTAGTTTATTATTTAGGTTTAGGTTTATTTTTTAGTTGAGTTTTATTTTTATTTTATCGTTTATGTTTAGGTTTTATTTTTTATTTTTAGGTTTAGGTTTAGGTTATTATTTTATTTTTTTAAGCTTAGGTTTTATTTTTTAGTTTAGGTATAGGATTATTTTTAGTTTATTTATTTTATTTCATTTAGGTTTACTTTATTTTGGTTTAGGTTTAGGTTTTATTTATTTTATTTTGTTTATTAAATTTTAATTTTAAATTATGGTTTTTTTTTTAGTTTAGGGATTAAGTTTTTTTTTATTTTTAGGTTTTATTATAAGGTTTATCTTTTAGGTTTAGGTTTTTATTATATTTTATTTTAAGTTTATTTTAGGTTATTTTACATTTAGTTTTTATTTTATTTAAGTTTTTTATTTTATTTAAGTTTTTTATTTTTAAATTTATTTTATTTTAGTTTATTTATATATTTCTATTTTATTTTTTGGTTTAGGTTTAGGTTTTTATATTGTTATTTTTATTTTATTTTGGTTTATGTTATTTATTTATTTTATTTTTTAGTTTTATTTAGTTTAGGTTTAGGTTTTTAAGTTTTTAGGATTTAGGGTTTTGGCTTTAGGGTTTAAGGTTTAGGGTTTAGGGTTTATAATTTTAGGGTTTAGGGTTTTAGGGTTTAGGGTTTAGGGTTTAGTATTTAGACTTTAGGGTTTAGGGTTTTTATGGTTTAGGGTTTAAGGTTAGTTTAGGGTTTAGGCTTTAGGGTTTAGGGCTTTTAGGTTTTTGGGTTAGATTAGAGTTTAGGGTTATAAATTTAGGGTTGTAAGTTTTGGGTTTAGGGTTTAATGTTAGTTTTAGGGTTTATTGTTTAGGGTTTAGGGCTTAGGATTTAGGGTTTAAGGTTTAGGGTTTAGGGTTTAGTGTTTAGGATTTTTTTTAATTAAGTAAACTGGTAGGTTTAGGTTTATTTTGTTTATTTAGTTTATTTTTTATTTATTTTAGGTTATTATATTTTTATTTTTATTTAGGTTTATTTTTTATTTTTAGTTTATTTTAGGTTTATTTATTATTTTTAGGTTTTTTTATTTTGGTTTATTTTTTTTTATTTAGGTTTAGGTTTTATGTTTATTTTTTTTTAGTTTAGTTTATTTTTATTTTATTTTTAGTTTAGGTTTAATTTTTATTTTAGGTTTAGGTTTAGGATTTTATTTTATTTTTTTGATGTTTAGGTTTAGGTTTTAATTTAGTTTTATTTTTTAGTTTATTAGGGTTTAGTGTTTAGGTTTTTTTGGGGTTTAGGGTTTAGGGTTATTTAGTTTAGGTTTTTTTAGGTTTAGGGTTTATTTTATGGTTTAGGGTTAGAGCTTAGTTTATTTTAAGTTTAGGGTTAGGTTAGGGTTTAGGGTTTATAGTTTAGGTTTAGGTTTATTTAGTTTAGGGTTTATAGTTTATTTTAGGTATAGGGTTTTTTTAGGTTTAGGTTTAGGGTTTAGGGTTTTAGGTTTAGGGTTTAGGTTTAGTTTGTTTAGTAGGGTTTAGGGTTTAGGTTTTAGTTTTAGGTTTAGGGTTTATAGTTAGGGTTAGGTTTAGGTTTAGTTTATGGTTTAGGGTTTAGGTTTAGGATTTAGTGTTTATTTAGTGTTTAAGGTTTTAAAATAGTAAATTTAGGTTTAGTTTTATTTAGTTTATTTTTTATTTTTTTTATTATTATTTAGGTTTAATTTTTATTTTATTAGTTTAGTTTATTTAGTTTATTTATTTTATAAGATTTTTAATTTAATTTATTTTTTAGGTTTAGGTTTATGTTTATGTTTATTTTTTAGTTTAGTTTTATTTTTATTTTATTTTTTTATGTTTAGGTTTTATTTTTTTATTTTTAGGTTTATGTTTACATTTTAATTTTATTTTTTTAGGTTTAGGTTTTAGGTATTTTAAGTTAATTTTTAGGTTTTTTTATTAGAGTTTAGTTTATGGTTTTGCTTAGTTATATTAGTTTAGGTGGGTTAGGTTTAGGGTTTTAGCATTTAGGGTTTAGGGTTAATTTAGAACTTATTAGGATTTTAGGGTTTAAGTTTAGGGTTTATGTTTTTAGGGTTTAGGCTTAGGATTTAGGGGTTAGGGTTTAGGGTTTAGGGTTTATTTAGGTTTAGTTTTGGGTTTGGGATTTAGTTTAGGGTTTTTAAAATTTTTAGGTTTATATTTTTAGTTTATATTTTATTTATTTTATTTTATTTTATTTTTTATTTTTATTTAGGTTTAATTTTTATTTTTATATAGTTTACCTAATTTATTTGAGGTTTAGTTATTTTAGTTAAGGTTTTTTGTTTTAGTTTAGTTTTTAGGTTTAGATTTAGGTTTATTTTTATTTTTAATATTACTATTTTATTTTATTTTTTATTTTTTAGTTTTAAGTTTTATTTTTTTATTTTTAAGTTTAAGTTTAAGATTTTTTATATTTTTTATAGGTTTAGGTTTTAAGTTTTTCTTTTGGTTTATTTTAGGTTTATTTTTTTTAATTTAGGTTTATTTTTTTGTTTATTTTATTTTATTTAATTTAGGGTTTAGGTTTAGTTTATTTTAGGTTTAGGTTTTACTTATTTTAGTTTAGTATATTTTAGTTTATCTTTATTTTATTTTGTGAATTTTGAGTTTTGGTTTTTTTTTTTTTTAGTATAGGTTTGGTTTTATTTTTATTTTTTAGTTTATTTTTATTTAGTTTTTATTTATATTATTTTAAGTTTATTTTATTTTTTATTTACAATTATTTTTTATTTAGGTTTTATTTTAGGTTTATTTTTTTAGTTTAGTTTAGGTTTTATTTATTTTATTTTAGTTTAGTTTTTATTTTTATTTTATTTTATTTTTTAGGTTTAGGTTTGGTTTAGGTTTATTTAAGTTTAGTTTAGATTTATTTTATTTTATTTTATAATTTATTTATGTTTAGGTTTTTTATTTATTTTATTTTTAGGTTTAGGTTTAGTTTTTTAGGTTTTTTGGGTTTAGGGTTTAGGGTTTAGTTTAGGCTTAGGTTTAGAATATTAGGGTTTAGGGTTTTAGTTTTAGGTTTTAGTTTAGGGTTTATTTAGGTTTTAGTTTTATTATTTTAGGTTTAGGGTTTAGTGTTTAGTTTAGGTTTATTTAGGGTTTAGGGTTTAGGTTTAGTTTAAGGGTTTATGGTTTAGGGTTAAGTTTTTTTTATTTAGGGTTTAGGTTTTAGGGTTTAGGGTTTAAGGTTTTTTAGGGTTTAGGGTTTAGTGTTTGGGGTTTAGGGTTGTAGTTTTAGGGTTCAAGGTTTAGGGTTTAGAATTTTGGGTTTAGGATTTGGGTTTTAGTGTATTTTTAATATTAAGTAAATTCATAGGTTTAGTTTTATTTAGTTTATTTTTTATTTATTTTAGTTTATTTTACTTTTTATTTTTATTTAGGATTGTTTTATTTTTTTATTTAGTTTAGTTTATTTATAATAGGTTTATTTATTTTAGTTTAGGTTTTTTATTTTAGTTTATTTTTTTGGTTTAGGTTTAGGTTTATGTAATTTTTTAGTTTAGTTTATTTTATTATATTTTTAGGATTAGATTTTATTTTTTATTTTTAGGTTTAGTTAGGTTTTTTATTTTATTTTTTTTTTTTAGGTTAGTTTAGGTTTTATTTGAGGTTTAATTTATGTTTAGGTTTATTTTAAGTTTATATCTAGTTTATGTTTAGGTTTTGGTTTATGTTTTATTTATTTGAGTTTAGTTTTTTTAGTGTAGGTTTAGGTTTATTTTATTTTAATTTTAGGTTTAGGTTTTTTTTTTTAGTTTAGGGTTTAGGTATTTTGTTTATTTTTTGAACTAATTAGGTTTATTTTTTTCTTTTGATTTTAGTACTAGTTTTTTGATGACATAGATTGAGCATAGAGTTTAACTAGGTTTTTTTAGGTTTATTATTTTATTTATTTTAGGTTTGTTTTTTTATTTTATTTTTTAGTTTAATTTTTTTATCCATTTATAGATCTATTTTTAGTTTTATTTATTTTAGTTTATTGATCTTTTAGGTTTATCCATTTTAGGATTTAGGGTTAGGTTTATGTTTATTAGATTTTGATTATGTTTATTTTTTTAATTTATTTAGTTACTAGGTTTAGGTTTAGGGTTTAGTTTAGGGTTTAGGGTTTAGTGTTGGTTTAGGGTTTTTTAGGGTTTAGGGTTTAGGGTTTTTAAGGTTTGGGGTTTAGGTTTAGGGTTTAGGTTTAGTTTAGGGTTTAGTTTAAGATTTAGGGTTTAGGTTTATTTTTTTTTAAAATTAAGTAGTAGTTTAAGTTTATTTTGGTATAATTAGTTATTTTTTTATTTTATTTATTTTATTTTTTATATTTATTTAGGTTTATTATTTTATTTTTTAATTTATTTTGTTTATTTTTAGATTATTTTTTAGTTTATTTTTTTATTTATTTATGTTTTGGTTTAGGTTTATTTTAGTTAGTTTTATTTTTATTTTATTTATCTTTAAGTTTAGGTTTTTTTTTTTTAGGTTTAGGTTTTAGGTTTATTTTATTTTTTAGGTTTAATGTTTATTTTAGGTTTATTTTTTTGTTTAGGTTTAAGTCTACTTTTAGTTTATTTTATTTTATTTTGTTTAGGTTTAGGTTTAGGTTTACTTTATTTTTGGTTTAGTTTTAGGTTTTATTTATTTTAGTTTAAGTTTTGGTTTATTTTATTTTATTTATTATATTTTTAATTTAGGTTTAGGTTTTTTTTAAGTTTATGGTTTAGGTTTTATTTTTTATTTATTTTTAAGTTTTATTATTTTTTATTTTTTAGGTTTAGATTTTATTTAGTTTATTTTATTTTATTTTAGGTTTATTTTATTTTTATTTTATGTTTAGTTTATATTTTATTTAGGTTTTTTGCTTTTTTACGTTTATTTTATTTTATTTTTAAGTTTGGGTTTAGGTTTGGGTTTAGGTTTTTATATTATTATTTTTATTTTAATTTTGTTTATGTTTAATTAATTATTTTATTTCATGGTTTTATTTAGTTTAGGTTTTGATTTTTATGTTTTTAGGGTTTAGTGTTTAGGGATGAGGGTTTAGGGTTTAGGGTTTAGGGTTTACAATTTTAGGGTTTACGATTTTAGGGTTTAGGGTTTAGGGTTTAGGGTTAGAATTTTTTAGTTTAGGGTTTAGGTTTAGTTTATGTTTAGGTTTAGTTTTAGGGTTTTAGGGTTTTATTTATTTATTTAGTTTAGGGTTTAGGGTTTAGTTTTAGTTTATTAGGGTTTATTTAGTGTTAGTTTAGGGTTAGAGTTTAGGTTTAGGTTTATTTAGGGTTTAGGGTTAGTGTTTAGGGTTTAGGTTTTAAAATATAATTAAATTATTAGGTTTATTTAGTTTAATTTTTATTTATTTAGTTTAATTTTTATTTTATTTTATTTATGTTTATTTTATTTAGTTTAGTTTATTTATTTTAGTTTAGTTTTAATTTAGTTTATTATTTAGGTTTAGGTTTAGTTTATGTTTATTTTTTAGTTAGTTTATTTTTATTTATTTATTTATTTTTGGTTTAGGTTTATTTTTTTTATTTTTTTTAGTTTAGGTTTAGGTTTTTTTTATTTTATTTTTTAGGTTGGTTTTTTTTATTTTAGGTTTATTTTTTAGGTTTATTTATTTTTTTATTTTAGGTTTAGGTTTATTTTAGTTTATTTTATTTTATTTAGTTTAGGTTTAGGTTTAGGTTTACTTTATTTTTTGGTTTAGGTTATTTATTTATTTAAGTTTAGTTTATTTTAGTTTAGGTTAGGTTTATTTTATTTGGTTTATTTTATTTTAGTTTAGTTTTGTTTTTTTTTAGTTTAGGTTTAGGTTTATTATTTTATTTTAAATTTTATTTTTGTTTTATTTTTTTAGGTTTAAGTTTATTTAGTTTTTATTTTATTTTATTTTATTAGTTTATTTTATTTTTAGTTTATGTTTAGTTTTATTTTATTTAGGTTTTTTTAGGTTTTATTATATTTTTTTTTTTTTAGTTTAGTTTAGGTTTTTTTTATTTTAATTTAGTTTATTTTATTTTTTATTTTAATTTATTTTTAGTTTAGGTTTAGGTTTGTTTAGGTTTTATAGTTTATTTTATTTTATTTAGGTTTAGGTTTTTTTATTTATTTTATTTTTGGTTTATTTTTTAGGTTTTAGGGTTTAGGGTTTAGGTTTAGGGTTTAGGTTTAGGTTTATAGTTTAGGGTTTAGGGTTTTATGGTTTAGGATTTATGGTTTAGGGTTTAGGGTTAGCTATAGGGTTTATGATTTAGGGTTAGTGTGTTTTATCTTTTTTTTTTAAATTAAAAAACCTAGTAGGTTTAGGTTTATTTTGTTTATTTTGTTTATATTTTAGGTTTATTTAGTTTATTAATTTTTTATTTAGTTTAGTTTTAGGTTAGTTTAGGTTTGGTTTTTTTTTTTAACTTTAGATTAACATTTCTTCTTTTTTGATTTTAGTATTTTTAGAGTTTAATTTATAGGTAGATTTTTAGACATATTTATAAGTAGTAGTTTAGTTTTAGGTTTTAGTTTTTAGGTTTTTAGTTTATTATCTTTTAGGGTAACTTTTATTGCTTTTTAGTTTTATTTATTTAGGTTTAGAGTTATGGTGATGTTTTAGGTTTATCTTATGGTTTAGTTTAGGTTTAGGTTTATTAGGTTTTTTTTTTTTAGGTTTAGGTTATTTTTTAATTTATTTTAGTACTTTTAGTTTAGGCATAGTTTGGGGTTTAGGTTTAGTTTAATGTTAGGTTTATGGTTTAGTTTAGGTTAGTTTGGTTTTTTATTTTTTAATGTTTAGGTTATTATTTATTTTTTTAGGTTTAGGGTTTAGGGTTTAGAGTTTATTTAGAGTTTATGGTTTAGAATTTAGTTTAGGTTTTTTTTAAATTATAGTTTATTTATAGTTGAGTTTTATTTTTATTTTATTTTTTTGATTTAAGTTTTATTTTTATTTTTTTAGGTTTACGTTTAGGGTTTTATTTATTTATTTATTTTAGCTGTAGGTTTTAGGTTTTTATTTAAGTTCTATTTTTTTACTTCAGGTTTAGGTTTATTTTTAGTTTATTTTATTTTATTTAGTTTAGGTTTAGGTTAATGTTTAGTTTATTTTAAGTTTAGGTTTACATTTTATTTAATTTAGTTTAGTTTATTTTAGTTTAAGTTTAGGTTTATTTCATTTTGTTTATTTTATTTTTATTTTATGTTTAGATTTTTTTTAGTTTAGGGTTTAGGATTTATTTTTAATTTATTTTTAGATTTATTTTTTAAGTTTAGGTTTTTATTTAGTTTTTATTTTATTTTAGGTTTATTTTATTTTCATTTTACAATTTAGTTTTTATTTTATTTAGGTTTTATTTTAGGTTTATTTTATTTTTTTAGTTTAGTTTAAGTTTTTATTTATTTTATTTTAGTTTTTTATATTTTTTTATTTTATTATATTTTTAAGTTTAAGTGTGGTTTCTATTTTATTTTATTTAGTTTTTTTATTTTATTATATTTTTAGGTTTAAGTGTGGTTTTTATTTTATTAATAGATGTGGAGATAGAATTATAGCTTTAAAGATTATTGTTGATACTAAGATTATCAATGTTATAAGTGTTTATTCTCCTCAAGTAGGTTTGGAGGTAAGCTCAAAGAAAATTTTGGAATGAATTAGAGGGATTAATACAAAAATACCTCTTGAAGAAAAGTATTTATTGGGGAGATTTAAATGGACATGTTGGTAGAGTGGTAGAAGATTTTAAAAGTATTCATGGTGATTAGGATTTGGGTGACTAATGAAGAAGGTAGGAACTATATTAGATTTTGCCTTAGCTTATGATTTTGTAGTTGCTAATACTTTTTTTAAGAAAAGAGATGAACATATTATTACTTATAAAAATGGATCTAGTAAAATACAGATTGATTATTTTTGATAAGAAAAATAGATTGTTTAGATTGTAAAGATTGTAAGGTCATTCCAAGTGAAATTTTAAGTACCAACAACTATCAATTTTAGATTTTAAGATGAAAGGTTGTAAGAGAAAAAATAAACTAAATTATTGTCCTAGGATTAGATGGGGATACTTAAAGAACACAAATAAAAATATTTTTAAGGGCAAGCTACAAGAAATTAGAGTTTGGGATGTTCATAAGGAAGCTAACGTTATGTGGGAAAAAATATCAAGTGAAATTAAGCAAGTTGCTAAAGATGTGCTTGAGAATCAAAAGGAAAAGCTTCTTTTAATAAGAATAGTTGGTGGTGGAGTCAGAGTGTGCAAGAAAAGATAAGAAATAAGAAGCATTGTTATAAAACTTGGTTTAGATGTAAAACTTCAAGAATTGGGAAAGATATAAAATGGCTGTAGAGATTCTAAGAAAGCAATATATGATGCAAAAAATTTAGCTTTTAGTGATTTATACAATAGATTAGATACCAAAGAAGGTGAAAGATGTATGTATAAGTTAGCCAACCAAAGAGATAGGAGAAGACATAGTTCAAGTGAGGAGTATTAAGGATGAAAATAATAAAGTGCTTTTCTTAGAAAAGATATTGAAAATAGGTGGATGAGGTATTTTAATAAACTTTTCAATGAAGGATCTGAAAGTATGATTGATTTTAGCAACTTAATACCCTAAAAAGAGAATTTCATTTTTTATCATTATTAGTAAATCTAAAGTTAGTGAAGCTTTAAAGAAAATGAAATGTGGAAAAGTAGTAGTAGGATAATATTCAATAGAAGTGTGGAAATGTTTAGGAGATCAAGGAATTTCTTGGCTTACAAATCTTTTTAATGTTATTTTAAAGACTAAAAAGATGCAGATGAGTGGAGAAAGAGTTTGTTGGTTCCTATATTTAAGAATAAAGGTGATGCACAAGAGTGTGCAAATTATAGAGGAATTAAGTTAATGTGCCATACATTAAAATTATGGGAGAGAGTAATTGAGCATAGGTTACGATGTGATACAAAAGTTTCTCTGTCAGTTTTGGTTTCATGCCGGGTAGATCTACTATGGATGTTATACATTTGTTAAGAGGTTTGATGGAGAAGCATAGAGAAAATAAGAAGGATCTACATATGATATTTATTGATTTAGAGAAAGCTTATGATAAAGTCTCAACAGATGTTCTTTGGAGAGTTCTAGAGTAGAAAGAAGTTAATATTGGTTATATTCAAGTCATTAAGTATATGTATGCTAGAGATGTTACTTGTGTCCAAACACAAGGAGGATTGACAAAATATTTTCCTATTTCAGTTGGATTACATCTAGGATCAACATTAAGCCCTTATCTTTTTACTTTAGTTATGGATGTTCTTCGAGGGCATTTACAAGAAGATGTATCTTGGTGTATGCTTTTTTTTATGACATTCTTCTTGATGATAAGACTAGAGAGGAGTCCAAAGAAACTTGAATTATGGAGGTCAACTTTAGAGTCTAAAGGTTTTCATTTAAGTAGATCTAAAAGCGAATATATGGAGTGTAATTTTAGTGGTAGAAGTTTTAGTGGTAGTGTTGTGACTTTATTTCAGTCATTAATAAGAGTGAGTTGGATATTTAGTTCAAAATGATGGTGAAATAGATGGAGATGTTATTAGTAGAATTCAAGTTGGATGGTTGAAGTGGAGGAATGCAACTGGTCTATTATATGATAAAAAAGTTCAACTTAAACTTAAGGGAAAATTTTAAAAGATGGTGGTAAGACCTGTAATGACTTATGGTTATGTTGGCCAAAAAACATAAGACTAAGTTAAGTGTTAGAGATGAGGATGCTCGTGGATGAGTGGCTTTACCCCCAGAGATAGAATGCAAAATGAGTATGTTAGGGAAAAAAGTTGGAGTAGTCTATGGTAGATAAGATTAGGGAGAGTCACCTTAGATGGTTTGGCCACATAAATGCGTCAGTGATGATTAGGAGAGTAGATGCATTAGATTTGCCTTATGTTAAGAAAGGTAGACCTAAAAGACACGGTTAAGATGTATAAAAATGATCTTATTATACTTGAATTAAATGAGAATTTGACACATAATAGGACCACATGGAGATGAAGGATTCATGTAGCCCAAGTGGGATTAAGGCTTGTTGGTGTTGTTGTTGTTGTATTTTTTTTATTTTATTATATTTTTAGGTTTAAGTGTGGTTTTTATTTTATTTTATTTAGTTCTTTTATTTATTTTATTTTTAGGTTTTATTTAGTTTAGGTTTAGGTTTTTAGGTTTGTAGGGTTTAGGGTTTAGGGTTTGTGGTTTAAGGTTTAGTGCTTAGGGTTTTTGGGATTAGGATTTTAGGATTTATGGTTTAGGGTTTAGGGTTATGGTTTAGTGTTTAGGGTTTATGGTTTAGTGTTTAGGCTTTAGGCTTTAGGGTTTTTAGGGTTTAGGGTTTGGGGTTTATGGTTTAGGGTTTAGGGTCTTTTTTTTGGTAAAAATGGGAATTTTTATTACCAATAGAAAAGGATACAACGTCCTTAAAGGGGATAAATCTCAAAGACTACTACTTAAAGAGCTATAGAGAGACCTAGGGAGAAAAATCCCCTAACTAATACAAAATAAAATGAAAAGGAAAAAGGAAAACTAAGAAAATAATAACAATAGAAAATCCTTAAAATTGGTTTGCATACCAAAAGACCAAGAGAAGGAAACAAGAAAAACTAAAGCAAAGATAAGCACAATTAAAAGAAAATAAACAGATAAAGAGAAAGGAAAGAAAAGCCAAAGAAAAGGCTCAGTTTAGTCCTGAAACATTAGAAGGGCAAAATTTGTGAGCAAACTCCCAAAGGAGGTTCTGATCAAAATGCAACCAACCAATAGAAAAGAGTAAACATCTTAGCCATCATAGTAGACAAACTTCATAAAGGGCAGACACAATAACCACAAGATCTAGAACTAGCCACCAAAAAAAAAGAACAATAAACCAGACCAAAGAATGCAGAAAAATCAAAAACAAAGAAATAATTTTAAGCCTAACCATCCAACCCAAAGTAGTAGGAGTAAAAAATAAAGTAACCAACTAAGGAAGAAATACTAGAATTTGATTCAAGGGGGGAAGAAGAGAAGCAACCAGCAAGCTCACCAACTCCAACTAGAATAAAGTAACCAAAAAGGACCATAGTAGCTACCAACAAAAATAAGTAACAACACAACCACCGAAGCCACAAAGGAAAGCAACAACCACACCCAAAACCAAACCAACCATAAAATAAAATAGAAGGAAGAGAAGCACAATAACATCACATCTAGAGAAGACCAAAACCAGGAAGCTCAAGGATACCAACAACAAAAAAAAGAAAATAATAACCAACCAAAAAAAAACCCCACAAGAGATACCATAATAAAAAAGTAGGAACAATAATCGATAATAGCTTGACAAAATAGAAGTGACATTCCAACACTTGAAATATAAGAATAAAATAAGAACATAAAGCCCCAAAAGAATAGGAGAAAACAACAATCGAAAAAAAACCACCGAGCTCCCAACAAGTCCCAAGAAAACCACCAACATAAAATAAAGAAAAAAACTTATAAAATCTAACATAAGCAAATCGATTTATCTAAATTAGAGACCCTCTTAATTGCTTAGAATATTTGCATTGAGCAAAAGTAAAATCAGAGAGATTATAACCCAAACCATAAGAAATCACAAAACATTACCCTTCTCTTAAAATATGAGTAATTTTAAAGAAAGTTTAGGGATAATAGCTTAATATTTCTAATTAAATAAAAAAGCTCAGACCCTTATGGTTAGAGTTGATCATAGCAACAACCATCTCAACATCAAATTCCAACCAAATAGTATGAAAATTTCTATCTAAACAAAGCTTAAGAACATGATAAACAACCATCAATTTAGCAATAAAATAATGGAATTAGCAGAGAGATGAGTGGAGAAAGCCAAGATAATATTCCCAAGATTATTTCTAAAAATACCACCATAACTCGACTTATTCTGTGCAACAGAACCATCAATATTAATTTTAATACAATAATTAAGAGGCTTAATCCAATGAATAATTTTATAATATGGAGAGTCATAATATGGAAAATTGATACCCAATTTAGAGGCAACAAAATTGCAACCTCTAAAACTAGTACGACTAAGAAGAGCAGCTTTATATAAAGAAGAAATCTTATCTTTAGTCGTAGCAGTAATTCTCTTATGATTTATAGGCACATTATGATGCTTAGCATCATTTCTGTCAAGCCAAATAAACCAAATCAATGTAACTTACACCATAATTTTGATATGCTCTTTAATAGTATTAAGAAAATAAGAGTCAAGAAGTTGCATTAAAGTAAAAGTACCGTTAAAACAACTTATTTTAAATAAATCCTCATACCAACCCCAAACTTTAGAGGAAATGGCACCATTAACAAATACATGACTAATATTCTCAATATGAAAGAAACACATGCATTTAGGGGGTAGAGGAAAACCTTTTTCCAAAAGAAAAGAATCAATAGAAACATAATATTATTCAAAAATTTAAGGAAAATAGGAGAAGAAGATATTTTTTAACTCTGATATAGTGCCAAGTATCTTTAAAAGAAAATTCTCCATTAGAAATTTTGAAAAGAATTTGATTCAAAAAATTACAATCAATAGGAATATTAATGATGTTATTACTAATGAAATCAAGAATCAAATCATTTAAAAGAGAGATATTCCATTTAACATTATAAATAAAATGACTAACTTTAAAGAATAAGAGTGAGTATTAAGCAAAATCAATCGAAAAAATCCCCATCCGGTTATCTTGCCAAAGAAAGAAGATCCATTATTAATACCCCAAAAAATGAGAGGTTCCACTTTCCATTTAATATCACAGATCCATTTCCAAACAATAGAGATTCCATGTTTATAATTGCAAATTAAAAGATGCTTACCTTAGAAATATTTAAATTTCATGAATTTTGCCCAAAGACTATCATTTTTCTTAAAATTTTACCAAAGTTTATAAGAAAAAACATTGGTGGAATCCATCAATGATCTACACCCAATACCACCTTCATAAATGGTACCACACATATTAGACCAAGAAGTCTAATGAAGCCATTTGGCTGAATTCCTAGAGCCCCAAAAAAAATATATTAAAAATTCTTTCAATCCTAATAAGAACAAGGGAAGGAGGAATAATATTAAGTAACAAGTAAAAATAAGAGAATAAAGAATAGTTTTAATAATAATTAATCTACCACCAAATGACAAAAAATGAAATTCAATGATAGATATTTTATTTTGAATATTATGAGTTACCTCATCAAAGAGATAGGATCTCTTATGGCCATAATATAAAGGGGAGCCTAAAAATTTAATAGGAAGATTTTGATGAGAAAAATAAGTGAATTCTTTTATCTTGTTAATTCTATGAACATAAATAAGAGTAGAAGTGATAAAAAAACTTTTATGAGTACTAATCAAAAGGCCACTTTCCTTTTCAAATTTATTTAAAAAATCTATAAGCTTTTTAACATAATGTAACAAGCCATTACAAAAAATTATAAAATCATCAACAAAGCTTAAGTGAGACATAGCCAAACCACCATGATTCCTGAAATACAAACTAGAATTCTTCTCAAAAAAAGATTAAGCCAATGAGATAAATATTCAAACGTAATAATAAAAAGTGATGGAGAAAGAGAGTCAGCTTGTCTTATACATTGAGAGGAATTAAAGAAACCAAAGTTTTCACCATTGATAACTAATGAAAACCAAACATTTCTAATTATATTGTTAACCCAAGAAAAAAAAATGATTAGAAAAACAAAATAAAGTAAGAATGCTATTAAGAAAATCCCAAGCAATGTTATCATAAGCTTTGGTGATGTAAAGCTTAAAAAGTAAATTGTCACCTCTAGTTTTAACATTCAAATCATGAATCAATTCTTGAGAAAGAAAGGTTTTAACTCAAATAGTTCTACCTTTCATAAAGCCAGTTTGATTAGAAGAGATAATCTTAGGAAGAAACTTACTAAGCCTATTAGTCAAAATTTTAAAAATCAATTTATTGAGAAAAGTACAAAGACTAATAGGTCTAAAGTCATTCCAAAAGTCAAGATTATCTTTCTTAGGAATAAGAATAATAGAAGTGCTACTAAAATATTTAAGAATAGAATTTTCTTGAAAAAAATCATTAACTACATTAACAAGGTCAATTTTAATAATAAACCAATCTTTTTAAAAGAATAAAAGTGTAACCATGTAACCACACATAGAATAAGCATTCATACCATTAAGAATATTAAAAATTTCCTCATCAGAAGGAGGAATAACTGAGCACTCATTATCCTCAGTAGACATAATAGAAGGGATGATAGAGGGATTGGATAAATGCTCAAGTTGACAATTTTTACTTAAAAGATCTTTAAAATAATTAGGAGTAGAAGAAAATATATCCTCTTTGTTTGTAAGCCAAGAAGCATGAAAGTTCTTGATTTTATGAATGCGACCAAGAACTCTTCTTTTCATTACCAAAGCATGAAAATATTTAGTGTTTCTTTCCCCTTAGGCGGCTTAGAACGCTTTTTTTCTCTAATAAGTCTCTTCCATATCCTAAAACTTAATGATATTATCTTTAGCTTCAGCAATATTAGAACAAAAAGAAGAATCAGTAATAACAAGTTCTTTTCACCTTCTGTTCCATATTCTTGATATTATCAAAAAGCAGTTTAAAGCAGTTTTTATTCCATGAAGTGATATTATGCTTAAGCCTTTTAAGCTTAAGCCAAAATCTCATCATACTAAATGCAGAATCATCAAGAGAAAGAGCAGCACACTAATTATAAGCAATAACATCAAGAAAACTTTTATCTTGTAACCACATTTTGAAAATAAGAAATTTTAATGACATTATTATTATGAATAGCATCCTTAATAGTAATCAAAAGAGCATGATCAGAAAGTTCTACTAAGATGCTCCATCAAGTTAAAGGTTAACTTTAACCAATAATTATTAAATAAAGCGATCCAACCTTGCCTTCTATGATTATTCCAAGTAAATTGAGAACCAATGAAACCATCATGAAGATTACAATCCAAAATCATATATGCAAAATCTTCCATTGAATGTAAATTAGATAAATAACCCCCTTTCCTTTCATTCAAAGAAAGGACCGTATTAAAATCTTAACCAACAATCCAAGAATCATTAACAATAGAAGCAAAATTAGATAATTGATCCCAAGGAATTCTCCTCTCTAACTTGTTACAAGCAGCATAAACAAAAAAGCCAAAAGCATGATAATCACCAAATGAAACATACACATTAACAACTTGATGAAAATCATTAATAGAAAGAGCATTATTCCAAAATAACCAAATCTTATTATTGTTATTGAAATAAAAATTGTTAAAACCAATCATCGTGGCCACATGCAATATTTTAGAAGAAAAAATAAGAGGTTCAAGAATAACCAAAAAACCAACATTATAAATTTTACAAAGCTTCCTAATTCTATTTCTAATAGTAAGAGTACCGATGCCCCTCACATTACAAATAAGAAAGTTAAACATTAATTTTTATTAGGCAAAGAAGATGAAGAAGATCTAGTTGATCTAGAAACTTTAGGAGGATAATTTTTAAACTTTTTTCCTTTTCACAAAAATAGTTTGAAAATTGATCTCATTCTCAATGGATTCTTCATGAAAAATTTTTTTGTCATCAATATTAATGCTAAATTTAGGAGAAGATCCCATTTCACAAGAAGATAAATCCTCTTTCTCCATTAAATGAGAATTATCACTAAGGAAAATACCATCTAGAATAATAGTTAAAGAAGGGGAAAAAATAGATTTATTAAGTAAATAAACACTTGGTACATTATCAACAAGCTCCATACCATCATTCTTGTCCAAATTCAAAGAAAATAAAACAAGATTTTATTTTAAAGATTTTGAAAAAATAACAAAAATATTTTCTATAAGATTTTTAGAAGCTTTATCACAAATCTCCTTAGAATCAAAAACTAAAATAGGAAAATCATCCACTTGCAAATTTTCAGGAATATTAAAATAATAGCTACGATTACTCTCCAAAATAGTTTAGAAATTTTAACAAGTTGATCACTACCCCTTACATTGGGAACAATACTAGAAACATTAGGAACATCATTAAAAACATCAACAATTTCATTCACAACACCATTATCCTTTTCATTTAAAGTATAATTCCTTTTATCACTTTTTAAATCTCTAATTTTTCCAATAGCCTTAGGATTTTTAACCACTTCCTTTCGAAGATGTTGATGAGTAACAAAACATTTTGATACATCATGGCCATAAGTTTTGTAATGATTGCAGAAAGCGGGGAAGTTTTTAAACTCGACCTGCTAGAAATATCCATATTTCTCCGATCAAATCCACACCACCGTAAAAAATTTCTTTGTTATATCAATTTCAACAAGGCTCAGAGCAATCGACAGCCTGGATTTGGCTGCAGTTGCTTGATAGATTTGTAAGGGTCTACCAAAAATAGAACCCACATCATGCAAGAATTGATATTTAACAAAGTGAACTTGAAGATTAGGTAAAGATAACCAAACCAATGCTATAGGAGATTCCTCTTTAATGTCAAAAAATGGAGTTCATTTAAGAATACACATTTGATAGTTTTTAACATAATAAGATCGATGAGCAAACCTATGACTATAATTAAGATCATTATATAATTTAATCATCACATGTCTACCATCCAGTTAACCAATCAAAAAAACATTGGAAATATTCAAGTCATGAATGAAAAATTGAATTTCCTCCATACTAAGACATCAAAAAGAAAATTTACCAATCAAAGTATATGCATAAGGATCGACTAGTTTTTCAATATTCAAGTCAAAGCAGATAATAGTTGGAATACATTTGATGGTCATATGAACCAAGTTTAAAGAAAGATCAGAAGAAGTTGAAGAATCCTTATTAGATAATGCATCTTTGAAGAATTAAGGGCAAAAGGTTTAGCAATACCTGAAGAATCGGAAGCTCGAGATGGAGCAGCTGGAGTAATTGGTTTTCCCCAAGTACTCAAAAAACTTGATGCCATGGAAGATGGTGCCACTTAAGAACTGAACCATGATTGGGCAAAGTAGAAGATCAGAACGAAATTTTTTGAAAACTATAGAAATCAGAAAGAAAATGAAAAGGAAAAGGATTCAGGAATCACTAATGCTCTAGATTGGAAGGGGACGGAAGATGGGTCTAGGTTTTTATTTTTATTTTTAGTTTATTACAGGGTTTAGGGGTTTAGGTTTTTTAAGTTATTGGTTTAGTTTAGTTATTTTTTTAGGTTTAAGGATTCAAGTTTTTTTAGGGTTTTTTTTATTAGTTTTATTTTTAGGGATTAGGATTTTTAGTTATTTATTATTTATTTATTTTTTATTTTTAGTTTAGTTTTAGTTATTATTAGGTTTATAATTATTATAATTATTGGATTTAGGTTTAATTTTTTTGTGTTTTGTTGTTTAGTTTATAGTTATTAGGGTTTTAGTTTTGTTTAAGGGTTTTGGTTTTTTTTTTTAGTTTTAATTTTATTTGTTTTATTTATTTTATTAGTTTTTTTTGGGGAGGGGTGGAAGGTTTACATTTTTTAGTTTTATTAGTTATGTTTTATGTTTTTTATTTAGTTTTTAGGTTTTATTATTTTTTTATTTTTAAAGTTTTATTAGTTTATATTTTTTAGCATTAACATTTAGTTTTAGTTTTGTTAGTTTGTTAGTTTATTAGTTTATTAATTATTGTTTAGGTTTTTGTGTTTTTTATTAGTTTACTTATTATTTTAGTGTTTTTTTAGTGTGGGGGTTTCAGTTTTATTATTGGGTTTAGGTTTAGTTTTTTTTTAAGGTTTAGGTTTCTTTTAATTTTATTAGGGTTTAGGTTTATTTTTAGTTTATTTTGTTTTATATAGTTTAGGTTTAGGTTTAGGTTTATGTTTAAGTTGTTTTTAGTTTAGGTTTACATTTTATTTATTTTAGTTTAATTTATTTTAGTATAGGTTTATTTTATTTATTTTATTTTATTTTATTTTTATTTTAGTTTTAAGTTTTTTTCTAGTTTGGGGTTTATGTTTTATTTTTAGGTTTATTTTTTAGGTTTAGATTTTTATTTAGTTTTTATTTTATTTTAATTTTTTTAGGTTTATTTTATTTTTATTTTACATTTAGTTTTGATTTTATTTACATATTTTAATCTTAAGTTTATTTTATTTTTAAATTTTATTTAGGTTTTTATTTATTTTATTTTTTTATTATATATCTTTTTAGTTTTAAGTTTAGGTTATAGTTTTATGTTTTTATTTTATTTTATCTTTCATTTTATTTAGGTTTAGGTTTTTTATTTATTTTATTTTTAGGTTTTATTTAGTTTAGGTTTAAGTCTTTATGTTTTTAGGGTTTAGGATATAAGGTTTAGGGTTTTATTTATGGTTAGTTATTAGTTTAGTTTAGGATTTTTTTAGGATTTAGGGTTTAGAGTTTATAGTTAGTTTAGTTTTTTTTTTTTAAGGTTTAAGGTTTAGGGTTTAGGGTTTACGGGTTAGGGCTATTGGGGTTTTGGCTATAGGGATAGTTTAGAATTTAAGGTTCAGAGTTTTAGAGTTTAGGGTTTAAGGTTTAGAGTTTAGGGTTTACGGTTAGGGTTAGGGATTAGGGTTTTGGGTTTAGAGTTTATGGTTTAGGTTTTAGGGTTAGTTTATAGTTTAGGGTTTAGGGTTATTGGCTTAGGGTTTAGGGTTAGTTTTAGGCTTTAGGGTTTGGGATTTAATGTTTAAGGTTAAGGGTTTTTTTTAAAAAAAATTTAGCAAATAGGTTTAGGTTTATTTACTTTATTTATTTATTTATTTTTTATTTAAATTTTTTTATTTTTGTTTAGTTTAGTTTATTTATTTTATGTTTATTTATTTTAGTTTATTTTAACGTTAGGTTTAGGTTTATGTTTATTTTTTAGTTTAGTTTAGTTTTATTTTATTTTTTAAGTTTAGATTTTATTTTTTATTTTTGTTTACATTTAGGTTTTTATTTTGTTTTTTTAGGTTTAGGTTTAGGTTTTAGGGTTTTATTTTTTAGGTTAGTTTTAGATTAATTTTTAGTGTATTTTATTTTATTTTTTTGGGTATTATTTTTTCATTTAAGTTTAGGTTAATTTTTAGTTTATTTTATTTTATTAAGTTTTGGGTTTAGGCTTAGGTTTAGGTTTTATTTATTTTAGTTTAGTTTATTTTAGTTTAGGTAAAGGTTTATTTTATTTTATTTATTTTAGGTTTAGGTTTTTTTTAATTTACGGTTTAGGTTTTATTTTTTATTTATTTTTAGGTTTTTTTAATAGGTTTAGGTTTTATTTTTATTTTACTTTAGGTTTATTTTATTTTTATTTTATATTTAGGTATTATTTTATTTAGCTATTTTATTTTTAGTTTTTTTATAGTTTAGTTTAGGTTTTTTTTATTTTATTTTAGTTTAGTTTTTATTTTCTATTTTATTTTATTTTTAGGTTTAGGATTTAAGATTTAGGGTTTAGTGTTTAGGATTTAGGGTTTTTAGGGTTTAGCGATTAGGGTTTAGATTTTAGGGTTTAGGGTTAAGAGTTTAGGGTTTAAGGTTAGGGTTTAGGGTTTAGTTTAGGGTTAGGTTTTATTAGGGTTTAAGTTTAGATTTTATTTTAGGTTTATTTTAGGTTTTATTTTTTAGTTTAGGTTTATTTTTAGTTTATTTTATTTTAGGTTTAGTTTAGGTTTAATTTATTTTAAGTTTTATTTTATTTATTTTAGTTTAGTTTATTTTAGGTTGAGTTTATTTTATTATTTTAGATTTAGGTTTATTTAGTTAAGGGTTTAAGTTTTTATTTTTATTTATTTTTAGGTTTATTTTTTTAGGTTTAGGTTTTTTTATTTAGTTTTATTTTATTTTATTTTTTTGGTTAGTTTTTATTTTATTTAGGCTTTTTATTTTTAGGTTTATTTTATATTTTAGTTTAGTTTAGGTTTTTATTTATTTTATTTTAATTTAGTTTTAGTTTTTATTTTATTTTATTTTTATGTTTAGATTCATGTTTTTATTTTTTTATTTTATTTAGGTTTATGTTATTTTATTTATTTTACTTTTTAGTTTTATTTAGTTTAGGTTTAGATTTTTTGTTTTTTTGGGTTTAGGGTTTAACATTTATGGTTTAGGGTTTGGAGTTTGGAGTTTAGGGTTTATGGTTTTGGGTTTAGAGTTTATGATTTAGGGTTTTAAGGTTTAGGGTTTATGGTTTAGGGTTTATAGTTTTTTAGTTTAGGTTTTTTAGGTTTATAGTTTAGTTGGTTTATTTATTTATTTATTTTATTTTAATTTTATTTATTTTTTTATTTTTATTTATTTTATTTAATTTATTTATTTTTATTTTATTTATTTTATTTAGTTTATTTTAAGTTTTATTTAGTTTAGTTTATTTTATTTATTTAGGTTTTAGTTTATTTATTTTATTAAGTTAGGTTTTATTTATTTTAGTTTAATTTATTTTAGTTTAGGTTTTGGTTTATTTTATTTATTATTTATTTAGTTTATATTTTTTAGGTTTAGGTTTAGGTTTATTTTATTTATTTTTTATTTTTTATTTATTTTAGGTTTATTTTTTTTAGGTTTAGGTTTATTTAGGTTTATTATTTTATTTTAGGTTTTTTTTTAATTTTTATTTTTTTTTAATTTTATTTATTTTATTTTAATTTATATTTTTTATTTTATTTTATTTTTAGTTTAGGTTTATTTTAGGTTTATTTAGGTTTATTTTATTTTTTTTATTTTTAGTTTATTATTATTTTATTTTTAGTTTATTTAGATTATTTTAGGTTTTATTTTAGGGTTTAGGTTTAGGTTTAGGTTTTTATTTAGGTTTAAGTTTTTTTTAAGTTTAGGTTTAGGGTTTAGGTTTTAGGGTTTAGGGTTTAGGTTTTTAAGGTTTAGGTTTTAGAGTTTAGGGTTTAGGGTTTAGGGTTTAGGGTTTAATTTTAGTTTAGGTTTAGGGTTTTGGGTTTATGGTTTTTTATTTTTTTATTTTTTATTTTTTTTTTTTTTATTTAGGGTTTAGTTTAGGTTTTAGGTTTAGGGTTCAAGTTTTAGTTTAGGGCATAGCATTTTTAGTTTTTTTTAATAGAGAACAAATTTAGATTTGACATTTCTTCTTTTTGATCTTAAAGTAACACAAAGTTTTATTAGCAATGATATATAAAAAATGGGCATGCATAGAGCAAAATAAAAGCCTAGATAATTAGAATCATCTCTTAATGATAGTTCCATAGCGATTATTTCTTATTTTAATTTAGTTTAGAGTTTTATTCACCATCATATTTATCTCTTAGATGGCTTAACCTCCATTGCTTTATAACCATCACTATTTAGACCATATCCACCAACACCTCTAGATCCCCATTAGTTTACCTTTTGCCAACTAGGCAGCATGGTTGATGTGATGTTTTTAGGTTATTTCTTATGTTTAGGTTTAGGTTTTGTTATTTTTAGTGTTTAGGTATATTTTTTAATTTATTTAGTTACTTTAGGTTTAGGTTTAGGGTTTAAGATTTAGGGTTTATGATTTAGGGTTTAGGGTTTAGAGTTTAGGGTTTAGGTTAGGGTTTTTATTATTTTTAGGTTTATTCTTTAGGGTTTAGATTTTAGGTTAGGTTTAGGTTTGGTTTTATTTTATTTAGTTAGTTTAGGGTTTAGGTTTAGGGTTTAGTTTAGGGTTTATTTGGGTTAGGTTTTATTTAGATTTTATTTAACTTTAGGTTTAGGTTTTATTTAGTATTTTAGTTTAGTTTTAGACTTTATTATTTTTTAGGGTTTAGGTTTAGGTTTATAGTTTTAGGTTTAGGATATAGATTAGGGTTTAGTTTAGGTTTAGGTTTATTTTAGGTTTATATTTTAGTTTTTATTATTTTAGGTTTAGGTTTAGGTTTAGTTTAGGAGTTTAGGGTTATGGTTTAGGTTTATTTTAGTTTAGGGTTTTGGGTTTTAGTTTTGGTTTTTTTTTTAGGATTTAGGGTTTTATGGTTTTAGTAGTTTAGGGTTTAAGGATTTTTTAGGGTTTAGGTTTAAGGTTTAATGTTGTAGGTTTAGGGTTGTAGGTTTAGTGTTTAGGGTTTAAGTTTATCGATTTAAGATTTAGGGTTTAGGGTTTCGGGTATAAGGTTTAAAATTTAAGTTTTAGCATTTAGGGTTTAAGGTTTAGGGTTTAGGGTTTATTTTAAAATTAAGTAAACTAGTAGGTTTAGGTTTATTTATTATATATTTTAGTTTATTTTATTTTTTAGTTTTATTTATATTTGTTTTTTTATTTTTTATCTAATTTATTTTATTTAGTTTAGGTTTATTTATTTTAGTTTATGTTTTTCTATTTTAGTTCTTTTTTCGGTTTAGGTTTAGGTTTAGGTTTATATTTATTTTTTAGTTTAGTTTATTTTTTTTCTTAGGTTTAGTTTTTTTTATTTTTTTAGGTTTAGATTTTAAGTTTTTATTTTAGGTTTATTTTTAGGTTTTATTTTTTAGTTTAGTTTTAGGTTTATTTTTAGTTTATTTTATTTTATTTTGTTTAGGGTTTAGGTTTAGTTTATTTTAGTTTGATGTTTAGGTTTTATTTAGTTTAGTTTAATTTATTGTAGTTTAGGTTTAGGTTTATTATATTTTCTTTATTTTAGGTTTTTTTTTTTTTTAGTTTAGTGGCTTTATTTTTTATTTATTTTTTTAGGTTTTGGTTTAGTTTATTTTAGGTTTAGGTCTAGGTTTATTTATTTAAGTTTAGTTTATTTTAGCTTAGGTTAGGTTTATTTTATTTTATTTATTTTAGATATAAGTTTTTTTAGTTTAGGGTTTAAGTTTTATTTTTTTTTAAGTTTTATTTTAAGGTTTATTTTTTCAGTTTAGGTCTTTATTTAGTTTTATTTTATTTTATTATATGTTTATTTTTTTATTTTTTTTGTTTAGTTTTTATTTTATTTAGGTTTTTTATTTTTAGGTTTATTTAATAGTTTAATTTTATTTAGGTTTTTATTTATTTATTTTAGTTTAGTTTTTATTTTTATTTTATTTTATTTTTAAGTTTAGGTTTTAGTTTAGGTTTTTATTTTATTTTATTTTATTATTTTTTTTAGGTTTAGGATTTTTTATTTATTTTTTTTAGGGTTTAGGGTTTATTTTTTATTTATGCTTTTAGGTTTAGGGTTTAGGGTTAGGGTTTTGGGTTTAGTTTAGGGTTTATTTTATTTAGGTTTATGGTTTTGGTTTAGGGTTTTGTTTAGGGGTTAGGGTTTTAGGTTTTAGGGTTTTAGTTTGACATTTATGTTTAGGATTTAGGGTTTGGGGTTTAAGATTTATGGGTTGTTTTAAACTTTAAATTAAGTGGTAGTTTATGTTGATTTAGTTTATTTAATTTATTTTTTATTTATTTTAGTTTATTTTATTTATTATTTTTATTTAGGTTTATTTTATTTAGTTTATTTATTTTTGATTTATTTATTTTTTAGTTTAGAGTTCTTATTTATCTTTAGGTTTAGGTTTAGGTTATATTTTTTTGACTTAGGTTTAGGTTTAGGTTTTATATTTTATTTTTTTTTATTTAGGTTTAGGTTTTATTTTAGTTTATTTTTTAGATTTTATTTTTAATTTAGGTTTATGTTTATTTTTTATTTATTTTATTACTTTAGGTTTAGGTTTAGGATTAGTTTATTTTAGGTTTAGGTTTAGATTTTATTTATTTTAGTTTAGGTTTTGGTTTATTTATTTTGTTTATTATATTTTTATTTCAGGTTTAGTTTTTTTTAGTTTAGGGTTTTATGTTTTTTTTATTATTTATTTTCAGGTTTATTTTTTAGGTTTAGGTTCATATTTTATCTTATTTTAGGTTTATTTTATTTTATTTCGTTTAATTTGTATTTTATTTAGGTTTTATTTATTTATTTGTTTAGTTTAAGTTTTATTTATTTTATTTTAGTTTATCTTTATTTTTTATTTTTAGGTTTATTTTAGGTTTAGTTTAGGTTTTATTTTATTTTGTATTTTTAATTTATTTTATTTTATTATTTTATTTAGTTTTAGGTTTTTTTCTTTATTTTATTAATAAGCTTTATTTAGTTTAGGTTTAAGTTTTGTTTTATTTAGAGTTTGGATTAGTGTTTAGGGTTTTATTTAGGGTTTTAGGGGTTTAGTTTAGTTTAGGTTTAGGGAGGGGTTAGGTTTAGTTTAGGTTTAGGGTTTAGGTTTAGTGTTTAGGGTTTAGGGTTTAGGGTTTAGGTTTGGGGTTTAGGTTTATTAAATGTTTAGAGCATAGGTTAGGTTTAGTTTTATTAGTTATATAGTTTTAGGTTTAGGTTAATTTTAGGTTTAGGGTTTTAGGGTTAGTGTTTTTTATTTTATTAATTTTTTTAGTTTAGGTTTAGGGTTTATTTAGGTTTAAGTTTAGGTTAAGTTTTAGTTTAGGTTTAGGGTTTTATTTTTTAGAACCCAAATTTATAGTTTATATGTTCCTTTGAGTTATCCATTCTTATGTTTAAGGTTTAGGTTTTATTTTAGTGTTTAGGTATATTTTAATTTATTTTTACTTTAGGTTTAGGTTTTAGGGTTTATAGGGTTTATGATTTAGCTAGGTTTAGGGTTTAGGTTTAGGTTTAGTTGGTTTATTATTTTTAAGGTTTATTCTTTAGTTTAGGGTTTTAGGTTAGTTTAGGAGTTTAGGTTTAGGTTTAGGTTTAGGATTTAGTTTAGTTTATTTAGGTTTAGGTTTAGGTTTAGTTTAGGGTTTAGTTTAGGGTTAGGTTTGATTTAGGTTTTAGGTTTATTGAGTTTAAGTTCTTAGGGTTTAGTATTTTAGTTTTTAATTTAGGTTTATTTATTTTAGGTTTAGGTTTATTTAGTTTTAGGTTTAGGATATAGATTATAGTTTAGGTTTAGTTTAGTTTAAGTTTAGGGTTTAGGTTTTATTTATGATTTAGGTTCTGATTTAGTTAGGTTTAATTTAGTTTAGGGTTTAGTTTAGTTTAGGGTTATAGTTTAGGTTTATTTTAGGCTTAGGTTTAGGGTTTTAGGTTTTAGCTTTAGGGTTTAGGGTTTTAGGATTTATTTATAGTTTTAGTGGTTTAGGGTTTAGTTTTTAGGTTTAGGGTTAAGGTTTATGTTAGTTTAGGTTAGGTTTAGTGTTTATGGTTTAAGTTTAACATTTAGATTTAGGTTTAGGGTTTTAGGGTATAGGTTTAAATTTAAGTTTTAGGGTTTAGGGTTTAGGTTTAGGGTTTAGGTTTTATTTTAAATTAAGTAAACTAGTAGGTTTAGGTTTATTTTATATATATTTTAGTTTATTTTATTTTTATTTTTTATTTATATTTGTTTTTATATTTTTTATCTAATTTATTTTATTTAGTTTAGGTTTATTTATTTTAGTTTAGGTTTTTCTATTTTAGTTCTTTTTTGGGTTTAGGTTTAGGTTTAGGTTTAGGTTTATATTTATTTTTTAGTTTAGTTTGTTTTTTTCTTAGGTTTAGTTTTTTTATTTTTTTAGGTTTAGATTTTAAATTTTTTATTTTAGTTTATTTTTAGGTTTATTTTTAGTTTAGTTTTAGGTTTATTTTTAATTTATTTTATTTTATTTTGTTTAGGGTTTAGGTTTAGTTTATTTATTTTAGTTTTAGGTTTAGGTTTTATTTAGTTTAGTTTAATTTATTTGGTTTAGGTTTATTATATTTTTCTTTATTTTAAGTTTTTGTTTTTTTTTTAGTTTAGGTCGGGCTTTATTTTTTATTTATTTTTTTAGGTTTTTGGTTTAGTTTATTTTAGGTTTAGGTTTAGGTTTTATTTATTTAAGTTTAGTTTATTTTAGCTTAGGTTAAGGTTTATTTTATTTTGTTTATTTTAGATATAAGTTTTTTTAGTTTAGGGTTTAAGTTTTATTTTTTATTTATTTTTAAGTTTTATTTTAAGATTTTTTTTTTCAGTTTAGGTCTTTATTTATTTTATTTTATTTTTATATGTTTATTTTTTTATTTTTTTTTGTTTAGTTTTATTTAGGTTTTATTTTTTAGGTTTATTTAATAGTTTAATTTTGTTTAGGTTTTATTTATTTATTTAGTTTAGTTTTATTTTATTTTATTTTATTTTTAAGTTTAGGTTTTAGTTTAGGTTTTTATTTTATTTTATTTTATTGTTTTTTTTAGGTTTAGGTTTTTTTATTTATTTTTTTTAGGGTTTAGGGTTTAGGCTTTTGCAGTTTATGCTTTTAGGGTTTAGGGTTTAGGGTTAGGGTTTTGGGTTTAGAGTTTAGGGTTTATAGTTTAGACTTTAAGGTTTATGGTTTTGGGTTTAGGGTTTTTTCGGGTTTAGGGTTTAGGGTTTAGGTTTTAGGGTTGTAAGTTTGACATTGTATGTTTAGGATTTACGGTTTGGGGTTTAAGATTTATGGGTTAGGTTTTTTTTAAACTTTTTAAATTAAGTAAACTGGTAGGTTTATGTAGATTTAGTTTATTTAATTTATTTTTTATTTATTTTAGTTTATTTTATTTATTATTTTTATTTAGGTTTATTTTGTTTAGTTTATTTATTTTTGATTTATTTATTTTTAGTTTAGTGTTCTTACTTTACTTTATCTTTTAGGTTTAGGTTTAGGTTATATTTTTAACTTTTAGGTTTAGGTTTAGGTTTATATTTTATTTTTTTTCTATTTAGGTTTTAGGTTTTTATTTTAGTTTATTTTTAGATTTTATTTTTTAATTTAGGTTTATGTTTATTTATTTTAATTACTTTAGGTTTAGGTTTAGGATTAGTTTATTTTAGGTTTAGGTTTAGATTTTATTTATTTTAGTTTAGGTTTTGGTTTATTTATTTTGTTTTATTATATTTTATTTAGTTTAGTTTTTTTAGTTTAGGGTTTATGTTTTATTTATTTATTTTTAGGTTTATTTTTTTTAGGTTTAGGTTTATATTTTATCTTATTTTAGGTTTATTTTATTTTTTTTTTACGTTTAATTTGTATTTTATTTAGGTTTTTTATTCTAAGGTTTATTTTATTTTTTTGTTTAGTTTAAGTTTTTATTTATTTTATTTTAGTTTATTTTTATTTTTTTATTTTTGGGTTTATTTTTAGGTTTTAGTTTAGGTTTTTATTTTATTTTGTATTTTTATTTTATTTTATTTTATTATTTTATTTAGTTTTAGGTTTTTTTCTTTATTTTATTAATAAGCTTTATTTAGTTTAGGTTTAAGTTTCTATGTTTTCAGGGTTTAGGGTTTGGGGATTAGTGTTTAAGGTTTTAGGGTTTAGGTTTAGGGTTTAGGGTTTAGGGTTCAGGGTTTAGGGTTTAGGGTTTAGGTTTAGGGTTTAGTGTTTAGGGTTTATGGTTTAGGGTTTAGGGTTTGGGGTTTAGGGTTTTAGGATTAAATGTTTAGGGCATAAGGTTAAAGGTTTAGGGTTTTGAGTTAGTTATATGGTTTTGGGTTTAAGGTTAATTTTAAGGTTTAGGGTCTCGGGTTAGTGTTTTTTTATTATTTTTTTTCTGGGTTTAGGGTTTACGCTTTAGGTTTTAAGTTTAGGGTTTAGGGTTTTTATTTTTTTTATAACAAAGAGAGAATTCATATTCAACATTTCTTCTTTGAGTTTTCATCAACCACGTAATAAAGTTTATAGTTCATCAACCACCCTTCTCAGTAGTAGGTTCCACCATCACATCCGATCTCTCCCTCTGCCTTATGGTAGTAACCTTAGTTATAAGTTTTTTTAATTTATTTTATTTTTAGGTTTTATTTAGTTTTGGTTTAGGTTTTTAGGTTTTTTGGGTTTAGGGTTTAGGGTTTAGGGTTTGGGGTTTAGGGTTGTAGGTTTTAGGGTTTAGTGTTTAGGGTTAGGGTTTAGTGTTTAGGGTTTAGGGTTTAGTGTTTAGGCTTTAGGGTTAAAGATTTTTAGTTTTAGGGTTAAAGGTTTAGGATTTAGGGTTTAGGGTTTTGGGTTTTAGGGTTGTAGGTTTTGGGTTTAGGTTTAGGGTTAGTTTTAGGATTAGAGTTTTTTTATTAACTTTGTATTTATTATTTTTTTTATTTTTTTATTTTGTTAGGGTTTAGGGTTTAGGGTTCGGGTTTTAGTTTAGGTTTATTTTAAAATTAAGTAAACATGTATGTTTAAGGTTTTTATTTATTTTTAGGGTTTAGGGTAGGGTTTATGTTCTATTTTAAATTCAGTAAATCAATAGGTTTTGGGATATTTAGTTTATTTATTATATTTTTTTATTTATTTTAGTTTATTTTCTTTTTAAATTTTATTTATGTTTTTTTAGTTAGTTTAATTTATTTAATTTAGGTTTATTTATTTTAGTTTATGAATTTTATTTTAGTTTATTTTTTTAGTTTTAGGTTTATTTTTTAGTAGAGATTTATTTATATTTTAATTTTGAGGTTTAGGTTTTATTTTGTTTTTTTATGTTTAGATTTTAGGATTTTATTTCAGGTTTATTTTTAGATTTTATTTTTTAGTTTAGGATTAGGTTTATTTTTAGTTTATTTTTTTATTTAGATTAGGTGTAGGTTTAGGTTTAGGGTTAGGTTTTATTTATTTTAGTTTAGTTTATTTTAGTTTAGGTTTGGGTTTTGGTTTATTTTATTTTTTTATTTTAAGTTTAGGTTTTTTTTGTTTAGGGTTTAGATTTTATTTTTTATTTATTTTTAAGGCTTTTTTAGGCTTTTATTTAGTTATTTTTAGGTTTATTTTATTTTTATTTTAGATTTAGTTTTTTTTCTCTAGGTTTTTTATTCTAGGTTTATTTTATTTTATTTTGTTTATTTTAAGTTATTAATTATTTTATATTAGTTTATTTTATTTTATATTTAGTTTTAAGTTTAGGTTTAGGTTTTAGTTTAGGTTTTTATATTATTTTATTTTATTTATTTTATTTATTTTTAGGTTCTGTTATTTATTATATTGTTAGGTTTTATTTAGTTTAGGTTTAGGTTTTTATGGTTTAGCATTTAGGGTTTAAGGTTTTAGGCATTAGGGTTTTAGGGTTTAGGGTATAGGGTTCTTAGTTTTTGGTGTTTAGGGTTCTAGGTTTAGGATTAGCTTAAGGTTTCGGGTTAAGGGTTTAGAGTTTTTTAGGGTTTAGGGTTAGTTGTAGGATTTAGGGTTTAAGGTTTAGGAATTAGTATTTCAGGTTTAGTGTTCAGGGTTTAAGGATTTTTTTTAAATTAAGTAAACCGATAGGTTTAGGTTTATTTTGTTTTTTTATTTATTTATTTATTTATTTTAGTTTATTATATTTTTATTTTTATTTAGGTTTACTTTTTATTTTTATTTAAGTTAGCTTATTTATTTAGGTTTATTTATTTTATTTCTTTTTTTAGGTTTAGGTTTATGTTTATGTTTATTTTTTAGTTTAGTTTTATTTTTATTTTATTTTTAGGATTAGGTTTTATTTTTTATTTTTAGGTTTAGGTTTAGGTTTTGGTTTTGATTTTATTTTTTTAGATTTATCTTTTAGGTTTTTATTTTAGGTATTATTTGTTAGTTTAGGTTTAGGTTTATTTTTAGGTTATTTTATTTTATTTAGTTTATGGTTTAAGTTTAGTTTATTTTAGGTTTAGGTTTAGGTTTTATTTATTTTAGTTTAGGTTTATGTTTATTTTATTTTGTTTATTTTAGGTTTTGGATTTTTTTTGTTTAAGGTTTTGGTTTTATTTTCTTTTTAATTTTTAAGTGTAGGTTTTAATTTAGATTTTATTTTATTTTATTTTAGGTTTATTTTATTTTTATTTTATGTTTTTTTTTTAATTTAGGTTTATTTTATTTTTTGGTTTAGTTTATTTTTTAATTTATTTTATTTTAGTTTAGTTTTTTTAGGTTTAGATTTAAGTTTAGGTTTTAGTTTAGGTTTTTATTAATTATATATTTTTAATTAATTTAGTTTTAGGTTTTTTTATTTTTTTAAATTATAAGGTTTTATTTAGTTTAGGTTTAGGTTTTTAAGTTTTTGGTGTTTAGGGATTAGGGTTTGGGGTTTAGGGTTTAGGGTTTAGGGTTTAGGGTTTGGTGTTTAAGGTTTATGATTTAGGGTTGTAGGTTTTGTGTTTAGGGTTTAGGGTTTAGGGTTTAGGGTTTAGGATTTAGGGTTTATGGTTATAGGTTTAAGGTTAGAGTTTTTTTTATTTTTTTATTTTTTTATTTTTTTAAATTAAGTAAACTCGTAGGTTTATGTTAATTTAGTTTATTTTTTATTTATTTTAGTTATTTCATTTTTTATTTTAATTTTGGTTTATTTTTTATTTAATTTAGTTTATTTATTTTAAGTTTATCTATTTTAGTTTAGGTTTTTTATTTCTTAGTTTAGTTTTATTTTGATTTTATTTTTTTAGGTTTCGGTTTTATTTTTTATTTTTAGGTTTAGGTTTAGGTTTTTATTTTCTTTTTTAGGTTTAGGTTTTAGGTTTTTATTTTATGTTTATTTTTAGGTTTTATTTTTTAGTTTATGTTTAGTTTTATTTTTCATTTATTACATTTTATTTAATTTATGTTTAGGTTTAGGTTTAGTTTATTTTAAGTTTAGGTTTTATTTATTTTAATTTAGTTTATTTTAGTTTAGGTTTAGGTTTATTTTATTTTTATTTTTGGTTTTGGTTTTTTTTAGTTTAGGGTTTAGGTTTTATTTTAGGTTTATTGTTTAAGTTTAGGTTTTTATTTTGTTTTTATTTTATTTTATTTTATTTTATTTTAGGTTTGCTTTTTTCATTATTATTTTAGGTTTAGTCTTTTACGTTATTTAAGTTTTTTTATTTTTTTAGTTTAGTTTAGGATTTTATTTATTTTAATTTATTTTTTTTTCTCTTTAGGTTTATGTCTAGGTTTAGGTTTAGGTTTAAGTTTTAGTTTATGTTTTTATTTTATTTTAGTTTATTATTTTCTTTTAGTTTCAATTGTTTTATTTTATTTATTTTTAGGTTTTATTTAGTTTAGATTTCTGTTTTTTAGCTTTTTCTGGTTTGTTTAGGGTTTAGGGTTTGGGGTTTGGAGTTTAGGGTTTAGGGTTTAGGCTTTTTTTATTTAGGGTTTACGGTTTAGGGTTTAGGGTTTATGGTTTTGGTTTTATGGTTTAGGGTTTAGGGTTTTTAGGGTTCATGGTTTAGGGTTTAAGGTTTACATTTTTGGTTTAGGTTTCATATTTTAGCTTAGGGTTTAGGGTTTTTGGGGGTTTTTTATTTTTAAATAGAGAACAAATGCATATTCAACATTTTTTCTTTTGTTTATTTAGTTTATTTTTTATTTATTTTATTTTATTTATGTTTATTTTTTATTTTTATTTAATTTAGTTTATTTATTTTAGTTTAGGTTTTTTATTTTAGTTTATTTTTTAGGTTTAGGTTTAGTTTTATATATATATATATATTTAGTTAAGTTTTTTTATTTTCTTTTTTAGGTTTAGGTTTTCTTTTTTTTAAGGTTTAGGTTTAGGTTTTTATTTTATTTTTTTGGGATAGGTTTTATTTTTTATTTTTAAGTTTAGGTTTAGGTTTTTATTTTATTTTCTTAGGTTTAGGTTTTAGGTTCTTATTTTAGGTTTATTTTTAGGTTTTATTTTTTAGTTTAGGTTTAGGTTAATTTTTAGTTTATTATATTTTATTTAGTTTAGGTTTAATTTATTTTAGGTTTAGGTTTAGGTTTTATTTATTTTAGTTTAGGTTTAGTTTTATTTTATTTCTATTTTTTGGATTATAAATTAGGTTTAGGTTTTTATTTTAATTAGGTTTTTTTAGTTTAGTTTGGGTTTTTATTTATTTTATTTTAGTTTAGTTTTTATTTTCATTTTATTTTCTTTTTAGGTTTAGGTTTAGGTTTAGATTTTAGTTTATGTTTTTATTTTATTTTGGTTTAGATTTTTTATATATTTTATTTTTAGGCTTTATTTAATTTAAGTTTAGAGTTTAGGATTAGTTCAAGGTTTAGGGTTTAGGGTATAGGGTTTAGGGTTTGGGGTTTAGGATTTGGGGTTTTTGTATTTTTTGGATTTATGATTTAGGGTTTAGAGTTTAGGGTTTAGGGATTTAGGGTTTAGGGTTTATGGTTTAGGGTTTAGGGTTTTTAGGGTTTAGGGTTTATGGTTTAAGGTTTAGGTTATAGGTTTGTTTCAAGTTTTAGTTCAGTGTTTAGGGTTTTTGGGGGTTTTTTTTGCTTTTGATTATTTAGTTTATTTATTTTATTTTTTAGGTTTTTTTAGGTTTATTTTATTTTTCTAGTTTAGTTCATGTTTTAAGGTTTATGCTATTAGGGTTTAAGGTTTAGGGTTAGTGTTTAGAATTTATGATTTTAGGGTTTAGGGTTTTAAGATTTAGGGTTTAGGGTTTAAGGTTTATGTTTTAGTGTTTAGGCTTTAGAGTTTAGGGTTTTGAGTGTTTAGGGTTAGCTTAGGGTTTAGGGTTAGTTTAGGGTTGAAGTTTTAGGCTTTAAGGTTTAGGGTTTTTAGAGGTTAAGGTTTAGGGTTAAAGGTTAGTTTAGAGTTTTGGGTTTATGGTTTAGTGTTTAGGGTTACAGTTAGGGTTTAGGGTTAGGATTTAGGGTTTATTATTTTTAAAGGTTTATGGTTTAAGGTTTAGGATTTAGGGTTTAGCGTTTAGGAATTAGGGTTTAGGTTTTTATTTTTAGTTAAGTAAATCGATAGGTTTAGCTTTGTTCAGTTTATTTAGTTTATTTTGTTATTTATTTTGGCTTATTTTATTTTTTATTTTTATTTAGGTTTATTCTTTAGTTTTATTAAGTTTAGTTTATACATTTTAAGTATTTTTTCTTTAAGTTTTTTTATTTTAGTTTATTTTTTTATGTTTAGGTTTTGGTTTATGTTTATTTTTTAGTTTAATTTTACTTTTATTTTATTTTCTAAGTTTCAGTTTTATTTTTTATTTTTAGGTTTAGGTTTAGGTCTTTATTTTTTTGTTTAGGTTTTAGGTTTTTATTTTAGGTTTATTTATATGTTTTATTTTTTAGTTTAAGTTTAAGTTTATTTTCAGTTTATTTTATTTTATTTAATTTAGGGTTTAGGTTTAGGTTTTATTTATTTTAGTCTAATTTATTTTAGCTTAAGTTTAGGTTTAATTTATTACATTTATTTTAGATTTAGGTTTTATTTAGTTTAGGGTTTAAGTCGTATTCTTTATTTATTTTTAGGTTTATATTTTAGGTTTAGGTTTTTATTTAATTTTTATTTTATTTTATTTAAAGTTTGTTTTATTTTTATTCTATGTTTATTTTTTGGTTTATTTTATTTTATAGTTTAGTTTAGGTTTTTTATTTATTTTATTTTAGTTTAGTTTTTATTTTTTAATTTTATTTTATTTTTATGTTTAGGTTCAAGTTTTTTTTTTTATAAGTTTATGATATTTATTTTGCTTTTAGGTTTTATTTAGTTTAGGTTTAGATTTTTAAGTTTTTAGGGTTTATGGTTTAATATTTAGGGTTTAGGGTTTGGGGTTTTGGGTTTTAGGTTTATGGCTTAGGATTTACAATTTAGGGTTTTAAGGTTTAGGGTTTTTGGTTTAGGGTTTACGGTTTAGGGTTTAGGGTTTTAAAGTTTAGGGTTTAGGGTTTAGGGTTGTAGGTTTAGGGTTTAGCGTTAGTTTTTGGGTTTAGGGTTAAAGGTTACAGTTTTTTTAATTTTTTTTATTTTAAATTTTTTACTTTTTTTAAATTAAGTGAACTAATAGGTTTAGGTTAATTTAGTTTATTTTTTATTTACTTTATTTTATTTTATTATTATTTTTATTTAGGTTAATTTTTATTTTTATTTAATTTCATTTATTTATTTTAAGTTTATTTATTTAAGTTTAGGTTTTTTTTTTTTATTTTTGTTACCTTTTTTAGGTTTAGGTTTAGGATTAAGTTTATTTTTTAGTATAGTTTTATTTTTATTTTATTTTTTAGGTTTAGGTTTTATTTTTTATTTTAAGCTTTAGGTTTATATTTTCATTTAATTTTTTAAGTTTATGTTTTAGGTTTATTTTTAGGTCTTATTTTTTTAGTTTATGTTTAGGTTTTTTTTAGTTTATTTTATTTTATTTAGTTTAGGGTTTAGGTTTAGTTTATTTTAGGTTAAGTTTTAGGTTTTCTTTAATTTAGTTTAGTTTATTTTAGTTTAGGTTTTGCTTTATTTTATTTTATTTATTCTAAGTTTATGCTATTTTCAGTTTTAGGTTTAGGTTTTATTTTTTATTTATTTTTAGGTTTATTTTTTAGGTTTAGGTTTTGATTTAGTTTTCATTTAATTTTATTTAAGGTTTATTTTAATTTTAATTTTTCTTTAGTTTTATTTTATTTTGGCTTTTTATTTTTAGGTTTATTTTAAATTTTTAAGTTTAGTTTTGGTTTTTATTTATTTTATTATAGTTTAGTTTATATATTTTTTTATTTTTTAGGTTTAGGTTTAGGTTTAGGATTTGATTTAGGTTTAGGTTTTACTTTAGGTTTTTTTATTTAGGTTAAGATTTATTTATGTATTTTATTTTTAATTTTTGTTTAGATTTTTGTTTAGGTTTTTAGGTTTTTAGTGTTTAGGGTTTAGGATTTAGGTTTTATGGTTTGGGGTTTGGGGTTTAGGGTTTAGGGTTTAAGGTTGTAGGTTTTAAAGTTTTTGGTTTAGGGTTTTAAGGTTTAGGGTTTAGGATTTAGGGTTTAGGGTTTAGGTTTTTGAGATTTAGGGTTTAGGTTTTAGTGTTGTAGGTTTAAGGTTTAAGGTTTAGGGTTTAGGGTTAGGGTTTTTTTATTTTTTTATTTTTTTATTTTTATTTTTTTTATTTTTAGGGTTTAGGTTTAGGTTTTAGGGTTTAGGGTTAACATTTCTTCTTTTTGATTTCATCAACCAAGTAACACACCAAGTTTTCTAAGACATAAGCGATGACATATATAAAAATGGGCACGCATAGAGCAAAATAAAAATACTAGATAACTAGAATCGTCTCTATTATAATGACATAGTTCCATGAACAGCAGATCGGATCACCCATTCTTCAGTTTCTCCAATTCCCATCAGAACCACCCGGCCTCTCGAGTAGCGAGATCCATCACCATATCCTCGATCTCCCTCTGCCACCACCACGACTGTAACCTCCATTGCTCCTCCCGCCTCCATAACCACCACTATTCTCACCACCACCTCCAGATCGCCCACCACTAATGCGATAACCTCCGCCTTCCCCTCCACCGCCAACTCTAGACTGAGCATGGTTGATGGTGATGTTCCTTCCATAAAGGTTTTGTCCATTCTGAAGTTTATGATTCAGGTTTGTTAGGTTTCAGGGTTTAGGTTTATTTTTTTAATTTATTTAGTTACTTTAATTTTAGGTTTAGGGTTTGGGATTTAGGGTTTAAGATTTATGGTTTGGGTTTAAGGTTTAGAGTTTATGGTTTAGGGTTTAGGGTTTAAGGTTTTAGGGTTTATTTTTTAGGTTTTAGGGTTTAGGGTTTAGGGTTATCATTTAGGATTTATGGTTTAGGGTTTAGGATTTAAGGTTTGGGGGTTGGGTCAGGAGGGTTAGGAGGTTTGGCTGGCCTAAACTGTTTAGTGTTTAAGGGATTTTGATTTAGGTCAGTTTAGTGTTAGGGTTGGTGGTCAGTCCAAGGCCCATGGCTTGGTTTAGGTTATGATGACAGTGGAGTGATCAGATTAGGTTGTGGATGGTCAGTATAGTGTGGTAGGATTTATGCCTTTAGTGCCCACTACTTGTCAGGCCTGGGCTGGCCCAGGTTTAGGGTTTAGGAGTTAGTGTAGGGTGGAGGTTATGGTCATGGGCCTTTGGCTTAGTGGTTGTGCCTTTAGCTGGTATAGCCATTTTTAGGTTGTGGCTCAGGGTTTAGTGGCCTAGGGTCGAGGTCACCGCCAGTGGAGGGTGGGTTTGGTAATGATAGGTTTAGGCAAGAGGTGGTGTGTTCAGTCACTTGTGGTTTATGGTTTAAGGTTTAGGTTTAGGATTTAAGGTTTAGGGTTTAGGGTTTTAGGGTCTGCATGGGTTTAGGATTTAAGGCCTGGTGGCCTTTAGGGGTTTAGGGGTGTATTTTAAAATTAAAAACCAAGTAGGTTTAAGTTTTTTTGTATATTAGTTTATTTTTTATTTATTTTAGTTTATTTTATTTTATATTTTTATTTAGGTTTATTGTTTTTATTTATTTTATTTTATTTATTATAGGGTTATTTATTTTAGTTTAGGTTTTTATTTTAGTTCTTTTTTAGGTTTAGGTTTAGGTTTAGGTTTAAGAATATGTTTTGTTTTTAGTTTAGTTTGATTTTATTTTTTAAGTTTAGGTTTTTCTTTCTTTGGTTTAGGTTTAGGTTTTTATTTTATTTTTTTTAGGCTTAGATTTTAAGTTTTTATTTTTTTTAGTTTAGTTATATGTTTATTTTTAGTTTATTTTATTTTATTTAGCTTAGGGTTTAGGTTTAGGTTTAGGTTTTATTTATTTTAGTTTAGTTTATTGTAGTTTAGGTTTAGGTTTATTATATTTTCTTTATTTTAGGTTTTGGTTTTTTTCTTTAGTTTAAGGTTTGGGCTTTATTTTCTATTTATTTTAACAGTTTTGGTTTAGTTTATTTTAAGTTTAGATTTAGTTTATTTTAGCTTAGGTTTAGGTTTATTTTATTTTGTTTATTTTAGATTTAGGTTTTTTTTTAGTTTAGGGTTTAAGTTTTATTTTTTATTTATTTTTAGGTTTAGGTTTTTATTAAGTTTTATTGTATGTTTATTTTATTTTTATTTTATTTTTAGTTTTATTTATTTAGGTTTTTCTTTAGGTTTATTATATTTTTTAATTTAGTTTCAGCTTTTATTTATTTATTTTAGTTTAGTTTTTATTTTTATTTTATTTTATTTTTAGGTTTAGGTTTTAGTTTAGGTTTTTATTTTATTTTATTATTTTAGTTTTTTAGGTTTAGGTTTTTTTATTTATTTTATTTTTATGTTTAATGTAGTTTAGGTTTAGGTTTTTAGGTTTTTAGGGTTTAGGGTTTACGGTTTATGGTTTATGGTTTATCGTTTAGGGTTTAGGGTTTAGGGTTATGGGGTTTAGGGTTTAAGGTTTTGAGGTTTAGGGTTTAGGGTTTAGAATTAGTTTTAGGGTTAGCAGTTTATTTATTATTTTTTAAGTATTTTTAGGGTTTAAGGTTTAGGTTTTAGGTTTAGGGATTAGGTTTTAGTTTAGGATTTAGTACTTTTGTTTTTTTTTAACAGAGAACAAATTCAACATTTCTTCTTCTTCGACACATCAACCAAATAAAACCCATGTTTTCTAGATAGGTTTATGACATAGATAAAAAAATGACCTGATATAGATCAAATTAAAAACCTTAGATAACTAGAACCATCTCACTCTAATGACATAGTTCCCATAATCCTCTTCCTGCTCCCCATCAAAACCAACCGAGCCTACCATTCTGAGGGTTTTAATGATTTATGCTTTGTAGGTTTGGGTTTGTGGTTAGGGTCAAGGTTTAAAGTTTGTGGTTTAGGGTTTAGGGTTTAGGGTGGTTTCAGGCTTTAGTTTAGGAGTTTAGAGTTTTTTTAGGGTTTAGGTTTTGGGCTTTAGGGCTTGTGGTTTTAGGGTTTAAGATTTTAAGGTTAAGGTTTAGGGTTTTTTAATTTTTTATTTTTAGGGTTTGGGTTAGGGTTTGTTGGGTTCAAGTTTTGGTTTAGGGTTTAAGGATTTTGGTTTTTTTAATAGAGAACACATTCAAATTCAACATTTCTTCTTCTCGATTTCATCAACCAAGTAACATACCAAGTTTTCTAAGACAAGCAATGATATAGATCAAAAATGAGCATGCATAGAATAAATCAAAAGCCCTACGTAACTAGAACCATCTCTACTATAAAAACACAATTTCATAAGCAGCATACCAGATCAACCTTTCTTCAATTTTTCTAGTTCCCATCAGAACCACCTTGGCCTCTCATGTAGTGGGATCCACCATCATATCCCCGATCCCTCCCTCCACCACCACTATGGCTGTAACCTCCGTTGCTCCTCCCACCTCCATAACCACCACTACTCTGACCATAACCTCCATATCCGCCAGCACCTTTAGATCCCCCACAAACACTATAATTATTGCTACCTCCACCTTTGCCTCCACCGCTAGATCTAGACTGAGCCTGGTTGACGGTGACGTTCCTACTGTCAAGGTTTTGCCCATTCTTAGGGTTTAGACTTAGGTTTATTTGATTTTAGTGTTCAACTTTATTTTTTTAATTTATTTAGTTACTTTAGATTTAGGTATAGGGTTTAATGTTTAGGGTTATGGTTTACTGTTAAGGCTTAGAGTTTAGGATTTAGGTTTTTTTTAATTTTAAATGCAAATGATTCCATAACAGACAAGAAATTACCAAATCAAATAAGACATTATCCTCTAACAACTAGTAAAATAGGATAAAAAATGTAATTCAAAAATTCACGAAAATAGTATTTCAAAAATTGATTTAACTCCTAGAAATAATAAAATTTTATAGAAGGACAACAAAGCTTAGTCGAACAAGCAAAAACCCATATCATCATCAGATTGATCAATAGGCTCTTCCTTCTTCTCTTCCATTATGGCAGTCAGACCAATAGTAGCAATACCGAGTGTAAGCACCAAAGCAATAGCCACATTAAATTTACTAGTTCTTTCAAATACTTAACCTTCTACCGGGTATGTGTAATCAGTGGCAATCGTGATGGTGAGGACATTCTTGTAAGCGTTGATGAATATGTGGGATGCTACAATAATGGTGGGATAAGAGAGGGCCAGTGAGAAAGAAGTGATCATTTAAAGGGCTGTCAAAAATTTCTCAATGAGATCATCTTTAGTGAGGTCAAGCACCTCAGGACTGAACACTGAACCATCATCATATACAAACTGGATGATAAGGCTATAAGAGGATGGCCTAGTCCCCAGCTTAGCGAGAGCAGCCTCTAAAGATCCCACCTTATCGCCTTTTTTAATCAACTCGGGTGATAATTTCAAATGTAACTGGAAGAAAGTGATACGTGAAGGATCCAAACCAATGCTACAGGGGAACCACAACATCAATAGGTGCAATAAGACCAACATGAGCTGACTTTGTATTTCTGAACCACTTCGCTGACTTCTTTAAGATTAACTTTGATAAGAATAAGCTCAATTGTGGTTTAGGGTTTAGGGTTTAGGCTTTTATGATTTATGCTTTTAGGGTTTAGGGTTTAGGGTTTAGAGTTTAGGGTTTACGGATTAGGATTTAAGGTTTAGGGTTTTGGGTTTAGGGTTTTTTAGGGATGTAGGTTTAACGTTGTATGTTTAGGATTTAGGGTTTAGGGTTTAAGATTTATGGTTTAGGTTTTTTTATTTATTTAAATCAAGTAAACTGGTAAGTTTATGTTTTTTTAGTTTATTTAATTTTTATTTATTTATTTTAGTTTATTTTATTTATTAATTTTTATTTAAGTTTATATTTTTTATTTAGTTTATTTATTTTTGATTTAATTATTTTTAGTTTAGAGTTTTTATTTTACTTTATCTTTTAGGTTTAGGTTTAGGTTTATTTTTTAGTTGAGTTTTATTTTTATTTTATCTTTTAGGTTTAGGTTTAGGTTTATATTTTATTTTTCCTCTTTTGGTTTTAGGTTTTCATTTTAGTTTGTTTTTAGATTTTATTTTTAAGTTTAGGTTTAGGTTTATTTTTAGTTTATTTTATTTTATTTAGTTTAGTTTTAGGTTTAGGTCTATTTTATTTTAGGTTTAGGTTTAGGTTTAAGTTTTATTTTTTTTAGTTTAGGTTTTGGTTTATTTTATTTTGTTTATTATATTTTTATTTTAGGTTTAGTTTTTTTTAGTTTAGGGTTTTATATTTTATTTTTTATTTAATTTTAAGTTTATTTTTTTAGGTTTAGGTTTTTATTTTATCTTATTTTAGGTTTATTTTATTTTTATTTTACGTTTAGTCTGTATTTAGTTGAGGTTTTTTATTCTAAGGTATATTTTATTTTTTTTATTAGTTTAAGTTTTTATTTATTTTATTTTAGTTTATTTTTTTATTTTATTTTGTCTTATTTTTAGGTTTAAGTTTAGGTTTTAGTTTTGGTTTTTATTTTATTTTATTTTTTATTTTATTTAGTTTTATGGTTTACGGTTTGGGGATTAGGGTTTAGGGTTTTAGGGTTTAGGGTTAAGGTTTAGGGTTTAGGAGGTTAGGGTTTAGGGTTTAGGGTTTAGTGTTTAGGGTTTAGGGTTTAGGGTTTAGGGTTTGGGGTTTAGGGTTTTAGGATTAAAGGTTTAGGGCTTAGGGTTAAAGGTTTAGGGTTTAGGGTTTAGGGTTTAGGGTTTAAGGTTAGTTTAAGGGTTTAGGCTTTAGGGTTAGTGTTTTTTTATTATTTTTTCTTATTTTTTTAAATTTTTAGGGTTAAGGGTTTAGTGTTTGGGGTTCAGGTTTTAGTTTAGGGTTTAGGGTTTTTTTTTTCTAATAAAGAGCAAATTCATATTCAACATTTCTTTTTTTAGTTTTCATATAGTTTTCTCTAGTTCCCCTGGAACCACCCCACTCTCTCAGTGGCGGATCATTATCATATCTTGATCTCTCCATCACCACCTGCGGTAGTAACCCTGTCTGATTTTTAATTTATTGTATTTTTTAGGTTTTATTTAGTTTAGGTTTACATTTTTAGGTTTTTAGGGCTTAGAGTTTAGGTTTGGGGTTTAGGTTTAGGGTTTAGGGTTTAGGGTTTAGGGTTTTAGGTTTGGGGTTGGGTTTATGGGTGTTATAGGTGTAGTTTAGGGATAGGAGTTTAGTGTTTGACTTAGGGTTTAGTGTTTTAGTTTTGGGTTTAGGGTGTTTAGGTTTAGGGTTTAGGGTTTGGTTTGTTTAGGGTTTAGTTTAGAGTTTTGGGTTGTAGGTTTAGGGTTTAGGTTTAGTGTTACTTTTAGGATTAGGGCTTTTTTTATTGACTTTGTATTTATTCTTTTTTTATTATTTTATTTTGTTATGGTTTAGGGTTTAGGGCACAGGTTTTCAGTTTAGGGTTTAGGTTTTAGTTTAGGTTTATTTTTAAATTAGGTAAACTTGTTGGTTTAAGTTTTTTTATTTTTTGTTTTTTAGGGTTTAGGGTTTGCTTATGGTTTATGTTCTTTTTTAAATTCAATAAACTGATAGGTTTTGGGTTATTTAGTTTATTTAGTGTATTTTTTATTTATTTTAGTTTATTTTATTTTAAATTTTTATTTATGTTTATTTTTTATTTTTAGTTGGATTAATTTATTTATTTTAGGTTTATTTATTTAAGTTTAGGTTTTTTTAAGTTTAGTTTATTTTAGGTTTAGGTTTAGGTTTTATTTATTTTAGTTTAGGTTTTGGTTTATTTTATTTTATTTATTTTAGGTTTAGTTTTTTTTTTTAGTTTAAGGTTTTGTTTTATTTTTATTTTCTTTAAGAATAGGTTTTTATATAGTTTTTATTTTATTTTAGGTTTATTTTATTTTTATTTTATTATTTTTTTTTATTTAGGTTTTTTTTATTTTTAGGTTTATTTTTTTTTTTTTCAGTTTAGTTTAGGTTTTTATTTATTTTATTTTATTTTAGTTTTTATGTTTTATTTTATTTTTTTTAGGTTTAGGTTTAAGTTAAGTTTAGGTTTAGGTTTATGTTTTAGTCTAGGTTTTTATTAATTATATATTTTTATATTATTTAGCTTTAGATTTTATTTAGTTTAAGTTTAGGTTTTTAGGTTTTTGGAGTTTAAGGATTAGGGTTTGGGTTAAGGGTTTAGGGTTTAGGGTTTGGTGTTTAGGGTTTATGATTTAGGGTTGTAGATTTTTATGTTTAGGGTTTAGGGCTTAGGGTTTAATGGTTTAGGGTTTAGAGTTCAAGGTTATAGGTTTATGGTTTAGGGTTTAGGGTTAGAGTTTTTTTATTATTATTATTTTTATTTTTTAAATTAAGTAAACTTGTAGGTTTAGGTTTATTTAGTTTATTTTTTTTTATTTTAGTTTATTTTTTATTTTTATTTTAATTTAGGTTTATTATTATTTTGATTTAATTTAGTTTATTTATTTTGTGTTTATTTATTTTAGTTTAGGTTTTTTATTTTAGTTTAGTTTTTAGGTTTAGGTTTATGTTTTGGTTTATTTTTAGGTTTAGTTTTATTTTTATTTTTTTGTTTCAATTTTATTTTGAATTTTTAGGTTTAGGTTTAGATTTTTATTTTATTTTTTTATGTTTAAGTTTTAGGTTTTTTAATTTATGTTTATTTTTAGGTTTTATTTTTTAGTTTAGGTTTATTTTTAGTTTATTTATTTTATTTAGTTTAGGTTTAGGTTTAGTTTATTTTAGGTTTAGGTTTATTTATTTTAGTTTAGTTTATTTTAGTTTAGGTTTAGGTTTATTTTTTTTTTTTTTATTTTAGGTTTTATTTTTTTTAGTTTATTAGGTTTTATTTTTTTGGGTTTATTATTTAAGTTTAGGTTTTTATTTATTTTATTTTATTATTATTTTAGGTTTAGTCTTTTTTACTTTATTTAAGTTTTTTATTTTTTAGTTTAGTTTAGGTTTTATTTATTTTCTTTTATTTTAGTTTTATTTTTATTTTATTTTCTTTTTAGGTTTATGTTTAAGTTTAGGTCTAGGTTTAGGTTTTAGTTTATGTTTTATTTTATTTTATTTTATTATTTTCTTTTAGTTTAAATTTTTTATTTTTTATTTTTAGGTTTTATTTAGTTTAGATTTCAGTTTTTAGCTTTTAGGGTTAGTTTAGGGTTTAGGGTTTAGGGTTAAGGGTTTGGGGTTTGGAGTTTAGGGTTAGTTTAAGTTTTTTTTTTTAGTTTTTTAGTTTAGGTTTAGGGTTTAGGGTTTAGGGTTTAAGGTTTAGGTTTAGGTTTAGAGTTTAGGGTTTAAAGTTTAGGGTTTAGGGTTTAGGGTTTAGGATTAGGGTTTAGGGTTTAGAGTTTTTTTAGTTTAGGTTTAGGTTTAGGTTTAGGTTAGTTTAGGATTCATATTTTAGCTTAGGGTTTAGGGTTTTCGGGTTTTTTATTTTTAAGTAGAGAACAAATTCATATTTAACATTTATTCTTTTGTTTATTTAGTTTTTTTTATTTTAGTTTATTTTATTTTATTTAATTTATGTTTATTTTTTATTTTTATTTAATTTAGTTTATTTATTTTTACCTTTATTTATTTTAGGTTAGGGTTTCTATTTTAGTTTATTTTTTAGGTTTAGGTTAAGTTTATATTTATTTTTTAGTTGAATTTTTTTATTTTCTTTTTAGGTTTAGGTTTTCTTTTTATTTTTTTGGTTTAGGTTTTATTTTTTTATTTTTTTAGGTTTAGGTTTAGGTTTTTATTTTCTTTTCTTAGGTTTAGGTTTAGGTTCTTATTTTAGGTTTATTTTTAGGTTTTATTTTTTAGTTTAGGTTTAGGTTTAGGTTTAGTTTATTTTTGGTTTAGGTTTTGGTTTTATTTATTTTAGTTTAATTTATTTTAGTTTAGGTTTAGGTTTATTTTATTTTATTTTATTTTAGGTTTATTTTTTAGGTTTAGGTTTTTATTTTATTTTATTTTAAGTTTGTTTTATTTTTATTTTAGGTTTACTTTTTATTTTATTTAGGTTTTTTTATTTTTTTTTAGTTTAGTTTAGTTTGGGTTTTGTTTATTTTATTTTAGTTTAGTTTAATTTTAATTTTATTTTCTTTTTTAGGTTTAGATTTAGGTTTAGGTTTAGATTTTAGTTTATGTTTTTATTTTATTTTGGTTTAAATTTTTATATATTTTATTTTTAGGCTTTATTTAGTTTAGGTTTAGGTTTTTAGCTTTTCAGGGTTTAGGGTTTAGTTTAGGGTTTAGGGTGTAGGGTTTAGGGTTTGGGGTTTAGGATTTAGGATTTTTGGTTTTTTTTTTTGGATTTAGGGTTTAGGGTTTAGAGTTTAGGGTTTAGGGTTTAGGGTTTAGGGATTTAGGGTTTAGGGTTTAGGGTTTAGGTTTAGGGTTTAGGGTTTAGGGTTTAGGGTTTAGGTTATAGGTTTAAGTTTCAAGTTTTAGTTCAATGTTTAGGGTTTTGGGGATTTTTCTTAACAGAGAACAAATTCAAATTCAACATTTCTACTTTATTTATTTAGTTTATTTAGTTTATTTTTTAGGTTTTTTATTTTTAGGTTTATTTTATTTTTTTAGTTTAGTTTAGGTTTTTATATATTTTATTTTAGTTTATTTTTATTAGTTTGTTTTATTTTGTTTTTTTGTTTAGGTTTAGGTTTTAGTTTAAGTTTTTATTTTATTTTATTATTTTATTTTATTTTTTAGGTTTTATTTTAGGTTTAGGTTTTATTTTTTTAGGGTTTAGGTTTAGTTTAGGGTTTATGGTTATGATTTAGTGTTTAGGGTTTAGGGTTCAATGTTTAGGCTTTAGGGTTTAGGGTTTTTAGGGTTTAGGGTTAGTTTAGGTTATAGGGTTTAAGGTTTAAAATTTAGGCTTTAAGGTTTAGTGTTTTTAGGGTTTAGGATTAGCTTAGGATTTTAGGTTTATGGTTTTAGGGTTTAAGGTTTAGGGTTTAGGGTTTAAGGTTAGGGTTAGGGTTTAGGATTTAAGGTTTAGGGTAGCGGAGCTCTACCCTTATATAACTTGGAATATGAAAGAATAATTATAACTATATTAAATGTTATGGGGGTGTTCTTTCTTCATATCTCCATTTTTGATTTGTTCCTTCTTTCATTTGGATGGTGCTTTCAAAGGCATCCTGGGCACTCTAGGACAAACCTTGTCCAATGCTCATCTAATCCCTCACTATTCTAAATCCTATTGCAAAAATTACATTTATGTGGGAAAGTAAATCTAACTCACACCAAAATAGAGGTTAGCTAAATATAATATAATAATCCCAAGCAGTTGTATTTATAATTTGGACTTAGCACCTACACATGGGTAACTAAGCCACTGTCTAACTTGGATTATGCTTAAGAATTTTAGCAACTTGCAAAAAGAGCATTCACATTTATTTTTAAGTATCCCTTAAGCATAATCCCTTGCAAAAAATATGATTAGGTTAATATTGGTCTATCATCTAGTCTACGAAGCATACACCCTAACATCCAATCTAAAATAATACATCATAAAACAAAACATACATCATACATACCATCCTAACTTAGAGCTAGAAGTGGTGACTTAATTCTAATGTGTGTATTAAGGCTTGTGTGGTAAGTCTTGTTAGGCATTAGTGTTGTATTTTCTAAGTGTAGAAGGATTCAATTTAACATGAAAGGTTGATTTCACATGAAGTAGTTTAATTGATTTGAGAATTTTAATTTGTGTTTTTTTTTTCATTTGATTACACTTAGCAACTAAGTGTTATAAAGAGGAAAAGAGGAAAAGAGGATTACCCTCTTTCA